>JAQOWZ010000005.1:35745902-36345902 GCA_035578165.1 Stenolophus ochropezus
CTATTCCAATTTTCCTATAAATACTTCACTTCCACTTACCTTACGTTCACTAGTGGAAGGATAGGAAAACAACTAAAAATAATTCAAATAAAAAAACTCTGCTTCACAACTTTTATTTTTTACGTCTTTATTTGGCCAAAAACTCACTAAAAAAAGCCCTGAGTCGGTCATTGACCGAGCTTTTATACTGTTCCCCTCCGCCCCTCCAACCCGGAGGGTGAACATAGTCACAGATCAAAAAATATCATATATAAATAAATATAAATAAATAACATTTAACATACAATATAACAATAATAAAAACAATACACTTACTATTGCCTTAAGTTACTAAACGAGTTAATTTCGCCGCATGAAATTAACTGAACGAGTAACTTGACTACAATCCAAACACATGTTCGGTGGTTATGTTCTTCAAAACTACACTTTCACAAAAACCACTGCGATGTGTTTGGCACTACACTACGTAGAAGATTATCTTGCATCTTATGGTGTTCGAATCAAGAAAATCAGAGTAATGGTTTGTAGAACAACTTCACAAAAACACGATGTAAACAAATAAATCTCCATGTTGATCCGCCATTACTAGACATGCGCGCGCTGGCCTTGCGCAGTTGCTTGATTCGAATGCAAAGTCTAGGCAATAGTTTTTAAAATATTTGGAAGGTAGCGCTTCGGTAAATTTGACTTCAAATTTACGTTCAAAAATACTGTAAAATAAAACCGCTTCGTGACGCTTCGTCACACCACTTAAAATTGTTGTTAATTTAGGTGAATAATGTAACTTAACTTTTAGTCTTTCTTTTACACTGGGGAAGAAGGTTTTTGTTATAATCCCTTTGTCACTACTTGACCACAATCTCTGCCACTTCTCCATTCTTAGCTCACGTTCAGCAGTGACCACTTCCCGTTTGATTTCTATTGCTTCTTCTTCGTTATCTTCCAGCTTTAAAATAATTGGAGTATTGCCTGTCAATATACAAGATGCTTCATAGGATAATGTTTTAAATCTCTTTAGTATCTTTATGTTCATTATTCTCTGTATGTTTTTAATTATCTTTTGGTTCTCTTTCCTCTTTACTGATTCTATCCACACCGGTGCCCCGTATGCTAAAATTGGCAGAATTGCTCCTTTGTAGATTGTATTTAGCGCTTTTTGTCTCAGTCCCCAGGAGATTCTGGCGGATTTTGCTAGTACGTGTATTATTTTAATACATTTATCTGTGATGTACTTAATATGTTTATTGAATCGGAGCTGATTGTCGATCTGTATTCCTAGATATTTAATGGTGTCGACTTGTTTAAGTTTTTTAAAGTTTACGTAAATATTCAGCTGTTTTTGTAATTGTGTTCTTCTTATTGTACCTAACATAACTTGGGATTTCGTTTCGTTAAATACAATTTTGTTATTTTCTGCCCATTTCATAATTTTCCCTATTTCAATATTTGCTATGTTTTCGGTTTCCAAAACAGTATTTGCTTTTGTTAGTACAATTAAGTCGTCAGCGAATGCTATTACTTTAGTGTGTTTTGTGTAATTCAGATTTAGTAGAGAATTGTACTGAATATTCCAGTGTGAGTGTGTGAGTGTGAGTGTGTGAGTGTGAGTTTGTGAGTGTGTGAGTCTGTGAGTGTGTGTAAGTGAGTGTGTGTGTGTGTGTGTGTGTGTGTGTGTGTGTGTGAGTGAGTGTGTGTGTGTGTGTGTGTGAGTGTGTGTGTGTGTGTGTGTGTGAGTGTTTGTGTGTGTGAGTGAGTGTGTGTGTGTGTGTGAGTGAGTGAGTGTGTGTGTGAGTGAGTGAGTAAGTGAGTGTGAGTAAGTGAGTGAGTGTGTGTGTGTGAGTGAGTGAGTGTGTGTGTGTGTGTGAGTGAATGAGTGTGTGTGAGTGAGTGAGTGAGTGTGAGTGTGTGAGTGTGTGAGTGAGTGAGTGAGTGAGTGAGTGTGTGAGTGTGAGTGTGAGAGTGTGTGAGTGTGTGAGTGTGTGAGTATGTGAGTGTGTGAGTGTATGTGGGTGTGTGTGAGTGTGTGTGAGTGTGTGTGTGAGTTTGTGAGTGTGTGAGTGTGTGTGTGAGACCTATGGGGAATTTTGGGATAACAAAGACACTGTTAAAATCGCCCCTCAGATAAGCACTATAACTTCCAAGTCGTAGCTGATATAATTTCCGATATCCCAAAAGTGGCCGATGAAATCAGGACAACTGTGTATTATTATTAGCTATAATATAATATACTACAGTCGTTACAAATGAAACTTATAAAATTCTGACAGTAATAAAAATAAATCGTTATAATTTTTTATCCTTTTTATTACTGAACAAAATACAATTATAATTATATTTTTTGTTACTTACTAAAGAATCAAGTACTAAATACTAATCTAATTTTCATCGCTGCTACTGCCGCCAGACTCAAAATCACCTACATCTATGGCGAACTTGTATTCTTGGTCACATCCCAGGTACGCGTCACTCATAAAGTACAACGTGTAGTTGTGATGGCCCGGGCTAGGGGCTACGAAGTCAAGCTTCACACGTGCTCTCTGTTGCAAAGTCAACCGCTTGATGGAGAGCAAAGCGTTGGTCTTCGGATCGCCGATTACTACCCACCAGCCTTCCTCTCGTTTCTGAAAAAGTAAGGTTCCTTAGTTGAAACACATTTTATAATAATAGTCTTCATATTTGAATAAAATTATGTATGGCTGGTTTGAAAAGTATTTATTACCTAAACTAATTGCTATGTAGGCAATCTATGAGACGAGGTCAATAAATATCGCAGAGGAGGGGAGTACTAATGATCACAGTTGGAATATATGATTTTATAATAAAATATATACCAAGTATTAGTACAATTGTTATATTTTTTTTACTAAGTATCGCCGGACAAGCACTTTAAGCATTCTAGAAGATATGTTAGTAGTTTGTGGCGACTATTGCTCTGGGTAAACCATTGATTACAAAGTGGCATAGCATTTTCAAGTAAGGAAGAAAGTCAATTAAAGACAACCTCTGTTCGGGACGGCCCACTGAGTCCATTTCATCATCTAGGGATGTCAAAAGTTTGTGCAAGTTGGGTGCCGAGAATGTTAACTTTGGGTCAAACAAAGATCACATTTTGAATCGAATTATTATTGGAGACGAAACTTGGATTTATCATCATGAACCTGAATCGAAGAAAAACTCAATGTAATGGAATAAACGCGGCACACCATCCCGTAACAACTTAAAAATGACAATTTAGAGGGCAAAGAAATATTTTTTTTTGTCGGAGATATTATAAACTTGTAGAAAGGTCTGAAAAGTGTATACCATTAAAGGTGTACATGTTAGGCCCAATGACCGAAAACGCTCATTGAGGGAAGAAGCCGGCTAAAACGCGTTCTGACGTCTAAAGATCTGCCAGAACTCAAGGTACATAAAATAATTCTATTTTCAACAAATTACTAATTTATACATAGGGATATATGAACTCTAATTTTAAATAAAAAAAGCTTCAAATAACAACTATTGAACATTATAAATATGGATCTGAATATATAAACAAAATTAATGTTAAGTTCCTTACCACCTCAATAACGTAAATCACCCCAAAAATAGCGGTTAATCCGTCAAGTTACACTGAGTTGGTTTATTATTATTAATTTCGAATTCAAAACATAATAACTATATAATTATGTATAGCTACATTTTTTTTTATTTGAAGCTTTATTACCAAAAATTATTAGGAAAGTAGGAAATTACTAAAATATGATTTTACATGTTAAATTCCTACGTTTGGGTGTTTGGGTTATAACACTGTATATGTATAATGTAAACTAATGATCTTTAAATATAACTAGAATATTTGTGTCTTATTGGGGAGATTTTTAATTCATTTAAAGTCATATTCTGGAAGTTTATGGAATGAAATTAATAACCTGTACATTGTAAAACATAAGGGTTCGGGTGAAATATACCCGCAATGACATGGAGAAGTTAAGTGCTTTTTCAATTTTTTTATTTTTTTAAGGTTTTCTTCAAATATGATACTCTATATTATATTTCATTCAAAGATGCCTAGATTTCTCGGTCATTGAGCATCATATACAGAGTGTTCACTCGAACACCCGATCATAGGGATTAACATGTAAAATCATATTTTCGTAATTCCCTGCTTCTTTAATTATTTTAAACAAAGATAATAATTGTAGGGCATAAAATTCTGCATTTTAACCATTAAGCAAAATTATTTGTACGTATTTTGTAAGCTCAGAAATTAGGTATGAAAATGACTTTCATAGCAGTAACTATAGAATTGAGATAAAAATGAACAAATATTTAACAGTTTATTTGTCAAGTTAGCTGTATTAGTTCATTTTTATTAATATTTGTCATTACTGTTGAGGTGAATAATGTTACAGAAATTAATTTTGAATTATGTAAAAAAACAAATAAAAATGTTATATATTTCTAACATAACTTAAAAGAAACAGTAATTTCAAATAATAATTAAAATAAACTAACGTAACTAAGTTGACAGATAAACCGTTAAACATTTGTTAATTGTTGTCTCAATTCCATGACTTCTGTGCTATTTTACGTATCATTTACGTTATCTTCATACCTAATTTCTGAACTTACAAGCAGAGAGTCGGACCTTTTTGATTTTATGTTCGGTTTTGGGTCAAATCAATAAAAAGGTTCAGGGTTTCGGCTTCGGTCTTCAAAACCTAATTTCTAAGATACCAGGCACGTAAAAATAATTTGCTTATTGATTCAAATGCAGAATTTTATGCTTTATAACTGTTATTTGAAACTTTTTTATTAGAAACAATTAGGGAATTAAATCCATATGTTCGGGTGTTTGAGTCACTACTCTATGAATCGAAAAAGTAAAATAAAACTACATTTTTTTACCGCTTACGCCTTTATTTCGTGAATTTATTGGCTTCACCTCGTAGCAATGCAGGTTACATGTAACCATTTAAGTAGTACATTTAATCTCGAGTTCACAAGTTGTCGCCCGACCTGCAGGCGAGGGCCCCAACTGGATGAGAGATTAAATACACGTTTGTTCACGAGTGTAAAGTCTGATTTTTTCCACAATCAAAATACAAAATATTATTAAACACAAAATATTTATTTGAAAAATTTACACTTGAACATTTTTATTTAGGTGGATATAAATTAGTTGTACAGTTATTGAGGGTACCAAAATGTACTTGAAGAATATTTGTAGTAATATGCTTGCTTGTTTGCATATTTATTTCGCACATAGTAGTATCACTTAGCTTACTTTGCTCACTCCTTTGAGAGATTAAAAAAATTTTAATCACTCTTGTTTTAAAAATTGACAGTAGATGGCGCCAAAATTTTATTCCGCCATTTGATTTTAAATTATTTTACAATATTAAGATAATTGAGTTGTTGAATTTATAATTTCGTAAAATGTATAACTTGTAACGTTACATTTTAATTTACAAAACAAAATTAAAATCAAATTTTACACTTGTGAGCAAACGTACATTTAATCACACATCTTCTGGACTAGTGATTAAATACACTAGAGTAGACGCAAAATCTCGTGGCCCTGCGCGCAAAGCGAAATTCATCATTGTAGGCCGGCCACTGACTATTGTACAACACAAAAACATTGACTTGTAGAATTTCTCATTTATCTTGTAGCGTTCGTACGGTGCAGGTCACTAGAGTTGTTATTGATGTATTTTTTTTTAATTTTGTATCTGACAAGTTATTCAACTTAATAGATAAATAAAATAAAGAAAAACGTTTTTAAGTTAATTAATAAAATATGCCTCCCACCACTTTTTCTATTTAAATAACCCCGCCCATTCGCGGAGTTGTGCCACGAGACTTTGCGTTTACTCTACTTTGCTCACTAGTATTAAAAATAGCTATATTATAGATATTTTGTTCAATTTATATTGCATAAATAATTTCAATAGCAAACAAATCCGATTTTTATATTGCCTATAATATTTTAATTTTTTTAGTGTTCAGTGTTATTGAATAATTAAAAAATGCTAAAGAATAGTACCAAATTAAAAATAATGGCGACCTAAAGCAAAAGTATGTTGAAAAATTAATTTATTAAAATATACTGTTTCTATTGTTACAAACTCTGGAGATGTAGAGATGAATTAAAAGAAATAATAAAAATTTATACCCAGTTTCATAAAAAAGATTAGTCACTATTCCGGAAAAGTTATACTCCTTGTTAACATCCTGAAATATCAAACTAACTCCAGTTCCAATTCTTAAAAAGAATTAAATATTAATTAAGTCAGTATTTTTTTCTTCCAAATATAACTCCACAAGTTTGGTGGAATTAGCAATATTTGTATATGATTATCAGCATTTCTAAATGATACAGAGGAAGATTTGTGCTGATATTTAACATCCTAGAAGTAAAATACTTTGATCACACACATGCGCAAAGCATTCTTTGGTGTATGATTATAATTATTTTTTTAAATATTTTTTCTTAAATTCTTATTTTAAACGTAGTAATTATATTTTTACCGCTCGTCTCGATATTCTACTTGACAATGTAAATCAAATCATTTTGCACTGAAATGTAATATATTGCGTCATAAGGGAAGATATAGGCATATTACATCCAGAAGATTTCTAATGCACAAGCGAACATAGTGACCGAGGGCAACAAAAGCCGAAGGATATAATATGTCGTTAGATTCCCGTAGGGAATTGAGAAGTTTATATTAAATAAAAAAGTTAATTTTATAACGTCACTTTCCTATTCACTATTGAAACTACGGTAACAGGAAACAAAATACCTAATAAATACTATAAATAGCCACCAGGGTGAAATTGGCAGCATAAAGTAGGCTGGGAATAACTCTACCCTTTACAGTTTAGATGGCATTAGTAGTACTCAAAATCTAGGGGAGAAATTTAGTGACTTTTAATTTAAATTTTAATTTTATATTTGTTTAAAATTTAAAATAAAATAAACTGGGCGAACACTTTATAACAAATATAATATAATTGTCAACATTGTCAAACAATAAGAATAGAATTAGGTATTTTGAATTGAACAAAAATCGCTATAAAAGTTAAGAAACTCACTCACCGTAAGTAATACTATTGAAAATATTTTATCTATATATAGGAATAATTTGCAATATTTAATACATATATATCAACAGATAAACACGGTTATAAATAACCCAACAGCGGGAATAAAAGGAGAGTGAATGTGAGAGGTACGCCGTGTTGTAAAATTTGAAATAGATTTAAATTAATTTAAGTACGATGACGAGATAGATCAATTCGTTCTTCAAAAGTTAGGGATGAATGAAGGCCGTACTGATACGATTTATTTTTTCATAAAATAATTTTATTTTTAAGGAAGTGGGTCCATCTTCAACTTTAAATAACAATCCAGTCAGTTAATATAAAAATATTACATACACTATTGTAATGTTTTATTTATTTCGGTGAAATGTAAAGAAACAATTGAAACTCTAATATGTACATACTAAGTTTAATAAACAAAATATGAATTATAAAAGATAATAAAAATAAGTAACAGTATGAAAAAAAAAACATAAACACTATTTTAAGACTAGCAATTATTAATTAAGAGTTAAACACTAAGATAATTTATTAAACACTTGAAACTACGCAATTTTTATTTCCACAATGTTTATACCACCAACTATTTATTTATATTACCAACGATCACTACACGTATCAATATTAGACTGTGTTCGCGATCTCCTGCTCGGGGTATTTATAGTAGAACAATATCACAGTAAGCGGTAGTAATAATAACAACCGTTCGAATTTCCCGGTACATAACCTCCAACAATATGGCTACCACGAGCCACTTACACAAAAGGTGCCGACATCGAGTGTCGCTACTGTATTTATTCTATATACTGTGTCATCCTTGGTGTATCTGGAAGTCTTGAAGAAGTAACAGTCGACGGTCCGTTTGCGCTCTTCTTGTCTGTTAGGGTTCAAGCTGCAGACTAGAATTTCCACTCCGGTAAAGTGGAAGACTGTCTCAAACATGCTTCTAACAAACCTCCAATCTAAACCATCTAGCCCACAGCTTATCTTCGGTACTGCCAGCTTCATGATGTCGTTCTCCAACAGATGGTACGGACTTCTTCATGAATCTTGTTCATTCTTCTCCGTAAGTCTGTTACGTAGTCCTCCCCGGCTAGATCTTCACCGAGTTAACTGCCAAATACCAGGTCACATGGTAAGCGCAACTCCCGCCCGAATACGATGTTAGGTGGTGTCTGCCCTGTTATCTCATACACGGATGAACGGTAAGCTAATAAGAACAGATGAAGATGTCGGTCCCAGTCTAGTTAATGGTTAGAGACTACCTTCGACAAATACTGATTTATTGTTCTATTCATCCATTCCACCAATCCATCAGACTGCGGATGTAATGCAGTTGTTCTAGTTTTCTTGATTCCTAATATCTCACAGATATTTTGGAACAGATCAGACTCAAAATTCCTTCCTTGGTCGGAATGTATCTCTCGCGGTACTCCAAATCGACAAATGCGTTCTTTTACCAAGACTTCAGCGACCGTTACGGCTTCCTGGTTGGGTAATGGGTAGGCCTCAATCCACTTAGTGAAGTAGTCCATTACTACCACTATGTACTTATTTCCCTCGTCCGTTTCTGGCAATAGTCCGGCTACTTCAATCGCAATGCGTTCAAATGGACTTCCAACGTTTTATTGGCGCATTGGAGCTCTTCTTTTCCTATGTAGCCCGTTACTTCCCGCGCAGATAACACATTTCTTGCACCACTTCTTTGCAATTTACCCAGTAAAATCGTTGGCGCAATCTCTTGAGTATTTTATTCATTCCAAAATGTCCTCCACCAGATCCGTCGTGGATCTCTTCTCATACTTCCGGTATTCTTTTCCTAAGGATTATCAACTGGGTCCTACTCTCAGTACCGTCAGTATTCTCTACGACACGTTTCAGGAGGCCCTCTTCAACCACAATAGAATCCCACTGCGTCCAATACGACTTTAAACTTTGTGAGTGTCGAACAACATCTTTCCAAACTGGTCTGCTATCGCCATGTTTCCAGTCAAGTATGATCTTCAAGTCCGAGTCATTTTCTTGGTTCATGCGAACGAAAGTCTTTCGTTTGCAAACTATCATTGACTACTGTTTTTCTGGCGACGGTGGAGAGTTTTTTTCTAAACGACTGCAATGCTTGCATTCGTCTTGGCAAGGTCTTCTTGATAATGCGTCAGCATTACGATGGCTTGTACGTGCCCGATGCTCGATAACAAAGTTATATTCCTGCAATCTTTCAATCCATCTAGCTGCCTGACCTTCAGGATTCTTAAATTGTAGCAGCCATTTGAGAGTAGCATGGTCAGTTCTTATGAGAAATATCATTTTTCGACAGAAGCTACCCTCTAATACCGGAGACACACGGTATAAATAATGATCATTAAGTAAATTCTCAATTGAAGATAATGTTCATTAGGAAAATATGCAAGCACACGGACATTACTTGAAATTTCTTGCACATGCGCAAATCTAATGCACCCTTGACAAAAAAGAAGATATAGAGTCATTAAAGACCCCTTAGTAGTTTCTAGATTTAGAGTATAATCAATGCCACTAAACTTCATTGCCAATCGTCAACCCAAATAAGAATAATTTAACTAGACATCACCATTAACCTCAACATCAACAACCTCAACTGTCATTCGACTTGCGATGACAACCGGACGCTTCTGATCATCGGTTTTTAAACTTCATCATCACTTTCCACGTTATGAAGTTTGAAATGATCATTACCTAAATGGTCATATGACACATGGCAACTAAATTAAGTATTAACTATTAATGATCATTAACTTTCGTCGTGTGTCCCGGGTAGTTTAACTGTGCTTCCACAATTGATTCACTCCGTTCTGAGAGGGTTTCATTTTTCGTTATCAATACTCGCATGGCATTGTCGTCCCGTGGATTTAATACCAGTTCTTCATCATTGACCATCATCACTCCATTCTTCAGGTCAAGTTTAAATCAATGCTTTTTCATAATGTGCATGCCGAGAATGAATTCATCTTCTACGTCAGCTACCAGCACACGATGTTTAATGCAAGTTTTTCCAACAGCGATGCCCAAATCTATTTCTCCTTTGTTTTTATCGCAACCGTATCCAGCAACATTTTAAGCGGCCCTCTGTCGATAGAGCCGTCTATATAGACGCTGTTAGCTTGATGATGAAGGGATGCGACAAAACTAATGGATTCTGAGGCTACTGGATTACGGGTCGACATTTGCCCCTTCGCATCAACCCGACTTAGTTTCCAGACTTCTTTTTTCCTTTCTTGATTCTGCTTTCCTCTGTTGTTTTCTGCAGAGCCTTTGCGGGTGACCTAATTCACCGCAATTCCAACAGCGGAGTTTCGTACTCGCGATTTATTACGTGAAGCTTGTTTAGCTGCGACATAATCTTAGGCATACGACAGTGCGTCAATCAGAGTTTTCGGTCGAGCCAATCGTAGTGCTTGCTCGGTTTCATTGTCTCGGACCCCAGAAATAAATGCTTGAGTGGCTAGGCATTCCAAAACGCTGTCAGGGGCTGTAGGATGTGCGAGCCGAACCAAACGAGCTACATCCGCTTCAAATTCTTGAAGGTTCTCTTTTGAACTCTGATATCGGTTCCTCAGTTGCGTCAGGTACACCTGCTCCAGATGTGCATTGTCATATCGCATATCCAATCGTTTAACAAATTGTTCATAGTCTTCCTGTTCATCCTCTTTTGCGTCTGTAAGATATCGATGACTTCTCCACGCAGTGAAACTGTCAGCATTGTAGCATTCTCCTTGGAAGTCCAGCCATTTGCTTTGGCAGCGGCTTCAAACTGTTTTACATAATTCGGCCACGATGTCTTACCGTCAAATTCTGGTGTTTTTATATGCATTCTAGAAATATTTTCTTTTTCTACTTTCTATTCCTGAATTTCATCAGTTTTAGCTGCATAAGAATTTGAAACCGCTGGTGACGTAATTTTGGAGAAATTTTGCTGTAACTCTTCAAGTTTCTTCTCATAAGTTTCTCTTCTCTCTTCTAATATTCCAGAACTTTTTTTAAATTGATCGTTTAGTTTCTCTTCCAAAGTTCTAGAATTTTCCATTAACCCATCCTTCAATATTCTAGAACTTTCTTCAAACTTTCTAAAATTTTCCGTTAGTTTCTCTTCCCATATTCTAGAATTTTCGTCTAATTTTTCTTTTAAATTCTGTTCCAAAGTTCTAGAATTTTCTGTTAGTTTTTCTTCCAATGTTCGAGAATTTTCTTTTAATTTTTGTTCTAAACTTATGGAATTTTCTATTAATTCTTCTTTCAATGTTCTAGAATATTCTATCATTTGTTCTTATAAATTTTCTTGAACTTTTCTAGAATTTTCTTCGGATTTTCTAGAACTTTCCTCTAATTTTTGTTCTAATATTTTAACAAAATCATCAATTTCGAATAAAAAGTCATTAGGATTTTCACCAGCTTCTATTAGAGCTTACCGTAGAAGATGTTGCAGAACAGACTTGGTTCCCGATGTCTCCAATTCTCGTTCTTCCAGCTCCCTCTTGAGATTGGCCACTTTTAATTCACTTAATTTTACTTGTTTAGTCGCTATTTTATTTATTTTTATTTACACTTCACAGTTCATTAATCCCACTTCTGACACCAATTGTAAATTGTATAGTTTTATTTATTTCGGTGAAGTGTAAAGAAACAATTGAAACACTAATATTTACATAACTAAGCCCGGGTTGCACAAAGCTTCATCATTTTTGATTAATGATTAATTTTTTGACAGCAATGTATTTTTAATACGTGGCCATGGTAACAACGTCAAATTAATCAGTGATTTTTTTGATTAGAGGCTGATTAGCCTTTCTGCAACCGGACATAAGTTTAATAAACGAAACGATCACTACAAGTATCAATATTAGACTGTCCCCGCGATCTCCTGCTCGGGGTATTTATAGTAGAACAATTAATTAATAAACGAAATATGAATCATAAAAGATAATTAAAATGAGTAACACTATGAAAAAAACAAACATAAACACTATTTTAAGACTAACAATTATTAATAAAGACTTAAACACTAAGATTATTTATTTAAACACTTAAAACTACGCAATATTTGTTTCCACAATATTTATATCACCAACTATTTATTTATATTACCAACGATCACTACAAGTATCAATATTAGACTGTCCCCGCGATCTCCTGCTCGGGGTATTTATAGTAGAACAATTAATTACTAAAATGTTCTCCAACCCTCTCGTAAACAGGTTCACTAGCGGCCGTCGCCCGCGGCATAACCTTAGGATCACTACACTATTATACATAAAATTTTTAACAATTTTGGAGTAACTCACCTAATAACTAAATTTAAAACTATAATTTCTTTCCCGATCTCTTCCCAACATTTGCGCGTTTAGCACGCATGTGTCTAAAAGTTTTGAGTCATAATTTTCTTTATAAATTTAAAAAATTTTATACTTTGCACAGTACTCACCCCAAGCTTGACTTTGGGTTACAAGTTAAAATACACGTCATCATCCACAAGTTCTGAGGTTTTTTTTAACAAATTTGTTATTCACAATTTGTTACAAACTAATTTATAGAAATTGTAAAAAAAAAATATTTAAACTACGTGTAACATCACTTAACAGATTAGGTGAGTTACTCTGAAATTGTTAAACATTTCAATATATGTATAATAGTATATGTAATATTTTTATATTAACTGACTGGATTTTCAATTGTTATTTAAAGCTGAAGATGGACCACTTGCGTCCAAAATGCCCTTAAAAATAAAATTATTTTATGAAAAAATAAATCGGGCCAGTACGGCCTTCATTCATCCCTAACCTTTGAAAATTTATTTAAATGAAAATTAACGTTTTTTATTTTGTAATTAATTCTTTTTATAATGCATCAAAACACCGATTATTCATAAACGCACTACCAACAATTCATTATTGGACTTTGACACTTTGAAACTCCTTTACAAATGAGGATCTTTCTTATCGCAATGGTAGAATTGAATTTTCAAAAATCGAACTTCGGTTTAGAATGTAGGTGTAATGTAAAAATCATCGGTAGTTTCAGTAGTTTGCCATCCAAATTTAATACATTTATAAGTGCATGGGACAGCGTCAAACCAGTGAGACAAACACTCGATAATTTGAGAACGCGCCTTATCAAAGAAGAATCGCGAATGACAGCTTCTGACGATATTATCATTGCATTAGCCTCAGTCAGTATTAAACAACCTTCTAAAGATTTTGATAAGAAAAATGAAACGAAACGACCGAAAAATGGCAAACGGAATTTAGAGTGCTTTTATTGTCACTAAAAAGGTCACGTAATCAAAGAATGTAGAAAAAGATTATATTCAGAAAACAAAAATAAAAATAAATCTGAAAATAATGAAACGCCTTTTAAAAATATAAGTGCTTTCTCAGCAAAAACAGATCTTTACACTAGAGATGCCAATGAGAAATGGTTCCTTGACAGTGCTGCCTCGAAGCACATGACGTTTCAGCGAGAGTGGTTCGTCAATTTTGTTGAATATATAGAATTCGTTTCATTTGGGTATGGGGCAATTCGTGAAGTGAAAGGTAGAGGCAACATTCATATGAACCACTTTGTAGCAGGAAAATGGCTCGATGGAGTTCTTCAAGATGTTTTGTTCGTGCTAACGCTAAAAAAGAATTTATTCTTAGAGAGATTGTGCTGAATAAATTGTTAAATATAGTTTAGAGAATGATTTTCTTGGAAAGAAAGATTTGCGAAGAGATTTTAATTTCAAACTAAATTTTGGCAATGGTAATTTTTATAAATCAAGTTGCTAAACATACCTAACAATAATAATTGTCGATATAAACTATTTACGAGAGATTGTGCCGAAGTAATAAATTGTTAAATATAGTTTAGAGAATGATTTCCTTGGAAAGAAAGATTTGCGAAGAGATTTTAATTTCAAACTAAATTTTGGCAATGGTAATTTTTATAAATCAAGTTGCTAAATATACCTAACAATAATAATTGTCGATATAAACTATTGAAGAGACATTGTGCCGAAGTAATAAATTGTTAAATATAGTTTAGAGAATGATTTCCTTGGAAAGAAAGATTTTCGACGATATTTTAATTTCAAACTAAATTTTGGCAATGGTAATTTTCATAAATCAAGTTGCTAAATATATCTAACAATAATAATTGTCGATACAAGCTATTTAAGAGAGTTTGTGCTGCAGTAATAAATTGTTAAATATAGTTTAGAGAACGATTTCCTTGGTAAGATAGATTTTCGAAGAGATTTCCTCGGAAAGAAAGATTTTCGATGAGATTTTAATTTCAAACTAAATTTTAGCAATGGTAATTTTTATAAATCAAGTTGCTAAATATACCTAACAATAATAATTGTCGATATAAACTATTTACGAGAGATTGTGCCAAAGTAATAAATTGTTAAATATAGTTTAGAGAACGATTTCCTTGGAAAGAAAGATTTTCGAAGAGATTTTAATCTTAAACTAAATTTTGGCAATGGTAATTTTTATAAATCAAGTTGCTAAATATACCTAACAATAATAATTGTCGATATAAACTATTTACGAGAGATTGTGCCGAAGTAATAAATTGTTAAATATAGTTTAGAGAATGATTTCCTTGGAAAGAAAGATTTGCGAAGAGATTTTAATTTCAAACTAAATTTTGGCAATGGTAATTTTTATAAATCAAGTTGCTAAATATACCTAACAATAATAATTGTCGATATAAACTATTGAAGAGATATTGTGCCGAAGTAATAAATTGTTAAATATAGTTTAGAGAATGATTTCCTTGGAAAGAAAGATTTTCGACGATATTTTAATTTCAAACTAAATTTTGGCAATGGTAATTTTTATAAATCAAGTTGCTAAATATACCTAACAATAATAATTGTCGATACAAGCTATTTAAGAGAGTTTGTGCTGCAGTAATAAATTGTTAAATATAGTTTAGAGAACGATTTCCTTGGTAAGATAGATTTTCGAAGAGATTTCCTCGGAAAGAAAGATTTTCGATGAGATTTTAATTTCAAACTAAATTTTAGCAATGGTAATTTTTATAAATCAAGTTGCTAAATATACCTAACAATAATAATTGTCGATATAAACTATTTACGAGAGATTGTGCCAAAGTAATAAATTGTTAAATATAGTTTAGAGAACGATTTCCTTGGAAAGAAAGATTTTCGAAGAGATTTTAATCTTAAACTAAATTTTGGCAATGGTAATTTTTATAAATCAAGTTGCTAAATATACCTGACAATAATAATTGTCGATATGAACTATTGACGAGAGATTGTGCCGAAGTAATAAATTGTTAAATATAGTTTAGAGAACGATTTCCTTGGAAAGAAAGATACCATAAATTAATTGCCTTTACAAAACCATTGTTATATGGGTGGTTAACACATTCACCCCCAATCAGAAAATGTGATAGGTTTAGTTATTCAGTTTCTCCTAATACTAAAATAGAATACTGTATCGAAATAATTATTAATATCTATTCATTCAACATTGCTATTTCTTTTGCTGCCCTGATTTAAATTATATGATTAGGTATTATTTTTTTGTAATATATGAATAGGAAAATACTTTAAAGTGCAGGTAAGTATGTACAAAACAGGCATGTCCCTTATAATGATAAAAACCACCCTACAAACGCGAATTTAGAAAGTGGTGAAAATGAGGATAATACTAATTTTTAAATTTTGAATTTTTATGCCAAAACATAAGTGACCTTTTTATGTTTAGCGCAGAGTGTAAATATCAATTTTTTTTGTTTTTGTAAAACAAAATATAAGTGTTTTATTGTACATGATTATGAATGATTTCATTTTGTATTAATTATTTTTTCAATATCGACACAAAATTGTAATGTCGAAGCATAGGGAGTTGGGGGACTACTTTTTATATAGGGAAGTGATGTATTTTCTTTAATAGTGGAGTAATCTTCATACAACACATTAGTTTCTTCTACGTTTTGTTGTTCACCATCAGATTGTATCAGATTATCCATAATACACATTCGAATTTTTTTCATGTCATTTTCAGAAAATCCAATGTTTTTCCTTGAACTAATGATATAAGCCCAAATGCATATATGAACAATTGCAACAATTACTACCAACACCAAGATTAGTTCTTTGTGATAGAATATCATTGCAATTATAAAATGTTCATTCGAAGGCGACGATATTTTTATTATATTTTAAAAAATACTGTGCATTAAGGAAACGCATTAAATGTTGTAGTGTATTGATGGAAGAGTTCGATGCAAAGAATCTAAATAGAGGATGAATTTTAATTTTAAAATAATGCATATTAACGTCCAATGATTATTATTTAAGTTTAAAGGGATTAGCCACAGAACATTAGCGTTCTGTCCCCATTGTCGCAACGAATAAAAACTACCTATAAGAAGCTTTGTCATAAAAAACATGTCAAAGTAAAAAATAGACAATTGTTTTTAGTTTATGTGAAACAACACAGAATAAAGAATTGATTATATCATCGTATAATCATTCATTTGATGTAAACAATTTAAAATATTTGTAGAAATGATATGTCCGTAGACATTGTACGTACTTTTCGACATCTTTGGGTAACTGTTATAACTGGACCACAGTATATAGAATAAATACAGTAGGGACACTCGCTGTTGGCACCTTTGATTTAAGTGACTCGTGGTAGCCATATTAGGCGTTTTCGTTTATTCTCTCTGAGAGGTTAGTCAGAGTTCTCTTGTGACGTCATCAGATGGTTCAGATTGTTCAGAGTGTTTGTGTAGTTTAAGAACGGTTAAGAGCGTGTCAAAAGTGGGAATCATGTCTTTTTCAAATAAAAGGTAGGACATCTTACCTTTAATTGTAAATTAATTAATTTTTAAAGATGATGAAATGGAAGAAATTATTTTAAAACAAATTGTAAATGATTCTATTAAAATTAGTAGAGTCAAACGTATTAAAATAAATGATTACATAGAAAAAATTGTTTCAAATCGTAATGTGGACGATAATGTTATAAATATAAAAGTTCTGTTTACAATGTAATTTAAAAAAATGAAGCTATAATATATTTTAAAACATAGTCGTAGTAAAATTTACCGATAGATTTTGGTTTATTAATCATGACCCAAATACAAAATGGGTCGAACGAATTGGAACCGAAAACTTAAGATTAAAACACTAATTATAAAATTTTATGATATATTTTTTTTAAATATCTTTGAACTATTTGTTACCAATAATATATCGTATATTTTTATCTTATCAACGCTATGAATGTTTAGGTTAAGATGAATTTCGCAGATTTCAATTTTTAATTTCAAATAATAAATATGTATACTCGTATAAGAAAACTAAAAAACATATAATTATATTTAGGTAAACGATATAAAAAAGCATCATTTTTAGTAATATTTATTATGAACATCGAGAAATTAATAAAAAAATTAATGATGTAGCAAAATTATTTTTTCTAATATTTTTATCTTTTTTAAAATTTCTATTTATGAATTTTAATATGTCGATCTTGTGGAAATCTGAAAAAACTAACTTTTTCTGAAGTTTTACGTTTTGCGGCATTATTGCAATTTTTCATGGCACACACGCTACCACCTTTCAGTGCCATTTTGTGTAGGTACGTATGTAATCAAATGAAACGTATTTCATAAAATAAAATTCATAAAAGCCGCCAAGTAACAACTGTCATTTTACTTGGTAGCCATATTATTGGAGGTTATTTTTCAGAAATGCACACGAAAAATTTAAGTCATGATTTTTCGCTACTGTATTTTCTTATACTGTGACTGGACCAAGGAACATTATCATTATTACTGAATTGTTGATCGTAATAACTGAAATATTTTTTTGTTTAACAATAGGTGAGCCTTTCATTGCCCACATCTCTTCTGATAAAGATATATTTAAACTGTCATTGTGTTTGATGTTTTTTAGTTTAGCTTTTGCTTTTATTGGTTTTGATTTATTTTTATTTTTCTCTACCTGGTGATCTACAATTTTTCCTTGTAATAGGCTCTCCATTGTATTAATGAATCTTGATGCTTGTCTTCTCAGTTTTGCACCAGAGGTATGCTTTTTTACTATTATAAACCAATTTTCTACAATTACGTTAGTATCTTTTCGAATGTTGATTTTTTTAATAAAATTCCTGAAATTAATGGATAAAATGCAAAAACATCTCTCAGTAAATAATTTATGAATTCAGGTAAATAATATTCGTTGAGTCTGTGAGATGTAATATCTGTATGAATATTATTGAAGTATATAAAAAATGCAGATTTTTGACGCAGAGATGTAGAATCCGTGGAACAATTAGTTTTTTAAATAGATCCATGTTTCAGTGTAAATATTTTTTACAGATGGAATGCTACTAAGTGCCCTAGAAAATTTATTTGATTTATACTTCTGTCCAAATACAAGTAATATATCTATTCACAAATTTATAACAGTTAAAATATTGTTAGAATGAATTATTGAAGCTACAATAAATTTGGCATGTCTTCTAAGGAGACCATTTTTCGTCATTGCGTTTATTTTTTTAATAGCTCTATGGAAGAAATGAGTTGAACATATATGAATAATGCCCGGTTGCAGAAAGGCTAATCAGGCTCTAATCAAAAAAATCACTGATTAATCTGACGTTGTTACTATGGTCACGTATTAAAAATACATTGCTGTCAAAAAATTAATCATTAATCAAAATTGATAAAGCTTTGTGCAACCCGGCATAAGAGTTATATGATCAATTGTTATTCTTGCATAGATGTGTTCCCATGTTAAATATAAATATTGTAGCAAATTGTTACAAGCAAGCGTTACACATTGCACTAATACCATGCTGAAGTCGGTCTCAATTTTTTGATAAAATAGGTTTTTTTATAATTTGTTATGGTTTTCATGTCCGTGATAAAAGATGTAAAGAAGAACAATATGGAGGGAATATTGTGACTAGAAGATGTGTACTCCAAGATTGGTAATGGAGATTTTCCTTTTTTATGTAAAAACCATGGCATAATAAAACACTTTTTTTAATCCATGGCGGGCGGGCTATTATGCTTCTAGTAGCATCTAAATATAAAAATATTGGATTTTTTCGTAATGAAACTAAATATCGCAATTGTTCTTCAGTTTGTAAACGTATATAAAATCTGTCGTATCCAATATCCTGTATATAACCTTTTATATACTTTCCATTCCATTTGCCACACTTACGTTGCAAAATCTGAAGTTTACCCAAATGCTTTAATATATCTATATCTAAATCGTTTGCTTTAATATTTTCACTCGATATTTTTTTAAGTGTATTTAAGTTTGGTGCTGAATTGAAGTAACCTTTTCGTAAGACATCAATATTTGCTTTAGATAGCTCCTGTAATCGAACGACACTTACTAAGTGCATCTATCTTCAACCTTTTCGCAAACTTTTGTCCATTTTCGCTAGAAATAAATCTTCTATGTTGGTCGGCACCGTGATTAACTTTACCTATTCAATAGTTATTATAATAAAAGGAGATTTCAAATCCGTTGATGTAAAAAAATTGTACCAAGCACATGCAGAGTGTTTACACGATCAAACACCAACAAACGTGTACTTCGAGGATTTCCTTGTCTGTAAATAACATTTGTGCAATTTAATGCACAGTACACATATTAGGTAAATAGTAACGAAATATTCATTAAATCCATTTGTCCAGCCTCGTTTTAATTGTTTTTCACCGCAGAAAAACATAACCCAAAATATTTTTGAAATTGGAATGGAATTATAATAAATTTTAGCGTTATCAATGTCACTGGTGTCATCCTTAAATGTATTATTATGACTATCTATCAAATGTTTTTGTTCCTCATCAGAAGAAAATAATAGTTATTTGTGCTGCTAGGTAGGAAAGTTGTTCTTTTCTGGTCCGAAGGATATGTATACGGCCGAGACACAGTCGAGGCTGGATACTTCTTGAGGACCAGAAAACAACTTTACTGCCATGTAGCACACACTATTTTTTATCCTACACAACAACACAACATAATAAAATAATATAAACATCTTACGAATACTATGTAATTTGACATTTAACTTAACCTTAAAGAAATTTCTGAAATTGAATACCAACATAATAAGAACAAAAAACAAACATTTTATTTTGACATATAAATAAGGTTAACTACTATGTTCTATTATTTACAGAATATATAATAAAAATACCTTGAATATAACGTAAGTATCAAAATTATCTAAAGTTACAATATTTTAAAAGCATGTTCACATATTTCATTCTGATTATTAGTTCTAACACATTAAACGCCATCTGTTTGTCCGCACACGAACTGTTTTTTTTTTCTTCCCTAGGGAATAGTGAGATTTTGTAGGTCTAGACCGGCAAATGTCTACTTTCTTGCGCACGCACACGCAGGAAAATCTTACTTTCAATATATGTAGGATAAAAAATCCTTTTCACTGTACTTACATTTTTGTAAGCAGAAGTGGTAGTAAATTTTGAAATTCTGTAATTGGACAAGTGGTATTTTCTATAGGTCATTTATAATGAATTCCTTTCCGTTATCGTTCATTGGGGTGGAAAATGTATTTTCTCTTTTCATATTATAGATCGTCATCTTTGTGTTTTTCTTCATGGGACTAGCAATGGATTTACTTTATTTTTTAAAGTATTTTTAATTTTCATTAGTTTGCAAAGATCTAAAAATTCAGAGCATTCATCATGAATAGATATATTTTTAAAATTATACATTGAAATATTGTTTTCTTTTATGAAATTAATAAACTTTTTATATAAAGATGATTTTCGGGACATTTTAAAAAAATGTAAAAATAGATTGGATAAGTATTTCAAATAAAAAAAATTAACAAATAAAACAAGAAAAATATGAGTGTTTAAGTAATAAGAACCTATATAGTTTTGAATACAAAATCCCGTGCCCTAGTTAAAAATATAGCCAGAAGTCAATGAAATATGACAATATCACATAAAGTGATCACAAAAAAATTAACAAATTAAATTTCCTTATGGAGAACAATTTATCTTACAAATTAATGAATGAAACAAAATTATAAGATAGTACCTAGTCACCTAGTGTAATACTTAGACTAGTCTTTGTTTTTAATTATTAAGCTCCCAATCAATTATACAACCAATCTTAAAACCAAGTATAAATTAAAACGGAACGATATAAAGTACTTCAATGAAGAAATTGAATATCTACATGACAAAAAACATTTACTAAAAAAATAAACAGACACCCAAGCAATGTTACATACAAAACAAATATGAATCCAATCTTAAACTAAAGTCAATTGTATTAGATATTCAAATAAACAACATGTAGGTAATACCAAAAAGAAAAAGTAAACCAAACTTCAACTAAATATGAACAAAAAAATTAATAAATGATATTGTAGCGAACCCAGGGTCGTGGCGCGGGCGGCGGCACGGGCGGCGGCCGCTAGCGAGCGGGTCAGAACACGTCCGTTCGCTTCCCATTGTTCTGATTTCCAAGGAATCAAAGAATCTTCTAGAATGATGTATTTTAATATAAATACCCCGACCAAAACATCGCGAGGACAGTCATATATTGAGACGGGTAGTGAACACATGGTGATATAAATAAATAGATAGAGAGTGATATAAATATTGTTGAAATAAATATCGCGTAGTTTTAATTGTTTAAATAAATTATCTTAGTGTTTAAGTCTTTAGTAATAATAATTAGTTCTTAAATTAGTGTTTATATTTGTTAATTCTTAGTGTTAGTTATTTTTATTTATTCTTTATAATTCATATTTCTTTGATTAAACTTTGTTATATAAATATTAGTGTTTTAATCAATTTTACACTTCACCTAAATAAATAAAACGTTACAATTGGTGTCAGGTGTGAGGGTTATTAAAAACTGTGAAGTGTAAAATAAAAATAAATAAAATGACGACTAAACAAGTAAAATTAAGTGAATTAAAAGTGGCCGATTTCAAGAGGGAGCTGGAAGAACGAGAGTTGGAGACATCGGGAATTAAGTCTGTTTTACAACATCGTCTACGGCAAGCTTTGGTAGAAGCTGGTGAAAATCCTGATGATTTTTTATTCGAAATTACGGGTAGCTTGCCCGATTTTGGTAAAATTATGGAGGAAAAGTTAGAGGAAAGTTCTAGAAAATCCGAAGAAAATTCTAGAACATTGAAAGCAGAACTGATCGAAAATTTAGAACAAAAATTGACGGATAATTCTCGAACATTAGAACAAAAATTAGAAGAAATGAAAGAAAGTTCTAAAACATTGGAACAAAAATTAGAGGAAAGTTCTAGAAAATCTGAAGAAAATTCTCGAACATTGAAAGAAGAGTTGCTAGAAAATTCTAGAAGTTTAGAACAAAAGTTGGCGGAAAATTCTCAAACATTAAAAGAAGAATTAAAAGAAAATTCTAGAATTTTAGAAGAGAAACTAATGGAAAATTCTAGAAGTTTGGAGGACAAACTAAACGAACAATTTAAAGAACAATTGAAAGAAAGTTCGGGAATATTAGAAGAGAGAATAGAAACTTATGAGAAGAAACTTGAAGAGTTACAGCAAAATTTCTCCAAAATTACGTTACCATCGGTTTCAAATTCTAATACAGTTAAGACTGATATAGTTCAAGAAAACAAAACAGTAAAAGCGGAACATAATTCAAGACTGCACATTAAAACACCCGAATTCGACGGCAAGACATCGTGGCCGAATTATTTAAAACAGTTTGAAGCTGCTGCCAAAGCGAATGGCTGGACTTCCAAAGAAAAAGCTACAGCATTGACAGTTTCGCTGCGTGGAGAAGCCATCGATATCCTACAAACGTTAAAAGAAGATGAACAAGAAGATTACGAACAACTTGTTAAGAGATTGGATATGCGATATGGCAATGCGCATCTGGAGCAAGTGTACCAGACGCAACTGAGGAACCGATATCAGAGTTCTAAAGAAAACCTTCAAGAATTCGAAGCTGATATAGCTCGTTTAGTTCGTCTCGCACATCCCACAGCTCCTGACAGTGTTTTGGAATGTCTAGCCACACAAGCATTTATCTATGGGGTCCGAGACAATGAAACTCAGCAAGCACTACTATTAACTCGACCGAAAACTGTAGTTGATGCACTGTCATACGCCTTAGAGTATGAAGCAGCTAAACAAGCTTCACGTAACCTATCACAAGTGCAAGATATCGATGCTGAGGGAATTGAAGACAAGATAAAGCGAGTTGTATCTGAAATTCATGCTGAAAGAAAGATACTTCATTGCTGGAAATGTGGAGAGCTAGGCCACCCGCAAAGACTGTGCGGGAAACTGCAAAAACAGAATACTGCAGCGAACACTGAAAAGAAGTTTAAAAATAAAACGGGTGAAAAAGTAGCAACAGCTCCTCTTGCTGTTAAAGAAGTAGGAGTGAAGAAAGTAGTTCACGGTGTAAGCCTGGCGAGAGAGAAGACCCGTGAAGAAGAGTGCAAGCACTCTTGTCATTTGGAAGCGAAACTTGCCACCGTCAAAAGGACAACGGTAGTGGACGGGAGATGGCAACCTGAAGACTTACGGAGGGACCAAGAGAATGATCCGGACTTAAAGATCATACTTGATTGGAAGCATGGCGATGGCAGGCCAGTTTGGGAAGACGTTGCACGACACTCACAAAGTGTAAAATCGTACTGGGCGCAGTGGGATTCTATTGTGGTTGAAGAGGGCCTCCTGAAACGTGTCGTAGAAAATACAGATGGTACTGAGAGTAGAACTCAGTTGATAATTCCTAGGAACAGAGTACCGGAAGTATTGGAAGAGATCCATGACGGATCTGGTGGAGGACATTTTGGAGTGAATAGAACCCTCGAAAGGCTACGCCTACGATTTTAATGGGTAAATTGCAAGGAGGATGTTAAAGAGTGGTGCAAGAAATGTGTGATCTGCGCGGGAAGTAACGGGCCACATAGAAAAAGAAGAGCTCCTATGCGCCAATATAACGTTGGAAGTCCCTTTGAACGCATTGCGATTGACGTGGCCGGACCATTCCCCGAAACTGATGATGGAAATAAATACATAGTAGTAGTAATGGACTACTTTACTAAGTGGGTCGAAGCCTATCCATTACCCAACCAGGAAGCCGTAACGGTCGCTGAAGTCTTGGTAAAAGAATGCATCTGCCGATTCGGAGTACCGCGAGAGATACATTCCGACCAAGGAAGGAATTTCGAGTCTGCTCTGTTCCAAAATATCTGTAAGATATTAGGAATAAAGAAAACCAGAACTACTGCATTACACCCGCAGTCTGATGGCATGGTTGAACGGATGAATAGAACAATAAATCGGTATTTGTCAAAGGTAGTCTCTAACCATCAACGGGATTGGGACCGACATCTTCATCTGTTCTTATTGGCTTACCGTTCATCCGTGCATGAGACAACAGGGCAGACACCAGCAAACATCTTATTCGGGCGGGAGTTGCGCTTACCATGCGACCTGATATTTGGCAGTAAACCCGGTGAAGATCTTGCCGGGGAGGACTATGTGACGGACTTACGGAGAAGAATGAATGACATCCATGAACAAGTCCGTATAACCATTCAAGGTGCCAGCGATCGGATGAAGGACCAGTATGACGTCAAGGCTGAGAAAAGTGGTTATCAACCTGGAAATTTGGTGTGGCTTTATAATCCACAAAGACGTCGCGGCTTATCGCCCAAGCTGCAAAGGAATTGGGAAGGTCCTTACGAGATCATCAAAAGAATAAATGATGTGGTCTACAGAATTAGGAAAACACCTAATGGAAAGCCGAGGGTAGTCCACTTCAATCGGTTAGCCCCTTTTGCTGGTGATAACTTTGATGATCATCGTGGAGCGACGGTTCGCCGTGTTGTACCTGAGGAACCTACATTTGAAGACTTTATGGAAAGCCATTCCACTGGTCACAAAGCACGGTATGGCGTGACACGAGAAGAACAACGAGATCTGTTCACCGTGTCCCCAGAATATTCCCTCGCTCACTGTGTAGCGAAAGACATTAAAATGTCCCGCGGCATCGCTTCAGTTTTTAAAAGAAAATTTGGACGAATACAAGAACTGGCTAACCAACGTCCAACTGTCGGGAAAACGCTACAACTGAAGGATGATAACGTAGAAAACAAGCGGTACCTTTACTACCTGGTTACCAAACAGTACTCATATCAGAAGCCGTCATACCGCAGTTTATGGGACTCGTTGTGCGATATGAAGGACCATATTTTGAAGAACGACATTATGAAGCTGGCAGTACCGAAGATAGGCTGTGGACTAGATGGTTTGGATTGGAGGATTGTTAGAAGCATGTTAGAAACAGTCTTCCGCTTTACTGGAGTGGAAATTCTAGTCTGCAGCTTCAACTCTACCGGCCAAGAAGAGCTCAAACGGACCGTCGACTGTTACTTCTTCAAGACTTCCAGATGCACCAAGGGTGATGCATGCAGATTTCGTCATAACGAACTGTTTCGGGACGAAACAGCCTTAAGGAGGGGGCAATGTAGCGAACCCAGGGTCGCGGCGCGGGCGGCAGCACGGGCGGCGGCCGCTAGCGAGCGGGTCAGAACACGTCCGTTCGCTTCCCATTGTTCTGATTTCCAAGGAATCAAAGAATCTTTTAGAATGATGTATTTTAATATAAATACCCCGACCAAAACATCGCGAGGACAGTCATATATTGAGACGGGTAGTGAACACATGGTGATATAAATAAATAGATAGAGAGTGATATAAATATTGTTGAAATAAATATCGCGTAGTTTTAATTGTTTAAATAAATTATCTTAGTGTTTAAGTCTTTAGTAATAATAATTAGTTCTTAAATTAGTGTTTATATTTGTTAATTCTTAGTGTTAGTTATTTTTATTTATTCTTTATAATTCATATTTCTTTGATTAAACTTTGTTATATAAATATTAGTGTTTTAATCAATTTTACACTTCACCTAAATAAATAAAACGTTACAATATGAAGAACTTAAACAAAAGAAGAAGAAGAATGACAGGTATATGAAAATGACAAAGCAAAACGAACTTCTCTTGACGAAAAGTAAGAAAAATACCCAAATAAATAAGTATATGTACGAAAGTAAATCTAAACTTAAAAAGTAAATAAAGTGACCCTAATTACCTACATAAAGAATGTATATGTAGGTATAAATACCAATAAAACCCAAACGCAGAATAAAGAATAATTATTTAAAAAATAAGATATGTATAATATAGTAGGATCAAAATAGAGAACTTGATTTTGAAATTCACTAGACAAACACAACCGTTCAGCGCGAAGTAAAAGAGCAAATGAGACGTTACACCAAAGCAACTGCCTCTCCGGTAGTTGACTACCCTGTTCAATGAGGCTTTACAGTGGCGGTATTAAGTTTTGTTAATTTGTATGAAGCAATACTTTTTATAAATAAAATGCTTCCTGGTAAATAAAATATTTCTATATTAGTTAACGAATGTTTGTTACACTGGTTATTAGCAGCCACAGTACATTCATGACATTGGTCACTGTAAAAATGACCTGCTTATTATCTCCCGCGACTGCAAACTCTCAGTGAATAGGCTTCAGGAACGAAAGTATTTGGAAATGGAGGAAGTACAGTATGCCGGATATATATTTCGAATTAATAAAAGAATTTTTAAATATATGTTCTTATATATATTTAAAAGATAATATAAATTGTTAACCCACCGATTTATTAATAATATTTTTATTTTTCTATTCTTTAGGAGAAAAACAAATGTATTAATTAATAAATTCTAATACATAAACAAACTATCGGGTAAATAATTATGGTCAGTCGGAAATAAACATCAATAACTTTTATGGGCATTTGAACAGTAAAAAACTGTTTATTTAGCTCTGTTTCTAGGGGTTACAAGATGTTTTACGAACTAGACCGTGTAAAATTATAACGGGCTGTTGACATGGATTTACCATGAAACCATATCTTATTTGAAACTTCTGACATCCTTTGACATTGACATTGACGTTGCACAAATGCAATGAATTTTATTAAACATAAATATATTGCGATGCAAATGCCCATAAAACATTGTACAATGCTCTACCGTTACCTGAAATTTACAGTCTCACACAGACAACAGGCTCGCTACGCTCGCTCGTTATCTTTCTGTGCTTACCTGTAAATTTCTGTATAACGGTCTTACAATGTAAATAACTATTACAGTCAGCGTTCGATTTTTTTTAAATTCATACATCACATTAAAGCCTGACCATTCCTCTTTAACAGTACATTTTTAATTTTATATTTTATTATAATAATTGTTGATTTGAGATAATTATAAATAATGCCTATTCGGGAAACTACTCTACGGTTTTACTTGAAATTAAAATATGTTTTATAAAACATCAAATCTAAGAATATATTATTAATTTCACGAAAGAAAACGAAACTGTTTTTAAAATATTAATAATTTACACGGCCGGCACGTTTAAAAAGTTCCCTTATGTTATCGACTGATTTACCGCGCTTGTGAGGTAATCTGCAAGAAAGGAAAATGGTGTAATATCCTTTTTCTACGACCACCATGAAAAGTTGATATTTATGATCATTTTTGTCATCGTAAAGTCAATGTTTACTGAGGAACGAGCAAATAAATACTTTACGGCGCGTCTTCATAGCAATGAGCGGTAAAGTACTTAATTTGCTCGCTTAAGATTATTTATTTACTCATATCGTCATGGTTACAACAACACAAAACAGGAAATTGGTTAAGATTGAATTGAACTTATTAAATAGGTATTATTATTTTTTTATTTCGTTAGTAAAGTCGTAGAAAAATTATGTCTGCATCTCTAGCGTAAAGTATCTTTATTGCTCTAGCTCGATTGTAGCGCTATAATATATAATATAAAAGCAAAAAAACTCGATATATGCGTTAATAGGACAACTATGTCCTAGACTGCAATTTACTCGTATACTGGCGTGCGATCAGTCATCAGAGACTGAACTGTAACGGAGAGGTGATACTGGTGTGCGACCAGTCATCAGAGACTGAACTGTAACGGAGAGCTGATACTAGTGTGCGACCAGTTTTTTATTTTTAAATATTATTAAAAACGTGTATTTCAATAAAGTATTCATGTTTAAAACCGATATCACGAATAATAAATGAAATGCTGTCTTTTTGTTTTTATTATTATATAAACAATACTATAACAATATTTTACTTTCTGTTTGTACATTTCTTTTCTAGGAAGATATATTTATAATATTCTAAAATTTGAAAATAATAGTATATCAGGTTCATTTGTAATTTAAAGTTGAACTTCCATATACTCGAATTTGTATCAAAAAATGCTGTCTTTTTATACATTTAGTCTATTATTATGAGTTCGAAACTCTGTTACGTAATGATCTTCATTAGTTAATTGTTTTATGTAATGAACTTATTTCATAATAATATGCGTGCGTAAGCAAGTATTTACAAAGTATGTATACAGGGTGTCAATACTAAGTTGTACCATCCGAAAACGGTAGTTAGAACTCATTGAGATAAACAACTTTTCTTAGTTCAAATTTTTGATTTGGAGCCCCAGTTCATAGTTATTGGCGTTCTTTTGTTTTTCGAAAAATCGTCATTACTCCCTTATTTTAAGAGATATTGAAAAAATACAAAAACTTTCAGCATTTGCTTTTAGTTCTCTAAAACTTTTGTATTTACAATAATTTTCTATTTTATCAAATAACAAAATGGCGGCCGATCAAAAATTTCAAAACAAGATATTTTGAAAACCATTCGATCGATTTTTGAAAATAAAACTTTATAAAATCCTTATACTATCTACTAACAAATGCCTAAAACATTTTTATTTGATTTGTCGAAAAAAAATTTTATTCAAATTTAATTACAAGATAGATTTTAACAAACTGCCATAATAATTTAAAACAAAGTAGGCTTGCTACCATTAAACAAAAAAATAAACAAGAAAAACAAGAAACAAACAAGAAAAAATACAATGAACAATGAAACTGCAAGGGAGGTACTAAATTTGATTTTCAAAACGCAGTTTGTTAAAATTTATCTTGTAATTAAATTTGAATAACACACACGCGCACACACACGCATAGTAACGTTAAACTCAAGAAGTTTGACAAATATTACACACAAGTCCACTTTTCAAAGCACATACTTTATATTACCGTTTGCCATTTCATTATTCATAGAAAGAGATGAGAAGTTTCTATCTACATTAATTTCAAAGATTCAGGACTTTTTTTTAAATAATTCATACAGATTGTTCTAAATAAGTTTTAATTTTATATTTATGTTACCAACACATGAAATAATGGGTATAGTAATCAATTTTTGTGCATAGTAACAAATTTTTATGCATTTTGATCAAATATTTCATTATATTATTTTCAATAATAAGTATTATAAAAGCCCTTTAGATTTACATTGCAGATTCAAGTTTGTTTCTTTTCACATCATACTAGTGATTTGGAAATAAATAAAACAATACTAGCGCCACTAGTTAATATAATAATAATATTTTAATTCATATACATATAAAATTAAATTAATTTAATAATTATACCAATTCCTTCCTTAGCAGATGCAATAAAATTCATAATTAGTGCCATCTGTGAGATTTTTTTAAACTATTAAAAATATTAATTTTCTCGGATATACACAGAAACAAATTTTAAAAAGACTGGTTTAAACGGTATTGTTAAACCTATAAAAATTATGTGTATATATTATTATTTAAAAATATAGATTTCTTAATTTAAAAATAATATTGTATAGTAAATAAATTCATGAACAAAGTTATAGTTATTTTTAATACAGAAATACAATAATTTTAAATAAAATAATAATTTATCGATGAGCGGGAAGTGTTTATGATAATTTATTCAAAAATTTATTTCATTTATCAAGGCAATCTTAAATAATCTTCTAAAAAACCTTAAATTTTATTTAATTAATATATCGTTAAATATAAATAATTATGAAAGTAAGATGACTTTATAGGATGCCTTTTTAATTTTTGAACAACTTATATTTTTAGCGCTAAAATGAATAGGTAAAGAGATATATAAAAGTACGAAAAAAATATCTTTGAAATCTACACTCGGTATTCAGCTGTGCAATAAAACAAGGAACATAGGACTTTAACATGGGATTTTAAAAAATTGCGAATACTCTCTTCTGATATATTTAGAGCAAAACTACAAAAGTACAAAGTTGTTCAAGATATATTAAATATAAAATGTAACTTTTTCGCTAAAAATCAGACAGTTACGGTAATAAAAAAAAATATCTATCTAAGTTTATTATTGTTATTATGTCATTCTAGTTAATGTTATATTTGGTATTAATTAATAGTTTTTGTTAAAGTCTAAAATTATTTTAAAAATGGATGTTTTCTATGTAAACGTTTTCTGGCTTGCATAAATGACAAATGTGTTTTACGTCGACCGGATTTTGTTTATTTCAAAAAATTGTTAGAAATATGTCATGTTTGCTATCAAATGAAAGGTCTCGTTGTGGGCTAGCGTGCAGAAATGACAAAAATGTTTCATGTCGACCGGCTTTTGTTTTTTGCTAAAAGTTGTCAGTACTGTGCGGTGCTTGGTATCAAATGAAAGGTTTCGATGAGGGTTGGTGCGCAGAATTAACAAAAATGGTGAATATTGATCGACTTTTGTTTTTTCCAAAAAGTTTTTAGAAGTATGTCCAGTTTGGTCTTAAATGAAAGATCCCGTTGAGAGCTAGCTTGCAGAATGTTCAATTCCGATTGGTTTTGGTTTTCTGCAAAAAGTTCACAAAAGTATATCGAGTTTGGTTTCAAATAAAACGTCTCGTTGAGGGCTACCGTGGAGATTTGACAAAAATATGCCATGTCGATCGGCTTTTGTTTTTTGCAAAAAAATGTCCGAAATGTGTGGTGTTTGGTATCAAATGAAAGGTTTCGATGAAGGTTGGTGTGCAGAATTAACAAAAATGGTCAATGCTTATCGGCTTTTGTTTTTTGCAATAAGTTTTTAGAAGTATGTCGAGTTTGGTCTCTAATAACAGGTCTCGTTGAGAGCTAGCGTGCAAAATTAAAAAATGGTTCATTCCGTTAGGCATTTTTTTTTAAAGGTTCTGAAAAGTATGTCAAATTTATCTCAAATGAAACGTCTCATTTACGGGTAGCGTGCAGAATTGACAAAAATGTGCCATGTCGATCGGCTTTTGCTTTTGCAAAAAGTTGTCAGAAGTATGTAGTATTTAGTATCAAATGAAAACTTTCGTTGAAGGTTAGCATGCAGATCGGCTTTTGTTTTTAGCAAATAGTTGTCAGAAGTATGTGGTGTTTGGTATCAAATTAAAGGTGTTGATGAGGGTTGTCGTGAAAAATTAACAAAAATGATCAACGTTGATCGGCTTTTGTTTTTTGCAAAAAGCTCTCTAAAATTCATCGTGTTTGGTCTCAAATGAAAGGTTTCGTTGAGGGCTAGCGTGCAAAATTGACAAAAGTGTTCCATGCCGATCGGCTTTTGTTTTTAGCAAATAGTTGTCAGAAGTATGTAGTGTTTGATATCAAATTAAAGGTCTCGACGAGGGTTAGCGTAATAAATTAACAAAATTGATCAATGTTGATCAGCTTTTGTTTTTTGCGAAAAGTTCTCAGAAGTATGTCGTGTTTGGTCTTAAATGAAAGTTCTCGGTGTTGGAAGCGTGCAGAAATGACAAAAATGTTCCATGTCGATCGACCTTTGATTAATGCAAAAGAAAAATTCATCATCGAGTAACATATGTAAAGGCCTACAGCCTGAACTATGAAAGTGATTGTTATAATTTTTTTAATATGAGGGGGCTCATGAGATCTGGTGCCTTTTGGGTGTCTCATATTTTTACTGTTAGTACTTTTCGTGTAAAAAAATTAAAACCGTGGTCAAATGCTGCCATGAAAAAATGTATCCCAGAGGCCATGTCTAAATTTAAGAAGAATCACGCCGTCATCCGTCACTTTTGACAATCTGTCTATGAACGGTAAATGATTATATCTTTTAAAAGAACATTGATATCAAAGATTTGAAAACATTATCATGAATAATGATCCTGAGCAAAGGATTTACCAATATTTTAAGTTTATAATATAACACATTTCATTAATATAAATATTTAAATGAAATAATTAAACAAAAAACAAATATTCCTAAATGAACTTCACTAAAGACAGTGGCTGATATAAGATTGCCGATGGTAATTTATAGATTTAAAAATCAACTACAATATTTTAATACAAACAAATTATGAAGTAACTAAATAAAAACAAATGTTCCTAATTAAATTGAACACTTTGCTGTGTTTGATATCAAAAGAAAGAAAACCATAAGAGCCGGTTTTGAAATGACAAAAAAAATGTGCCTTGTCGATCTGCATTTGTTTTTCGTAAAAAGTTCTTAGAAGAACAACACAATATGGACTGGGGTGCACGAATGACAAAAAAGTTGTACGTAGATTAAAATTTGTTTTTAGTAAAATGTTGTCAGAAAATGTCGTGTGATGGGAGCTGACAAGCAAAATTGACAGAAATGGTTCATGTTGACCCGATTTTGTTTTTTGGAAAAAGTTGTCAGAAGTATGTCATGTTTGATATCAAATTAAATGTCTTGTTAATTTGCAGAAGTGACAAAAAATTCCAAGTTGATCTGCATTTGTATTTTACAATTAGTTGGCGGAAGTACACCGTGTTTGGTATTAAATAAAAGCATTCGACAAGACCTGTCTTGCAGAAATGAAGTTAGCTAACAAATGTTATTATTTCACGGACGCCGGAGGCCTAGGGAACGCTCAGCGTAGCTGAGCATTCGCTAGTCCTATATACTAAACGATTAGATTCACTTTCTCTCTATAGATTCATCACGAAGATCGAGTAAATTTTGTAAAGGCCTACAGCCTGAACCATATAAGAGATTGATGTAATTTTTTTTTCGATTGTAGGGAATAATGTGAATTACGATCCTTTTGTGGTCTCATATTTTTACTGTGAGTGGTTTTCGTGTAAAAAAATTAAAATTGTGCAAAATTGGTACCTTGAAACAATGGATCCCAGAGGCCATGTCTAAATTTAAGAAGAATCACGTTGTCATCCGTCACTTTTGACAATCTGTCTATGAACTTTAAATGATTATATATTTTAATAACACATTGATATCCAAGATTTAAAAACAGTATAATGAATAATAGTCTTGAGCAAAGGTTTTACCAATATTATAAGTTTATAACATAACGTATTTAACTAATATAAATTTTGACGTATCCAATGTCAAAAGTCAATGTTGCCAAATGTGTGATGAAGTAACTAAATTAAAACCAAATAATCCTAAACTAACTTCACTGAAGACGGTGGCAGATGTATTAGGGTTGACAATATTAACTACTATTTTTAATACAAACAGTGTTGCCAAATTATGAAGTAGGTAACTAAATAAAAATCAAATATTCCTAAATAAAATAAATTGAACACTTTGCTTTGTTTGATACCAAAAGAAAGAAAACCATAAGGGCCGGTTTTGAAATGACAAAAAAAATGTGTCATGTCGATCTGCATTTGTTTTTCAGAAAAAGATGTTAGAAGTAGGTCGTCCTTGGATTTTAAGGAAACGACACAATGTGGACGGGTGTGCACGAATGACAAAAATGTTCTAAGTAAATTAGAATTTGTTTTTCGCAAAATGTTGTCAGAAAAATGTTGTTTGGAAAAAGTTAAGAGAAGTATGTGGTGTTTAGTATCAAATTAAAGGGCTCGATAAGGGCTGGCGTGTAGAATAAACAAAAATGATCAATGTTGATCGGCTTTTGTTTTTTGCAAAACTTTCTCATAGGTACGTCGAGTTTGGTCTCAAATGAAAGGTCTCGTTGAGGGCTACCGAGCATAATTGACAAAAATGTTCGAAAAGGGCTGGTGTGCAGAATTAATAAAAATAGTTCATGTTGATCGGCATTTGTTTTTGCAAAAAGTTTTTAGAAGTATGTCGAGTTTGATGTCAAATGAAAGGTCTCGTTGAGGGCTAGCGTGCAGAATTGACAAAAATGTTCCATTCCGATCGGCTTCTATTTTCTGCAAAAAGTTCTCAAAAGTATGTCGAGTTTGGTCTCAAAAAAAAAACGTCTGGTTGAGGGCTAGCGTGCAGATTGACAAAAATGTTCCATTCCGATCGGCTTTTGTTTTATGCAAAAAGTTGTCATAATTGTGTGGTGTTTGGTCTTACATGAAAGGTTTCGTTGAGAGCTAGCGTGCAGAATTGACAAAAATTTTCCATGCCAATCGCCTTTTGTTTTCCGCAAATAGTTGTCAGAAGTATGTGGTGTTTGGTATCAAAATAAATGTCTCGATAAGGCTTTTGCGTGATAAATTAACAAAATTGCTCCATGTTGAGAGGCTTTTGTTTTTTGCGAAAAGTTCTCAGAAGTATGTCTAGTTTTATCTCAAATGAAAGGTCTCGTTGAGGGCTTGCATGCAGAATTGATAAAAATGTTCCATGTCGATCTGCTTTTCTGTTTACAAAAACTTGTAAGAAGTTTAAAGTGCTTGGTATCCAATGAAAGTTCTCGGTGTGGGCTAGCCTGTAGAAATTGTAAAAATATTTCATGTCGATTGAGTTTTGTTTTATACAAAAAAATATCAGAAGTATGTTGTGTTCGGTATCAAATGAAAGGGCTCGATAAGGGCTGGCGTGCATAATTGAGAAAAATGTTTCATATCAACCGGCTTTTGTTTTTTGCAAAAAGCAAAAAAAAATATAAGAAATATATCGTGTTTGGAATCTAATGAAAGGTTTCGGTGAGGGCTGACATGCATATATTATAAAACTGTTTCATGTCGATTAGTATTTGTTTTTTGCACTGACAGCGGAGCTCTAGGGAATGCCGAGAATTCGCTAGTCCTATATACTAAACGATTAGATTCACTATATATATATCTATAGATTCATCACGAGCATCGAGTAACTTTTGTAAACGCCTACAGCCTGAACCATGCAAGTGATTGTTATAATTTTTTTTTAATTTGTGGGGGCTAATGAGATCTGGTGCCTTTTGGGTGTCTCATATTTTTACTGTTAGTAGTTTTCGTGTAAAAAATTAAAACTGTGCACAAATGCTGCCTGGAAACAATGGATCCCAGAGGCCATGTCTAACTTTAAGAAGAACCACGCCGTCATCCGTCACTTTTGACAATCTGTCTATGAACTTTAAATGTTTATATCTTTTAATAGAACATTGATATCAAAGATTTAAAAACAGTATCATGAATAATAGACTTGAGCAAATGTGTTACAACTAATTTAAGTGTAAAACATAACGTATTTAATTAATATAAATTTTGACGTCTCCAATGTCAAAAATCAATGTTGCCAAATGTGTGATGAAGTAACTAAATTAAAACTAAATATTCCTAAACTAACTTCACTGAAGACGGTGGCAGTTGTATTAGGGTTGACAATATTAATTTATAAATTTAAAAATTAACTACTATTTTTTAATACAAACAGTGTTGCCAAATTATAAGGTAACTAAATAAAAATCAAATATTCCTAAATAAAATAAATTGAATACTTTGCTGTGTTTGTTATCAAAAGAAAGGAAACCATAAGGGCCAGTTTTAAAATGACAAAAAAAATGTGTCATGTCGATCTGCATTTGTTTTCCGTAAAAAGTTGTAAGAAGTAGGTCGTCCTTGGGTTTTAAGGAAACGACACAATACGGACTGGTGTGCACGAATGACAAAAATGTTCTATGTAGATTAGAATTTGTTTTTTGCAAAATGTCAGAAAAATGTCGTGTTTGGGTATTTTCGAATTACAAAAGTCAATGTTGCCAAATGTTTAATAAAGTAACTAAACAAATATTCCCAAATGAAAGGTTACTGAAGACAGTGAATGTTATATTAGGCTAGGTCACGATGAGGGCTAGCGTGCAGAATGAACAAAAATGTTCTATATCGATCGGCTTTTGTTTTTTGCAAAAATTTCTCAAAGATATGTCGAGTTTGATCTCAAATGAAAGGTCTCGTTGAGGGCTAGCGTGCAGAATTGACAAAAATGTTCTATGTTGATCGGCTTTTGTTTAATGCAAAAAGTTGTCGAAAGTATGTCGTGTTTGGTATCAAATGAAAGGTCTCGGAGAGGGCTAGCGTGCAGAATTGACAAAAATGTACTATGTCGATCGGTTTTTGTTTTTTGCAAAAAGTTGTCGAAAGTATGTCGTGTTTGGTATCAAATGAAAGGTCTCGTTGAGGGCTAGCGTGCAGAATTGACAAAAATGTTCCATGTCGAACGGCTTTTGTTTTTTGGAAAAGTTGTGAGAAGTATGTGGTGTTTGGTATCAAATGAAAAGGCTCGGTAAGACCTGGCGTTTTACTTAACAAAAAAGGTCAATGTTGATCGGCTTTTGTTTTTTGCAAAAATGTCTCAAAGTATGTCGAGTTTGGTCTCAAATGAAAGGTCTCGTTGAGGGCTAGCGTGCAGAATTGACAAAAATGTTCCATGTCGATCGGCTTTTGTTTTATGCAAAAAGTTGTCAGAAGTATGTCGTGTTTGGTATCAAATGAAAGGTCTCTGAGAGGGCTAGCGTGCAGAATTGACAAAAAATGTGCTATGTCGATCGGTATTTGTTTTTTGCAAAAAGTTGTTAGAAGTGTGTGGTGTTTGGTATCAAATGAAAGGTAACAATGAAGGCTGGTGTGCAGAATTGACGAAAATGGTTAATGTCGATCGGCTTTTGTTTTTTGCAAAAGGTTGTCACAAGTATATAGTGTTTGGTATCAAATGAAAAGTCTCGGTGTGGGCTAGCGTGTAGATATGATAAAAATGTTTCATGTCGATCGACTTTTGTTTAATGCAGAAAGTTGTCAGAAGTATGTCGTGTATGGTATCAAATGAAAGGTCTCGGTGAGAGTTGAGGTACATAAATGACAAAAATGTTTCATGTCGACCGGCTTTTGTTTTTTGCAAAAAATTATTAGAAGTATATCGTGTTTGCAATCTAATGAAAGGTCTCGGTGAGGCCTGACGTAGAAATATTAAATAATTGTTTCATGTCGATGGGCATTTGTTTTTGCACTGACAGCGGAGCTCTAGGGAATGCTCGGCGTAGCCGAGAATTCGCTAGTCACTATACTAAACGATTACATTCACTATATATCTATCTATCTATAGATTCATCACGAGCATCGAGTAACATTTGTAAACGCCTACAGCCTGAACCATACAAGTGATTGTTATAATGTTTTTTTTAATATGTGGGGGCTAATGAGATCTGATGCCTTTTGGGTGTCTCATATTATTACTGTTAGTAGTTTTCGTGTAAAAAATTAAAACTGTGCACAAATGCTGTCTGAAAACAATGGATCCCAGAAGGCCATGTCTAAATTTAAGAAGAATCACGCCGTCATCCGTCACTTTTGACAATCTGTCTATGAACTTTAAATGATTATATCTTTTAATAGAACATTGATATCAAAGATTTAAAAACAATTTCATGAATAATAGACTTCAGCAAAGGTGTTACAACTAATTTTAGTTTAAAACATAACGTATTTAATTAATATAAATTTTGACGTTTCCAATGTCAAAAGTCAATGTTGCCAAATGTGTGATGAAGTAACTTCACTGAAGACGGTGGCAGTTGTATTAGGGTTGACAATATTAATTTATAAATTTAAAAATTATCTACTATTTTTTAATACAAACAGTGTTGCCAAATTATAAAGTAACTAAATAAAAATCAAATATTCCTAAATAAAATAAATTGAATACTTTGCTGTGTTTGTATCAAAAGAAAAGAAACCATAACGGCCAGTTTTAAAATGATAAAAAAAATGTGTCATGTCGATCTGCATTTGTTTTTCGTAAAAAGTTGTTAGAAGTAGGTCGTCCTTGGGTTTTAAGGAAACGACACAATACACTAGTGTGCACGAATGAAAAAATGTTCTACGTAGATTAGAATTTGTTTTTTGCAAAATGTTGTCAGAAAAATGTCGTGTTTGGGTATTTTCGAATTACATAAGTCAATATTGCGAAATGTTTAATAAAGTAACTAAACAAAGAACAAATATTCCCAAATGAACGTTACTGAAGACAGTGAATATTATATTAGGCTAGGACATGATGAGGGCTAGCGTGCAAAATGAACAAAAATGTTCTATATCGAACGGCTTTTGTTTTTTGGAAAAAGTTGTGAGAAGTATGTGGTGTTTGGTATCAAATGAAAAGGCTCGGTAAGGCCTGGCGTTTTACTTAACAAAGAAGGTCAATGTTGATCGGCTTTTGTTTTTTGCAAAAATGTCTCAAAGTATGTCGAGTTTGGTCTCAAATGAAAGGTCTCGTTGAGGGCTAGCGTGCAGAATTGACAAAAATGTGCTATGTCGATCGGTATTTGTTTTTTACAAAAAGTTGTGAGAAGTGTGTGGTGTTTGGTATCAAATGAAAGGTTTCAATGAAGGCTGGTGTGCAGAATTAACGAAAATGGTCAATGTCGATCGGCTTTTGTTTTTTGCAAAAGGTTGTCACAAGTATATAGTGTTTGGTATCAAATGAAAGGTCTCGTTGAGGGGTAGCGTGCAGAATTGACAAAAATGTTCCATTCCGATCGGCTTTTGTTTTATACGAAAAGTTCTCAAAGGTATGTCGAGTTTGGTCTCAAATGAAACGTCTTGTTGAGGGCTAGTGTGCAGAATTGACAAAAATGTGCTATGTCGATCGGTTTTTGTTTTTTGCAAAAAGTTCTAAGAAGTATGTGGTGTTTGGTATCAAATGAAAAGGCTCGATAAAGGCTGGCGTGTAGAATTAACAAAAAAAGGTCAATATTGATCGGCTTTTGGTTTTTGCAAAAAATTCTCAAAGGTATGTCGAGTTTGGTCTCAAATTAAAGGTCTCGTTGAGGGCTGGCATGCAGAATTGACAAAAATGTTTCATGTCGATCGGCTTTTGTTTTATGCAGAAAGTTGTCAGAAGTATGTCGTGTTTGGTATTAAATGAAAGGTTTCAATGAAGGCTGGTGTGCAGAATTAACGAAAATGGTCAATGTCGATGGGCTTTTGTTTTTTTTTTTGCAAAAGAATGTCACAAGTATTTAGTGTTTGGTATCAAATGAAAAGTTTTGGTGTGGGCTAGATAGACATAATAGAAATGTTTCATGTTGATCGACTTTGGTTTAATGCAGAAAGTTGTCAGAAGTATGTTGTGTATGGTATCAAATGAAAAGTCTCGGTGAGAGTTGGGGTACATAAATAACAAAAATGTTTCATGTCGACCGGCTTTTGTTTTTTGCAAAAAATTATTAGAGGTATATAGTGTTTGCAATCTAATGAAAGGTCTCGGTGAGGCCTGACGTGGCAATATGAAATAATTGTTTCATGTCGATCGGCATTTGCTTTTTGCACTGACAGCGGAGCTTTAGGGAATGCTCGGCGTAGCCGAGAATTTGCTAGTTAACTACTATTTTTTAATACAAACAGTGTTGCCAAATCATGAAGTAGGTAACTAAATAAAAACCAAATATCCCTAAATAAAACAAATTGAACACTTTGCTGTGATATCAAAGAAAAAAGAAAACCATGAGGGCCGGTTGTGAAATGACAAAAAAAATGTGTCATGTCGATCTGTCTTTGTTTTACGCAAAAAGATGTTAGAAGTAGGTCGTCCTTGGGTTTTTATGAAACGACACAATGTAGATTGCTGTCCACGAATGACAAAAATATTCTACGTCGATTAGAATGTGTTTTTTTGCAAAATGTTGTCAGAAATATGTTGTGTTTGGTATCGAATGAAAAGTCTCGATGAGGGCTGGTGTGCAAAAAAGAAAATTTCCATATTGATCGGCTTTTGTTTTATACAAGAAGTTAATAGACGTATGTCGTGTTTGGTATCTAATGAAAGGTCTCGTTGAGGGCTGACATGCAAAATTGACAAAAATGTTCCATGTCGATCGGCTTTTGTTTTTTGCAGAAAGTTGTCAGAAGTATTTCGTGTATGGTATTAAAAGAAATTTCTCGATGAGGACTGGCGAGCAGAATTGACAAAAATGATCTATGCCAATTGGCTTTTATTTTTTGCAAAAAGTTGTCCGAAATATGTCGTGTTTGGTATCGAATGAAAGGTCTCGGCGAGGTCTCGAGTGCAGAATTGACAAAAATGATCTATATCCATCGCCTTTTGTTTCCTGCAAAAAGTTGTATAAAGTATATCATGTTTGGTCTCAAATGAAAGGTCTTGTTGAGGGCTAATGTCCAGAATTGACAAAAATGTTTCTTGTTGATCGGCTTTTGTTTTTTACAGAAAGTTGTCAGATGTATATTGTGTTTGGTATAATATGAAAGGTTTCGATGAGAACTGATATGCAAAATTGACAGAAATGGTTCATATTGATCCGCTTTTGTTTTTTGGAGAAAGTTGTTAGAAGTATGTCATGTTTAGTATCAAATTAAATGTCTTGTTGAGGGCTGATGTGCAGAAGTGACAAAAAATTGCCAAGTTGATCTGCATTTGTTTTTTACAATTAGTTGGCGGAAGTACACCGTGTTTGGTATTAAATGAAAGTATTCGACAAGACCTGCTTTGGAGAAATAAAATTAGCTATCAAATGTTAATATTTCACTGACGCCGGAGGCCTAGGGAACGCTCAGCCTAGCTGAGCATTCGCTAGTTAATTAATACTAAATCTTAACATAAAAATTACTATTTTTTTGGTGGTGTGCTAGCTTCACTGAGAAGCTGGCACAGCCATTCTTTTTTTTTTTAAACGGCAAGGGTAATAAATTTATTTTTGCGGCAATTAATTGTTAATTAATTAGTCTTAAATAATAGGACAGTTTTTTTTTTAATTGTGCCAATATGGGTGTACTACCTTCACGGCATCTCTCGGATTTCGTAATCTCGGATCATTTTTTGTCATATAATCTAGGATTATCTGATTTTTGCGTTTTATAAATCAAAAAAACCTGGTTATATTGCAATATAATTTAGGTTTTTGTAATTCGGCGTTGCCGGAGAATTAAATTGACAGAAGTCATCATTCCTAATAGAAAAAATAAAATTTTTAATGCAAATTTTTAGAAACCTAACATATTCGATCGACTTACATCAGTATAAAATGAGGCAACACATTTTGAGATAAATGTATATATTATGTATGTATACCTCTTTTATTAGGTTTTTTGCGAGAAAATAATTCTGGCTGCTCACTTGCCATTTTTGCAAAAAAATAATGCAATAATAATAAAAATAATAATAACAATAAAACACTGAGTAAATAGGTGCTACAGAGACACAATAAAAGAAAACCGTAAATAATAATATTACCGATCTACCTATAGGTACACGGATAACTGACTATAATATATAATAGTGATAGTAACAATAATAATATGCAAACACTATGTAACGAAGTACCATAGAAATAAAATGTACATACAAGAAACTATACAGGGTGAATACTGAAAACCTTGACATAGGGAAATAACATGGAAAAACAGTTTTTTGCTGTTTCCATCTTTCCCGCTAAATAAAATCGGGAGTATATGTTATCGTTAGTTAGATTACTTAATTTTGCATCTAATAAAACCAAATGTTGTGTAATATGACCTTTTCTAACTGAAATATTTGATAAAATAAATTGTATTTTGAAGGTTATCCTTCATATTTTCGAATAAGAAACGTCAAAAACAAAATGCTCCATAGCCGAGTGGATACGAGGGCTGATTCATAACATAAATAATCTACAAGACCTGGTTCGAGACCACCTCGGCCCTATTTTTTTTTTAAATTAAATTATACTTCAAATATCATGTTTCGAAACATGAAATACAAAATTATACACCAGAAACTAAATTCGAATTAATTGTTAAGTTTGACAGACAGCAAATAATAATTCTATTAAATATTTGGATTTTTTTATTTATAAAAATATGAATATTGCTATTTTATTAAAATAGTCTGATATAATAAAGATATTTTATGCATAATTTAATTAAAAAAAAATTAGGGCCGAGGTGGTCTCGAACCAGATCTTGTAGGTTATTTATATTATGAATCAGCCCTCGTATCCACTCGGCTATGGAGCATTTTGTTTTTGACGTTTCTTATTCGAAAATATGAAGGATAACCTTCAAAATACAATTTATTTTATCAAATATTTCAGTTAGAAAAGGCCATATTACACAACATTTGGTTTTATTAGATGCAAAATTAAGTAATCTAACTAACGATACCATTATACACCCAATTTTATTTAGCGGGACAGATGGAAACAGCAAAAAACTGTTTTCCCATGTTATTTCCCTATGTCAAGGTTTTTAGTATTCACTCTGTACAGTGTGTGCAACGAAATGCGGAACATAGGACTTCAACAAGGGATTTCAAAAAATTATGGATACTCTCTCTCCTGATAGATTTAGAGTAAAACTGCAAGAGAACAAAGTTGTTTAAAATTAAATTCTACGTTAGATAAGATTATAATTGTTGCAACAGAATGTCTGCAGCACGAGATATATTAAATAAAAATGTAACATTTTCGTTCAAAATCAGATACCCATGGAAATAAAAGAAAATATTTATGTGTCAATTGTGACAGTTAGTAACCTTACTTTGTGTTCAATATTTTTTAAAATTATATTTGTACTATTTTTTTATTATGAGCATATTGTTAAAGAAATTAATATAATTTCAACTTAAATAATATTAAAATATAGACAATAAGTATTATAATTAGTGAAACTTCTCTAAACTGACAGATATACCGGGTGTCCCAGCTCGACCGACACATGGGAGTTTTACATGGGAAATCAGTTAATTATGAATAGTATCTCCCCAGTGCAAGATATTAACTTGAAATTTTGTGTGCTTATTGGGGAATATTATTTCTATGGATTACAGTTATTTGAAATATGTAATTTCGTCTGCAAGACGAGATTTATTAAATTATAAAATCATCATTTTCGTTCAAAATCAGTCAGCCATGGAAATAAAATAAAATATCTATGTGACAGTTGTGACAGTTAATGACATGTCATTGTAGATCTTTATATTTTTGTAATATTGATATATTATTTAACAAAAAGAAACTAAATTCAACTTAAATAATATTAAAATACAGGGAATAAGAATTAAAATTAGTGATACTTGACTAAACTGTCAGATAAATATTTTCTTTTATTTCCATGGCTGTCTGATTTTGAACGAAAATATTAGATTTTAAATTTAATAAATCTCGCCCTGCAGACGAAATTGCATATTTCAAATAAGTGTGATCCATAGAATTAATATTCTCCGATAAGTATACAAAATTTCAAGTTAATATCTTGCACTGGGGAGATACTATTCATAATGAACTGATTTCCCATGTAAAACTCCTATGTGTCGGTCGGGCTGGGACACCCGGTATACTTATACTCTTATTTGACGTAGAATTTAATTTTGAATAACTTTATACTCTTGTAGTTTTATTTTAAATTTATCAGGAGAGAGAGTATCCGCATTTTTTTTAAATCCCATGTTAAAGTCCTATGTTCCGCATTTCCTTGCACACCTGTATATCAAATAACCATAACACAGTATCAAGCATATGTAGCAATTGCACTCCTCAGTATTTCTGTTATACGAAAATTTGACCTTGAAGCAGTTCCGCCTCCTAGCTGCGTAGTTTTCACCCACACCACTTGCTGCCTGCTGTCATGACTACAAAAAAGTTTTCAATTCCAAAATTTAAAAAAATATTCCACTGAAAATATTGGTTATAAATTAAAAACTGTGTTAATAAATATAAAATGTCATCATTCATGTCCACAGTTTCAAAAAAATATTATTTAAATTTATTTAGTAGATTGTTTTATGCATTTGTATTTATAATTAGAAATTTTATGTCGGCAAAAAAACATTAATATTTTACGTTTGTAAACATAAAAATATTATTTAACATATATTTATTTACATTTCACCGATTTTTATTTATCTACCTATTCAATTTAGTAAATATAATACTTTATATATTCATCTTTTTTATATTTAAAACTTATATTTCAATAAATTTAAAACGGAATAAAAAAACCATTTTTATTTGACGTTTACTTAAATTTACCGCTTAGTCAGCCAATAGGCGGAGTTTGCGTGCGCTAGAAAGTCTGATATGTAACAGAACATACATAGATATGTACTTACGCTTTATACTATGATCATAATACTAATTGCTTAAAATATTCGGATAGTAATCATTTATAAATGCGAAATATAAATATACATTTTGTTAAATATCCCGCTAAGCCACCGAGTATATACTAGTTAGCTACTGACCGCTGTTTACTCGTGTCGCCACTTCCTTATTTTTCACAAAAATGCTTACCGCAATTGATAGAAAATTAATATCTTTTACATTAAAAAGTATATATTATTCATATATTCCTAACGAATGTATAACTACGGAACGCAGATGACGTTTCCATCGTAAATATTCACATTATTGAGAAATAAAATTTTAAAAACTTTTTTTTTCCTTTACTTGGAATCAAGAAGTTCAATTTACGTATTTTCTTTTATATGACATGTATAATAATATTCTTTAGAACATTCATAAGTTTAAATCAGATATTACGCCTAGTACTGGAGAAAAAAAAATAAAACATGAAAATCCTACGTTTTTTTTTTTGACTTTTGAAAAGTTCGTTATTTTTCATTTTTACATATATGATACAGTATCCTATTTGAAATATATCCTGAAATTTTTAACAAATTATTAGGTCTACGATTTGAGATATTTTGAAGATTATATTTAAAAAAATGTTTTGGGTGTATAAATAATAAGTAATATTTTTTTAATAAAAAAATAAAAACATAAATACTGGTTTTAAATTTCCCGCGCTGGGGTATCATTTCACCTTAACTCGAGAAAATGCGACCGATTGCTGGAAATAGATGTAATCGATATAAAATTTTCTGCTCTAGCGATCTATGATATTTGCAAGTCGATTTGGAATTGCGAAAGTACTGAAAATTGCAATTTTTCACTTTTTTTAGATATTATTTTTTCTTGTTTTTTTTTATATTTATCTCGTCATATCTTGGACACTACTAAACAAATCGACATAATACTTTTTTTTGTAGCGGAATATATGGGGAACATACATATTGTACATAATTAAACAAGTTATTTATTACAATAGAGTAAATAAATAAATAATTACATTGCACGATACACGTGTAGTGAAAAATATGACCAGGGGACAACATTACGTTTTATTCAGATTCCAGGAAACTGTGAGTGGAAAAAATGCGTAGAAAAGTTCAAAATTATTTATAGTGAAAGAAGTAAGTCTGTAAGTTGTATAGTACAGAAGTAAACAAATTGTAAAGTTAAGAGCGTGATTGACGCGCAATACCCCTAGAACACGAAAAATTACAGGGACTCAACTCCTAAATAGAAAATGCAAAAGTTACCGAGTTTCGTAATCTCCCAAAAAGTATTTTAATGTATCTAAAATAAAGCTTCATATTCATGCTTTTTGCCATGTTTTATTGAAGGGATGTTATTTAAATTGTTTTGTACAACAATGGGGAAGTGTGTAATTGCATTCAAGGCACAAGGACACTTTTACTTTGTTTTATAAATTAGTTAGTATTATACGACCCAACAAACAGAATATTATTATAGATTAACAAAAAGTCTGATGATGTCCGAAAGGACGAAACGATCGTCACTAATATAATAACTATTGTAGAATAATCAAGTGTTTTTGTTTTTGTTTACATATATTCAAATATGTTCCAGCAAGTACGCACTACAATATCCCTTTCAAGTACCTATTAAACAGAAATAAAAGATCAAATCGGAATTTATCAAATACAATGTACCGATTGCAATGCTATTTACATTGGTCAAAGTGGGAGAAGTTTCGGAATAAGAATTAAAAACATAAACATAAACATAAATTCAATGAACTAAAAATTATTAATTATAATTTGTAGAACATTGTATCAACAATTAATTCAATTGGGAATTTTCTATATTAAATTTAGCCGACAAAGGATTAAGAATGAACTCTCTCGATAATTTAAATATTAGGAAAGCCGCTACTTCTAAGAAAAATATTGCCAATGGCCAGATTGAACTAACTACTTTACCCCTATTCAATATGTAATTGTATAAGTTATTATTCCTAAACCCATTAGTGAGTTATGACGTATTTTCTTATCTAAAAACATCATAATTAGAGCGTTATAATACAGGGTGTTTGATAAATATTTTTTTAAATAATTTACTACTTGACGTTATAATGATATTTTCAAACGTTTTAAAAGTGGAATTAATTTCTACCTTTTGAATCAAGGCACAAAAATGCCACTTTTATGAAGTTTAAGGAAAAATATTTTTTCCTTGTTTTGGCAGCCTGCGAATACACGGGTTACATAGTCGCACGAGTCGGCCTTGTATAGCTCTATTTTTGTCTACTCAGATAAAAATCCCGAAAATCTCATCATCGCTAGATTTGAAAGTTTTGAAAGTTGATGGTAGAGGGCAGCATTGCATGATTTATTTTAACAACATTTGTCAGCGAATTAGTGTTTCGGGAATCCAAAATATTCAAATAATCACATGATAAAGAAGAAAAATAATACATAAAATGTGTTAACACGTTAACTGCCATGAGGTACATCTTATGTGTCTCACTAAAATATCCTCGTATGCTCTGAGATACATCGTTTGTGCTTCAGTGTTTGAATACACATTATGCTCCGTGGTCTAACGTTTGTACCTCGCAACGCATATCTGTGAACGTAGTTTAATTCTCGGTGGCCTGACAGACCAAAACCTATTCTTAGCGCATGATTTTTTTGTTTTTTAGTCTCTGAAATGATAAAATACTGCAAATACAGCACGATACATGTGCCTCAATAAAATTCTTCAAATTTTAGAGCAACATTAAAAAAAATCAATTCTGTTATCATACTTCTATTTTCTAATATGAAAACACCCTAAATCTGTAAAAAAGAAAAAATGGCCCAAGGGACCCACCTTTTTTTTAATGGTGGCAGTTAACGTGTTAATTAAAGATCAATTTATGCCTAACTAGTAATAGTTTTTTGAATTAAGGAATTTTGCTCAGAAAAGTGGCGTTTTTCACCATGTTTAATAATTAATTATTAATTAAAGAAAGCAAAAAATTAAAAAAATAATACCTATTAGGCGTAGATTTGTTCTTACTCTATAAATTACAACGCAGTGCCAACAATTCATTCTGGTTCTTTTAAACTCCGTTACAAATGTGGCTCTTGAATTGAATTTCAAAAATCAAATTTCGAATTAGAATCTAGGTGTAATGTTCTCTTCTACAAATTTTGACCAAAGAACAACCCTGCGACGAATGTCGCCGAGAGAACATCTCTTCTACAAATTTTGACGAAAGTACTCTGTCACGAATGTCACCGAGAAAACATCTTATAAATTTCGTCGAGAGAACATCCCTGCTACTAATTTCTACCAGAGAAAAACTCTGTCACGAATGTTACCGAGAAAACATCTTATGAATTTCGCCGAGAGAACATCCCTGCTACAAATTTCGACCAGAGAAAAACTCTGCCACGAATGTCACCGAGAATTTTTTATAAATTTCGTCGAGATAACATCTCTTTTCCGAGAGAACATCTTTCTTATAAATTTTTCCGAGAGAACATCCCTTTTACAAATTTCGTCAATAGAATATCACTTCTACAAATTTGCCGAAGGAACATCTTTTCCACAAGTGGTACCCAGAGAACATCTTAAAAATTTCATTCCGCTGAGAGAACATCTCTGTTATAAAATTCGCTTCCGCTTTCTGCACTAATCGTATTAATTTATTTTAAATGATTTTGAATAATTTTGTAATACCTATGCAGGCAATAAATATAATGATAATTAAATTATCTAGTAGTAAATAAACAAATGAATATTGACAACTACATTTGACATGTATGTGACATACTAAATTTAATGATCAAGGGAGTAACTCTACCCGTTACACATCAGGGTGCCTATTCTATAACTTACAACACTAGTGATACGCGTTCAAAAGTGTTATAATCTGACTGCCATCTAGCGGTTTTGAGTGCAACACGGCAATATGACGTCACTCATTTTGTAAACGATTCACTAGCGCGAATGGTAGTGTTATATTCATTTCACTAGTGTTATACTGACGTTTGGTTTGTGCGCTTAGCGGTATTGTTTGAAAATTTGAGTGGTGACATTTTGTGAAAATTACTAAAGAGAATCTTGAAATTATGCAAATGTACGCAATTGACAATAAACACAATTTTGCACAATGTGACAATTGTGCCAGGGAATAGTGCCAACTAAAAAAATATTTTACTAATGGCCAATATTATAAACAATACTTATACATAAGTAAAGATTAAATATAATCTCTACTTATATTCAAAACGTCAACTACTTGTCAGATGTCAAATTAAATTGAAAACCTTAAAATTGTCTAAAATATAGTACTGTTGAATAAAATATTTTATTTTAATATTTTTTTAAGATAAATATTACAAATGATACTAACATTATTTTTAACGATAATTTACAGTTTTTAATTTAATTTGACATCTGACAAGTAGTTGACGTTTTGAATATAAGTAGAGATTATATTTAATTTTTACTTATATATAAGTTTCGTTTATAATATTGGCTCTAAAACTTTCAAATACAAAAGTTCCTAAGATTACAACATTTACATTTGACATTAGACGTCAATCAATATAACACTTCAAATCGTTGAAAAGTTATAGAATAGGCACCCAGGGTGCCTATACTGTAATTTATAACACTAGTGACGCGTTCAAAAGTGTTATAATCTGACTACCATCTAGTAGTTTTTGAGTGCACCAGGGCACTATGACGTCACTCATTTTGTAAACGATTCACTAGCGCGAAGGGTAGTGTTATATTCACAAAACATTAACATAACGAGAAGCGAAACTCAATGGATCAAGTGGGCAGCACGGAGTTGCTGCCATCTGAAGTGTAATGGGTAGAGTTACTCACAACCTTCTTGATCATTAAATTTGGTATATGTCACATAAACGTCAAATGTAGCTGTCAATATTCATTTGTTTATTTACTACTAGATATTTTAATTTTAAATAAAAGATATAAATTAATTTTCATGAAATTTATTGCCTGCATAGGTATTACAAAATTATTCAAATCATTTAAAATAAATTAATACGATTAGTGCAGAAATAGGAAGAGATGTTCTGTCGGCGAATTTTGTAGAAGTGATATTCTCTTGACGAAATGAGTAGATGTTTTCTCGGAGAAATATGTAAGATGATTCTTCGGCGATATTCATGGAAGAGGTGTTCTCTGGGCGAATTTTGTAGAAGTGATGTTCTCTCGGCGGAATTTATTTATTTTTGTAGGTGTCCTTTATGGAAGAAATGTTCTTTCGCCGAAATTTGTAGCAGAGATGTTCTCTCAGCCGGATGAAATTTATAAGATATTCTCTCGGTGCCACTTGTGGAAAATATGTTCTGTTGGCAAATTTTGTAGAACTGATATTCTCTTGACGAAATTTATGATGTTCTTTCAGAAAAACTTATAAGAAAGATGTTCTCTCGGAACCATTCGTGGAAGAATGTTCTTTCGCCGAAATTTGTGGAAGAAATGTTTTCTCCGCGAAATTTGTAGAAGAGATGTCTTCTCCACGAAATTTGTAAGATGTTTTCTCGATAACATTCGTGGCACAGTTCTTTGATCAAAATTTGTACGTCCAGATTCTAATTCTAAATTCGATTCTTGAAAATTCAATTAAATATCCACATTTGTAACGGAGTTTAAAAGTGTCTGAGAACCAGAATGAATTGTTGGCACTCCATTTTTTAATAATCGGTGATTTGATGCGTTATAAAAAAATTAATATCAAAATGATCTTTACAAAAAAAGTAAATGATAAATTTTAACTTGAATTAATTTTGCAAATTTTTTCAAATCTCACAATTCGGCAAATCTTTGATTGTAAATTTGTAAAAATGTTTATTTTGTGGGCCTCTCACGTTCACTCTCCTTTTATTCCCGCTGGGGTATTTACTACCATGTTGATCTGCTGATCTATAAGTAATAAATATTGTAATTTATTTTTCATATAAGTAGATAAAATATGTAAAATAATATTACTTACGGTGAATGCATTTTTGTTCAATTCAATATAATTTTATTCTTATTGTTTTACAATGTTGACAATTTGACAATTATATTATAATTGTTTGAAATTGTTTCCCCAGTTTACTTTATTTTAAATTTCAAACGAATATAAAATGATAATTAAAACCAAAAGTTCCCAAATTTTTCCCCCAGATTCTGAGTACTACTAATGCCATCTAACCTGTAAAGGGTAGAGTTATTCCCAGCCTACTTTATGCTGCCAATTTCCCTATACAAGTTTCACCCGGGTGGTTATATTCATTTCACTAGTGTTATACTGACGTTTGGTTTGTGCGCTTGGCGGTATTGTTTGAAATTTTAGTGGTGACATTTTGTGAAAAGAAATAACAAACAAATTTCTAAAGAGAATCTTGAAATTATGCAAATGTACGCAATTGACAATAAACACAATTTATAAATTGTGTCAGGGAGTAGTGGCGACTTAAAAATTATTTTACTAAAACTTTTAAATACAAAAGTTCCAAGATTACAACATTGTACATTTGACACGAGACGTCAATCAATGTAACACTTCAAATCGTTGAAAAGTTACAGAATAGGCACCCTGATAGCAGCAGCTCCGTTCTGCTCACTTGATCCATTGAGTTACTCTTCTCGTTATGTTAATGTTTTTGTGCTATTATCTTTTATTTGGAGATGAGAATTTATGGACACTTACTGGTTGCAAATATTTAAAACATCTTTATGAGCGAATCCAAAAACACGCTTCCTGTACTATTCATAAGGACTATAGCCGGGAAATTTAATAATTTAAACAAAAGGTAATTGAGAACTTTGCTGTAACTTGTAGTATCTAACATGTTTTTATAAATAATTATCAAACAACATTTTGTTTTTAAACTGGCCTTACCTGTGGATAGAATGGAGCGATGACAGGTCCAGTGACTTCATCTTCTCTCTCCAATTGAACAGCAACGTTAACTGATGATCCAGGATGTATCCTATCCCTATCCATAACTTCATAACTCATTTCAATGTTAGGGTACCGGTTACAGAACCGTGCAACATCTGCCATTTGTGAATCTGTTAATTGCAATAATTTACTTCTGTCTTCATCTTCCAGTTCCATGATGTCGAACACAGTCTCCACGCCTTTATCTGTGCATCGTTTGATGATCTCTATATTGAAGTGCGGTAACTGTTTAAGGTAGGAATCTTTGCTCCACATGGCTTGAGTGACCATTTGGGCAAGCTCCATAGCGGCTACGGCTGGAGACAACCAACCATTGGAGGAAAGCACGTCTACACATGCTTGGATTAAACGAATGGCTTTACTTAGAATGGTTTCAGTATCGCCTTGGAGCTCTGCTCCGAGTTGTAATCTGCACAAATGAGCCTAAGAAATAAAATATCATTGATTTAAAGAAAGTATTTAATAAATAATAATTTTTTCAATTTTTATTATATCTGTTAGTGTTACTGCACTGTTTTAATTGTTTTTAAAGAAACCTAAAGAGTGTGTGCAACGAAACACGGAACATAGGACTTTAACAATCATTAAAACAATCAATTAAAATCACTAAATAATTATAATTGTTTAGATTTGTATAATATGAGTAATAATTTCTTAAAGCAAATTATTGATTATATTACAGAACCTTTAACTTCTTTGATTAATAAATGTTTTAAAACAGGCATTTATCCAGATATTATTTAAGACTATAGTATTACCACTTTTCAAGAAAGGTGATTGCAATAAAGTAGAGAACTATAGACCAATTTCAATTATTCCAACTTTATCAAAAGTAATAGAGTATATTTTAAAAAATAGACTGATAAAATTTTTTGATGACAACAATATACTGAATAATCAACAATTTGGTTTTCGAGGTGGACGATCTACCAGTCAAGCTGTCGTAAATATCATAGAAAACGTAATAGTAGATCTTGAGAAAGGAAAACATTCTGCTATCACTTTATGCGACCTTTCTAAAGCTTTTGATTGTGTATCCCATGAAAATCTTTTATTAAAACTTAAACACTTATGGTATAAACGATATACCTCTTAAATTGTTAAATTCTTACATACACAATCGTGAACAAGTTGTTATTATGCAAGGGGTATCACCAGACTCCAAAGTTATAGAGTACGGCGTTCCACAGGGATCTATTTTAGGCCCTTTATTTTTTATAATTTATGTGAACGATTTTATGAGGCCCTGTAATAGAGTCCTTTCTGTAAACGAAACTACACTTATCAACAGTGCTAATTATTACGACTCATTACAAATAGTTAAAAATGAAAATTTTCAAAAAGCTGAAAAATGGTTTTCCGCTAATAACTTACTTTTAAATAAAGATAAAACTGAACCTCTAACGACAATAAATTGAATAAAGATTCCGCTATATAAGTGTTCTTGGATTACATATCGAACCTTTACTAAATGAGTCATCGCACATAGCATATATAAGTAAAAAAATATCTAGTACTTTATTTTTACTTAGAAGATTAAAACTTGTAGTTGACTTTTTTACCTTAAAAACTTATTACTTTTCATTATTTCATTCAGTAATATTTTATGGAATTATTGTGTGGGCAAATTCTTTTCATGCAATCAAAATTCTGTCAGGTTTAGGTCACAGAGATCATTGCCGTCAAGCTTTTATTGACTTGAAAATAATGCCATTAACTTCCTTATTTATATATTATACTCTTATAGGAATCCATAAATCAAAGGATAATTTTGTTAAAAATACAGATTTTCATTCTTATGAGACGAGATTTGCAAATGTCTTGCGAAAGCCCCGTTATAAACTCCAAAAGTAAAAAATAGTTTAAACGTAGATCTATTTAATATTCTAACAGAACATGTAAAGCAGATGGAACACAAAAAATTCAAAAAGTCAGTTAAATTATTTTTATTAAAGTATTATTTTTATACTATAGATGAATTTATTAATTTCAAATTCACCAATTTTTATTTAGAATAATGGTATGAAATCTGTTAGCACATTGAAACTTTTTTTGTAATATGTATTGTACAAATTATTATCTTTATTATAACATGACGTACTATAAACTTCATGTAAGTAACATAGTCAAAATAAATAAATAAATAAACATCAACAAAGAAATTGCAGGTACTCTTTCTCCTGATAGATTTAGAGCAAAACTACAAGAGTACAAAGTTGTTCAAAATTAAATTCTACATCAGATAAGATCATAATAATAAATAATCATAAGCCATGGATACAAAATAAAATTTCTATGTGACAGTTTAGTGAAGTATCACTGATTATAATACTTATTGTCTGTATTTTATAGTTTTTTATGGCACAAGTGTGGTATATTACAAATAAGTCACGTGAGAAATATTTAGCTCACGAGACCGTTAAGCCGAGTGGGATATTTTTGTCAAGTGACTTGAGTAATTAACACACGAGTGCCATACAATATTTTATCCAATACCTTTAATCATTCATATAAAATATACAAAAGTTTTTTTGACAGCTGAAATTTTAAAATGACATTTAATAAAAAAAATAGAGTAGAGAAGGTTTTATAACGTGGTTACTATGATACGAACAAAAAAACAGTTAGTTATAATTTCTAACCCACATGTGTTTTATAACCTACTTTATTTATCTAAAAACAATAGTTATAGCGTTATAATTACACAGTATTGGATTAATATTATACCAATATTATAAAAATATAAAATTATCTACATGATATGTAATTATTAACTGTCACATAAATATTTTCTTTTATTTCCATGGCTGTCTAATTTTGAACAATAATATTACATTTTACATTTAATAAATCTCGTTCTGCAGAAGTGCTGCTGCATCAATTATGATCTTATGTAGAATTTAATTTTGAACAATTTTGTTCTCTCTATTAGAAAAAAATATTGTTATTAAAAAAAAATAGATAAATAAACAAATAATTACACTTGAGCGATTAAAATGATTGTAGTTTTATTTTTATAATTCAATATTTTAAATATTTTCATTATTTTGTGCCGCTATTCTCCGGTAGTGTCGCAGTGTCAAGTGTCGTTGGGTCGAACACGCCAATTAGCAATGAGGGTGGCGTTGAAAACTAGAGCAGAGTTATATTGTATTATTGTAGTTTATTATCTGCGTATTGTGTGATCAGAGATGCGATTTAAGTATTGTAAAAATGATTTTAGTCTTACATGGTAACCTGAATAAGATGGTGAGTACACACAATTTCCTGGTTCGAGGGTAATTACAATTTATAAAAACAAATTTGTCTCTACCGAATTTGAAAAAAAATAACATTACTTACATTTCTAACCTATTAAGCAGTCGATAATTTTCAGCAAGCGTTTTGATAAATAACAGAAAACATATTTTTATTCGAATATGTCCAAAACGGATGTTTTTTGCTTAAGAGTATGATGCACCCCCTTGGAAATATGCGAAAAAGTGATTTTGTAATCCCGTCATATCTTTGCTATCGTTAAACTTTTGGTAAATAAATAAATTGTAATTTATAGAGTAAGAACAAATCTAGGTCGAAATGGTATTATTTTTTTAATTTGTTGCTTTCTTTAATTAATAATTAATTATTAAACATGGTAAAAAATGCCACTTTTCTGAGCAAAATTCCTTAATATTAGAAGAAATTTTCAAAAAACTATTACCATTTCGACATAAATTGATCTTTAATTAACACAAATTAAGTATTATTTTTCTTGTTTATCATGTGATTATTAGAATATAAACGGATTGCCGAAACACTTATTCGCTAACAAATGCTGTTAAAATGAGTCATGCAATGCTGCCATCTACCATCAACTTTCAAAACTTTCACATCTAGTGATGATGAGATTTTCGGGATTTTTAGCCGAGTAGACAGAGATAGAGTTATACAAGGCCTGCTCAAGCGACTATGTAACCCGTGTATTCGCAGCCGCCAAAACAAGAAAAATTTCTTTTCTTTAAAATTCATAAAAGTGACATTTTTTGTGCCTTGATTCAAAAGGTAGAAATTAATTCCACATTTATGACGTTTGAAAATATCATTATTATAACGTCAAGTATTAAATTATTTTTAAAAATATTTATCCAATTTTTAGATAAAGAAATTAACAACAATAAAATCAATATTATTTAGTAGATTTTTTTTCAAAACGATTAATTTTAATACGTATGTAGAATTGCACAAATCTGCACTTATTTGAGGAAAACAAACATTAAAACTATGTTTAGAATAATTAATTTGACAAGAAAATGATGTACCCAATTTTCTCCTGTAAGTTCTAATAATAAATTATATCATTTCATCGTATTTTAGTAGGTATGAAAAAAATAACAAACAGTAACTAATAAAAAGTGAATAAGTGAACTGTTTAATTTCAACAGTTTTATTTAATCATAATGAAAATAATAAAAAATTAAAATAATAAAAAAAAAACAAATTAAGGTTAAAAATTTATATTAGGATATAAAAAACATAATTGTTGGCTTAATTTCACATAAATACAAATATACATGTGCATAGTTAAACAGCACAGGGTATTTAAAATTTTGATGCAAGAGTAATTTTTAACAAATATTGTTTTCCGAAACCGTAATGTTATTAAAATTATCTATATTTCTGAAAACTCTATTAGTTAAAAATATTTAAAATATTATTTAAATTTTAACACTTTATATATGCAGTAATCGTGCAAATGTATATATCCTACAGAATACAGGGTGGCCCAGTGAAAATTATCAGCGCAATTTTTGGTCACTTAACATTAATTTTGCAAAAAAACACTCGAACACGTCAATTTTAATATAAAGGCGGACATCTAAATGGATTAGTACCAATGGCGTAACTTCAATCCTAAAATGGGTGTGGACTGCACCTCAAAAATTTTAAATGGAAAAGGGTGTCAAACATGATATAGTTCGAAAGACCTTTCAATTCTCTTTTTAACAGTTTTTTTATTTTTCAAATCCGATCATTAGTTCCAGAGAATTATCATTTAAAACAAATTTTATCAGGTGTGAAAAACTGCAATCAAGTAGGCTTAAACAAATGACAGAAACTCAAATATCAGTTTATTAGGTGTTTAAAATTACTATTTCCAACTTCCATACAATAATAAAGATTTTTCTCAAAATTTTGGAGATACGGTACGTTGCCGTAAATCTTCTAAAAATTCGGGATGCGTGGCATAAACTTTAGACTTCAAATAACCCCACAAAAAAATCCAATTTACAAATTACTTGTATATTACAAACAACTTGTCGAAAGAATTGTTTATTTAGTTTCTGTCATTTGTTTTAGCCTACTTGATGGCAATTTTTCACACCTGATAAAATTTGTTTTAAACGTTATTTCTGTGGAACTAATGATCGGATTTGAAAAATAAAAAAACTGTTGAAAAGAGAATTGAAAGGTCTTTCGAACTATATCATGTTTGACACCCTTTTCCATTTATAATTTTTGAGGTGCAGTCCACACCCATTTTAGGGTTGAAGTTATGCCATTGGTACTAATCCATTTAGGTGTCCTCCTTTATATTAAAATTGACGTGTTCCAACGTTTTTTGTAAAATGAATGATAACTGGCCAAAAATTACGCTGATAATTTTCACTGGGCCACCCTGTATAAGTAAAGGTATATTCACACAAATTGTTTTTGGTAACTTAGATTTTGCAAGTCAATATTTTTGAAGTCATTTAAAATATTGAAAAATAACATAACATAATATTGTTCTACATTTGTGAATAACATTCATCGTCTACATTTTTGCAGCTTTTAAAGGAGAATTGTAAGCATCTTGTAATTTTATTTATTATTTCATTGGGAACATCTTGACAAATTAACCATTTATCAAAATTAATTTCTGAATATTATTTAAAAATATTGTAAAAAATATAGGTATATTATTTACCATACCTTGCATTTTCTTAATTAATTTGCATAATAACAAATATTTTTTGTTACGAGTATACATCTAACCAACCTTTTTTCTAAGTCAAAACTGAACTAAATTATTTTCTACAGCTCGTAGAATTTTTGATTGTTTAAGGTATTGAAAATAAACATAATACTAAGACTAAAAGGTCTATGTTGATTTTGAAAATTTATAAATTAGAGTGTTTATTGCTATAAAAGTATAAGCTGTACGGCTTCACACAGTAGATAGCAATATGACCCCGCGCGTATATTGCTTGAATATACGGTTCAACTTTTCCTCGCTGTATTTCAAAAATGAAATATTTTTTTAAAAAAAAATTCAAATTAAAAAACCTCTTTGGTACCTTTTCTGAAAGTTTGGAACAGTATATAGGGGTCTATCTCTTCAGACCGAAACGTTGCTTGATCACTGAAAATTGCACTACAAAATGCAAAATTTGCTTGTTCTCCAGTTAGTTTTAATTTTTTTAAATATGTATTTAACAAAACCATTGTATTTTTATATTTTAAATACATTCATAATACATACAGACATATTTTCCTACAAAAATAATCAAAATATTCCAAGTAACTTCCGAGATAAAACAAGTTAAAGTTAAAAATGTGAATATCAAGAAAATGTATGATTTTTTGGAAAAATGTGGATTTTTGAATGTTCACAATGAGATGGAATGTCGTGCTCAATACCTATAGATCCGTCGGAAAATTTTCTATAAGACCATGTAAAAATTATTTGTACAGGAAAAAGTCCGGAGTATAGCGCACGATAACGGAGGCTTGGATTTCCGACTAGTCAGTTACGGACATCTGTTCTAAAACTTTTCATTTTTGTATGAATGCGAAACGTGTACCCATTCTTGCCTGGCGTTTCTAGTGTCTCAACGGAAAATAACGAAAAGTACCGAACCACTGCACTCTTAGTATGAAAGCGAAATTTTATTACCCCAGGTACTCAACCCGTCTTCACCCGACCCCGCACTGCACCACTAGCAGTAAGGGTGCATTACACTCTTAAGATTTAACGAAAAGTTAACGTTAGCAGAGCATTACTGTTTGGTCTCGTTGCCAGGTGATTACTTTTCGTACGAAGAAAGTAGGAAAGAAACTAAAACTATATAACTTATTTCAGTTTTTATTTATTTACAATTTAGGGAAATTAATGAAATTTCTAAGTAACTAACCTAAAAAAAATTTTCATTATCGCTAATCATGAGATGAATAAGAAATCTTAGTGAAGCGTCTTTAAGTTATTTAATGATATTTAACGTTAGAGACGAGAAAAGAATACGGGCCATTGTCTTTAACTCGAAATTTTAATAGGTTTTTTTTTTAGAGTCTGACCCAACCCAAGAGACGTTATATGATTATTGAAAATTGATTACACATGATTTATAGGTTTGGAATTCAAGACTAAAATTAACTCGTAGCCATCTAGCGCAGTAAATTAGAACTTCTCAAAAACATACTCAGCCTATTGTGGTAATGATAGATGAATAGATTTGTTGGTTACAATTATGTTCTGAATTTTTGTTCGGTAAAGAATTTAATTGATTTTTATTTATAATTTATAATATATTATTTTGCGTTTTATTATACGTATTATTATTTAAAACTAGTTATTTCACAAATATTATATTTTCGGCGACCTAAGCTGTATCACTGAAACAATGAATTCTTCGAGAAATTTTCAAAATGTGGATAATACTAATTGTTGCTGTAAAGACAAATCTTAGTTTTCATTCTGTCCCATGAGCAGGAGAGGAGAAGGTTAGATTAAGAAAATATTTTTCAGAACTCATAGTAATTGAATAAAACTAAAAAAGTTCTTTTATTCGATAAGGTTAAAATTCAAAATAGGGAGAAAAGAAACTCAATTGCTTCTGTATAAAAAAAATGAAGCTAAAAACACTTTGTGAGATAAATAAATACAGTAGGAATTGTGTTTGCATTTCCTACCTTTTCCTGCTTTACATGAACATAAAAAACAAATTATAAATTTCATTTTAAATTAAAAAAATTATTACGTGAGCATATGACATTAAAGCACTAGTTTGTAAAAAAAATCAATTATTTTTTGTAATTTTCCATAAAACCCCCAAACCAGTAAACGAATATTTTCTCTCTCAAAAATTTTTAAAACCTTTGTGGCTTATAAGTATGTAACAAATTCTGTCATTATTAATCGGTAAACTTTTCTCTTAAACGTATTAATTTTTATCGGCACATAAAAATGTTATAACCTGTTATTATCATAAAATTATTTATAATCAAATAATAGACTATAAGTACTCTTTAAATAACGAATTATATTACGATTAATTTAAAGTAAAAAACTGATGATTTCTCATATAAACATACAGCTGTAATTTAAGGAGTATGCTTTCGAGTGGTCATGTTGAAAAACACACTAGCTCTGCGGTGGTAATTTTAGTCGCGAATTCTCTTTATATAAAAATTCGAGAAGAAGTTGTATGCACTTGTACAACTCGAATTAGATTGTCCGAACTTGGATGCAGTTTGGTTACTTAACTAAGTTCCCATTTAGTGGGAGGTAAATTTTTAGTTTTAATTAAAATAATGTCACCAATTTTGAAGTTTACTAAAGTAGTTCTCCACTTATATTTCTGTTGCAAACTATTAAAGTAATCACTTGACCAAAGTTTCCAATAATGTTCATACATAACTTGTAATTCTTCCAACGAGTCATGTAATTTATATATTTTTTTTAAACAGAAGGAATAGGGGGAGATGGTAAGGCTGCGCGCCAGGCAAAAGTGTGATTTACCAATAGGTTCACAATTTTTTTCTTCAGAACTGTGAAAACATATTAAAATGAAAATAATAGGACTAAAGAAAGCGACATTAATGAGTTCAAAAATATATTTTTACAAATCATATGTAATATTAATAATGAGGAAAAAAATGTTAAATTCTTTAAAATCAGAAATGATTATTTTCTTTATAAATGCACATAAGTCATGTATGGAGCAGTATTATGTTAAAAAATTGATGTTATATTAATCAGAAGAAATTATTTTCATTTCTAAGAAAATAAACACTTGAAACAGTGTTAAATATGTATCTTTAAAAACATTATTTAAATAGATTCACAGGTAAAATAAATAATAATTATTATATTCACTATACAGAACTTTGGCTCAAGAATCACATGAATTTTTGTGTTTTTTTTTTTAATGTAAAATACAGCGTCTGTCTGCTTCGAAATATTCCTCCTATGTTACTTATAGGCATATTTAGTTCACTCTTTTGCCATCACGGGCCGCATGAAATTTGAGCTGTCACAACACAATACAAAGAGGAGTTACGGCGGAGCTTAACTTATTAATTAGTTAATTGTTAAAATGGGTTTTCAATTTGGGAAACGCAAAAGAAATAAAAATAAATGACATTGAAATTGAAACATAATTATCATTATCAAGTAATAGAAAATAATATTACATATAAATAGTTTTCTCAAAATAAACAAATTTCATTTCAGATACAAAGCCAATTACACATTTGTAAAAAAAATATTTGATATTTGATTATTTTCATTAACGAAGACACTCCTGTATTTATTTTGAAAATCGAAAGAAATGATTTATTTTGGGAAAAGTATATGAGAGACCGGCTTATTAATTTTTATAAGTGTGTACTACCAGAAATAGTTTTGCGAAGAATTCAGAAGGGCTTTAAATGTAGAGAACCACTAGAATTTATTCCTGTTAATCGAAGTAATGGCTAATTAGGCTTTTTTTTTACACATACACGAAAATAAATCCAGTTTTATAAGAATTTATTTTACACGAAAAACGCTTCCTGGATTTCTTTTTAAATTCAGAACTCTTCACTATTCTGATTGGTTATACTAATACAAACAAATTTTTAAGAAGTACTTTACGTTACCAGAAATTAAATTTTTTAGCTATAATGAACATTGAAAAAAATTATTAAAAAATTCCATTGCTTACGAGAAAATAATGACACTGAGTTTTCGGAACAAAAAGTTTCTAAACAACCTATGTAAGTTATTATGTGTTTATGCTGTAATGCTTCAACTATTTCACTTATTGTGACTGTTACATTTGTCTCAAATCACCTTGCAAGGTTGTGCTTGACCAGATTTTAAATCACTTGAAGAATTGGGTTATGTCAGTTAACAAAATTGCTTTATTATTGAATTTAAAATATTATTATTTTATGTAATAAAATAAAAAATTCCCAATAATATTGAAGATATTGGGTTAGTGACTTTTAATTTTATTTATAAGCAAATATTTTTAAAAAACTACATTTTGAGGTATACATATAACAATTTTTTATTTATAGTTTATTAAATGAAGATGTAAATGATACGGACATTATTTCTTATTTGTATCTAGTTCGAAGGGTAGTATAGATTGTATGAGATAGTTCTGCAGTGGACCAAAATTCAACAATGTCATTCTTTTTACATGTCAAGAACATCAATTCTGTTTATTTCACTTTAAGCATAAGTGAAGTGAAATGGATGAAAAAAGATTGCACCTAATAGCGCTTAGAGTGCAATATTACGTTAAAAACGTCAATAAATTGTGTTTTGATTTTTATATTTGTTTATTTTTTTGGAGGACGAGTATCAAGGCTCGAATATTCCTTAGTCCGGCAATGACTAAATACTACAAAAAAATGTGTACATTTACTGAATATACACATTACCTAGTAACCCTAACCCAAAAAATTTCATTCCGAACACAAAATTTTGGTATAAATCCGAACCCTGATAAGATACTAACAAAAATTTAACATCTGCTACTCAACGCAATCAAAAACACAGATATACACAGTTTGCTTCTAGAGAGCGAATGTATAATTGGAAGACGAGGGTCATTATTTTACTGAGAAATGGATGAAGGGAGCCGAAAAAGTAAGCAATTTTGATTGGTTGATAATGTCATAAATCATAAGAAGTCACACCCCTTCTTGTGTTGCTCCTAGTGCAATCTCTGGACTCAGAAACAAAATAGTCCACCTATCCCGCATCTTTAAAAGGAAACCAACTAAAAAATGATCAGGATGAGTTATTGCGTCAAAACATTTAGAATCACCATTCAAAGGTGCGAGAGGACGTGAATTTAAAATAACTTCTATTTTACATAATAAGGTTAACAATTTTTCATACGTGCAAGTAAATTGACCAATAACACGTTTCAGATTAAATTTTACAGACACCCAAGGATAGTAAACTGTATATAGGATTGCTCATTCCCTATACCGGCAATGTTAGCGTATCCCCACTACAGCGAGCGCTGCTATGACGTCAGCGTCGAACCTATCTCCGCGACAGTCATCACTGTTCTCTGTTAGTTGCAGTCGAATAATAATGTAAAATTCATGTTATTTTGTAACTGATTAACTTTTGGGTGATTTTTTTAATTATTATGTTCTTCCAACGACATTAGTGAATTATGCCGGGTCGCAGATGTGCAATGTTTGGTTGCAATAACAGTAAAATTGCAAGTAAAGCCGAGGGAAAAAATATCATTTTCCATACTTTTCCAAAAGAAACAAATTTAGTGTCTACAACTTTACGAATTGAGTGGATTCAACGTTGTAAAAGAGTAGATAAATGGAATCCTAACACAAGTCAAATTTGCTCAATACATTTTACAACCAATGATTATGAAAGAGATTTACAAAATGAACTACTAGGTAGATACCAATGAATAAATTTATATTATAAGTATAAGAACATTTTGAATTAATACCAATTTATTTTGAACTGACATTATCTTTGTTTTATAAAAACACAGGTATTGTCATCAGGTGTGTTGATACTGATGACAATAGCAGATATTTTGCTTTCGAAACGTTGTGTTCAATAAATTAAACTTGTGTTTTTATAAAACAAAGATTATTGTCAGTTCAAAATAAATTGGTATTCAAAGTGAATCATTATCTTATAAATTTCAAAATAAATATAAGAAGTTACTTTATTATAGGTTTTCCGGTAAAAAAAAATAAAGAAATAGCTGTACCAACCTAAAGTAACAGATAGACAACAAAGACTATTAAAACGGCAGAGAAAAACCGAAATAGAAAATATTTTAAAAAGTACCACAGCGGTAGTTAATGAACCTCAGCCATCAAGTTTACAGAGTAGAGGTGCACCTGAAAATTAATTCAGCAGAATTGAAATATAATGAACTCCTTCAAAAATATAATGAACTCGATTAAAATTATAACAATTTTAAAATATGTACCAAAAGAAGAATAGAGTTATTAAATGCTAAATTAAATTATTACCAGAAAAAATGTTCAAAAAAATTCGTTCAAGAAAGACCAGATTTAAATATATTAAAGAAAATTTTAACAGATAATCAAATATCAAGATATTTAAATAAAAAGAAAAGAGTTAACTGGACATCAGAAGAAATTGCAATAGCATTTACAATCCGATATTATAGAAAAAAATGTTATTAATATTTAAAAAATAAACTGCATTATCCTCTACCGGGTTTATCTTCATTAAGAAGATGGGCATTCCGAATAAATTTAAGGCAGGGAGTATTAAAAGATATTTTTGCCTTGTTAAACTTGGCCGGAGAAAAGTTTACAGAAATGGAAGAATTGCAGTTTGATAAAGTAAAAATAAAATCAATTTTAGAATATGATGTAGCTACAGATCAAATAGTCAGACCACATAATCAGATGCAAGTAATAATGGCACGCAGTTTATTTGCAAATTGGAAACAGCCACTTTATGTTGCATTTGACCAAAAAAATGACAAAAGAAATATTACTGCAAATTATAACAGAGCTATATAACATTTCTTATAACGTAGTTGCCTGCGTTAGTGACTGCGGAGGGGGAATGTTGGATTATAGTCACAACTTGGATTTAGTGAAAATAAATCATATTTCGAACATCCTGAAACAAATCAAAATATCTTCATGTTTGCGGTTGCTCCTCACCTATTGAAATTGGTACGAAATTGGCTTTTAGATTATGGATTTACTCTTCAGTATAAAACAAAAATTGATAGTTTGAACATTTAGTCAATATTACCAATAAGGAAGTAAATGTTTGTTTTAAGGTAACAGAAAAACATTTAAAGTGTGAAAAAACTAAACGACAAAATGTGAGATTGGCGGCTCAATTTTTGTCTAATACTGTGGGAACAGCACTTTTAAGATATAAACCAGGAACAAATAAAAAATTGGCAGAAGATATAGGTCATTTTATTTGCAGTATTAATAAAAGGTTTGATTTGTTTAATAGTTACGTTAAGCATTTTAAGATTCCTTCAAAAAGTGCCTATGGTACTCATTTGGACGAGCAAAATAAACATTTGGACTATATGTTACAAATAATTTCAACAATGCGTGCAGAAGGCAAAAATACTTTGCAGATTTCAAAAAGGTATGATTATGTCTATAAAATCTTTAAAAATGTTGTTTGAAGATATGCAATCTAAATTCCACATACAATATATTTGTACTCATAAATTAAACCAGAACTGCTTACAAAATTTCTTTTTTCAAATAAGAAGTAGAGGTCCAATCGAACATCCTAGTCCTTTACATGCTATTCAGAGAATGCGAATGATAATTCTTGGAAAAAATCCAGGAATTTTGGATGCTCAAGTTAATACTGTTGATCAACTTCCTGAAGAATTTGTAGCTGCAACTATTTTTGAAGCAGCTAATATTCAAATTCCATAATGACAAGACCAGGAAGAACAACACAGTTTATCCAGTGGTAGTTCATTTTCATCATCTTGTTCTGAAACTAATATTTTAGATAAAACTAACCCCTAAATGACCGCAGATTCACTAGAATATATTGCTGGATAACAAAAAAATTTAAGAATATTATGCTAAATCTTGGTACTTATACATACAAGGTAGATGAACTCTCCACTAATTTGCCTATACGGGTTCAGCAACTACTATCATATGGTGGTCTTATTAAACCCACCTCTGAATGGCATGAAAAAATTAAAACATGGAATTCTTATTTCGAATGTTTTCATGGTGATTAATTTAAAAAAGAGCCTGGCATTGAAAAAAAATTAGCAGCAAAAATTTATAAGAAACTTTATGTCCGTGTTACAAATTTTACAAAATCTAAAAAATAACAAGAGTCCTGGGGAAAATGGAATCTCAACGGAGATACACAAAAACGGAGGAGTCAAATTGCAAGAAGAACTATGTAATATGATACAAATGGCATGGAGAAACGAAGAAATACTAGAACGATGGAAAGTAGCAACAATTCTACCCTTATTTAAGAAAGGTGATCGCACGGTCTGCGAGAATTACAGAGGAATAGCTCTCTTAGATACTTCGTTCAAAATCTTCGCAATCTGTGTTAGAGACAGAGTACAAAAAACAGTGGAAGATCAGCTAGGAGAGTATCAAGCGGGATTCAGGAAAAATAGATCCACAATAGATCAAATATTTTCACTGAAACAAACGATGCAAGATAATTACGAACATAAGTTACCAATGCAGATTTTATTTGAGGATTTTAAAGAGGCTTATGATTCCATCAGACAAATCAAATTGTGGGAGATAATGCGAGAATTTCAAGTACCCGAAAAATTTATCTGGCTGATACAAGTAACCCAAAGAGACAGCAAAGGGAAAGTAACAGTGGATGGAGATGTATCTAACAGCTTCTCCATAAAAAGGGGCTTGAGGCAAGGAGATCCGATGTCACCGATGCTGTTTAATCTAGTCTTGGAATGGGTAAAAAGAAAAGCGAATATACATACTAAAGGGAATCTGTATGGAAAAAAACACCAAATATTAGCGTATGCAGATGATATTGCTATCATGACCAGGACGAAAGAAGAATTGAAGATGATGTTCAGAAGAATAGAAGAAGCAGCATCTGAAGCGGGTTTAAGAATAAATGAAGTGAAAACAAAATTAATGTGTATAAAAACAGAACATCTACAACCGAGAGAACTAACAATAATTAACAGTGTAGATAAAAAACTTACAAGTTTGAAGAGGTGAATAGTTTCGTGTATTTGGGGGTAGTGCTGAGTTACAAAGGGAAGTAAGTGTGTGGGGGCATTACATGGGCTGTTAAAATCGAAAAGTATATCGTGGGCATCAAAACTGAGTATTTACAAAACAGTGATAAGATCTACAGTCTTATATGGATGTGAGCTATGGATTCTAAAAGAGAGTGATAGGCTAAAACTAGAAGTGTGGGAAAGAAAAGTGTTAAGAAAAATTTTTGGAGGAATTCGGGAAGGAGACTTAATAAGACAAAGGACTAATGCGGAAGTGATGTGTTTATATAGGGATTTTTCTATAATAGGAACGATTAAAGAGCAAAGACTACGGTGGCTGGGTCACATAGCGAGACTAACTGAAGACAGAAACGTAAAAAAAGTGTTTAAAGGAAGGACTGGTATCAAGACGGGAGCAGGGCGGCCAAGGGAGAAGTGGTGGGACTCAGACTTAAATAAATTAAATATAAGAAACTGGGAAGTGCAAGCTGCAAACAGATTAGAATGGCGAAATATATGTAACAAAGCCTTGGACCTTTAAGGTCTGCAGAGCTGTATTATTATTATAAAATATCGGTAGACATTATTAAAGCATTTTGTAAGTTACGACAATTATAAGAATAAATTTTAAAAATATCCAAATGAAGAGTATAAACAAGCTTGGATAGAACAATTCAAAAAGTTGCTAACTGAATTACCATAAGAACACATCGAAATCCAAGAAGGAAGTAACCTGGAAGATACAATGACAGAACCAACACTAGAAGAGGTTAGAGAAGTAAGAAATAATAACCGTAATGGTAAATGTCCTGGAAAAGATGGAATAAACATAGAATTAATAAAATATGGAGGTGAAATGCTGCAAGAACATATATTCAAAATCATTCAGAATATTTGGGGAGAAGAAAATATGCCAAAAGATTGGGAAGTTGGGCTAATAATTACAATACACAAGTTGATCAACAAAATTACGAAAATTATAGAGGAATTACCTTATTGAGTACTACATACAAAAACTTGAGCACGATAATACAAAAAACAAATCATGGAAAAGGAACATGAACAGGAAATGAAAATAGATATGCTTTTTATAGACTTTCGACAAGCCTTAGATTCTATTACAAGAACTAGGAATAGGAACTAAACTAAGAAAACAGATCCTAATGACAATGAACAAAAGAACAATAAGTATCGAAACACAAAAAGTTAGAAACGGAAGAATTTGATATAAAAAAGGAGTACGACAGGGTGACTCATTATCAGCAACGTTATTCAATCTCGTTCTAGAATACATATTGAAAAAAAAAAAGAAGTAAAGGAACATTGAGTACTCGAGGAGGCCAAATAATAGCTTATGCTAACGATATAGTGTTTGTATCAAAAACCAGAAATATAATGATAAAAATGTAAAGAGATCGTATCAAAAGATGATGATAGAACAAAAAATAAACGAAGATAAAACAAAACTTACGAAATGACTATGGTAAAAAAAGAAGAAGTTCTAACAATAGCAGAGAAAGATACTACGAACTGTACTAGAATCAGTAAAAATTGTAGAAAACGAATATAGAGCGAAAATGGAACAAGAATTAGAAGGAGAAAACATTGAAGAAAATAGATATAATAAAATTAATACTAATATGGGAGCCAGGAGGAAAAAGAAGACGCGGAAGACTCAGATCTATATGGCTACAAGAAGTAGAAGATTTAAAAAGAATAAGAGTAAAAAATTGGACCGGGTCACCTCAATAAAAGGATCAAGAAAGCTTCATAGAAGCCGCACTATCCCACTCTTAATAATAATAATTAAAATAATAATATATTTTTTAAATATTCTGTGAACTAGATGTTAAGGCAATTCGTTTCTCAATAATATAATCTATTTAATTTGTTATAAAAAAATATAAATATGTTTTAAATAACTATTGTGTTCCTTACTTGGAAATATGTATAAATAATAAGCATTTTAATAAAATAATTTATAAATGATTACGAACATAGTCCGAGGAGTCATTCAACATATCTTTCATTTCTACATCGTGAATATTTTTTTTTAGAAATATCCCTGATGGAACAATATTTACCAAATATTTTTTCAAAATTTAGATTACCATTGATATAGGCTTTGTATTTAATTACTGTCTATAGATTAATTGTAAATATGACATCTGACATTAACAGTAGAGTTGGAAGTAGCAATAATTTAGAATTGGGTAGATGTGTGACAGAGAAAGGTGGAATATTGACGTCGATATTAAGAGCGCTAAAAACTCGAATAACATAAAAATCAATTACTTTGATGAATCCTATCACACAGAATTAGACTATACAAACAGATGTTACTGTCGATCCGCGCATCAACGCGCCGATTTTTTCATAATTAGCGTTGGTATCATTTCATATGACATCATATAGAATAAATGTTTATTAATTGCAATTTTTATAATATAAAAGAAGTTTTGCAGGAGGAAAAGATTTATTGTAATAAGATGTGCTTAAGAAACAATTAACATAACTGTTTTCGCAAAAAAAGTGTTTTAAAAGGAGAAAATTATATTAAAAATCGCTTATTAAAAAAGTAACAGAATTTTTTTTGTACTGTATAGCAAATTTCTTAAATCTGACGTCGAGATAAACAAAAAAATGATCCTATTTTGCACATTCATACTATATCATAGTTAATCATTATTTAATTGTTTTAAATTAAACGTATTCTTATCATTTGCAATTATATTTTGTACATAAATATAATTAATATAAATAAGTATGAATTTTCATTAATTCGTAGTAGGAAACTAAGAATAATAAAAATTAATAAAAATTGTTTAAGGAATAAGATAATGAATTTAATATAAAGTGGTATGAAATTAAAATTTAAAATTACCATTTGATCACTGATCCATGATGCATTTTATACGTATAATAAAAGTAATATAATTTTCTTAATATTTTATAAATATTTACCATATTAACAGTTTCTTATTTTAAATGCTTACAGCTTGATGATAACGGATTCATTTCAGATTTTGCACTTGCAAAGAAGGAAAAGCTTTTTGTAAACCTGCGGCCCCGAAATGTCAGTATGCTATCGAAAACAATGCTAGTCATATGGCAATAAATAAAATGCCAGTGTTTCATCTTCTCCGCACTAGCGTTTACACCCCATAATACTAAATCTATTATTACACAATTTCTTCTTTAAATTTGAGTTTATTTTTAAGTAGCTATTAACATTGACATTGACATTATACCAACGCTAATTCACAATAGCGTCACAGGGCGGCGCGACGATAGTTGCTTGCTTAGCTGTACTGTACGGCAATATTATATGATTGCATAAGTAATTATGATTAGGAATGACGATGGGTACCCGGGTACCCGGAACCTACCCGATAATAATGTACCAGGGTATCAAAAATAGTACCCGATTACCCGAAATATACCCGTTACCCGTTTATTACCCGTTACTCGAAATCTATCCATTACCTAAAATCTGTTGTTGCCAGTTAAAGACAGTTTTCAGATGCCGGAAACATTGTAACAAAACGAAGATCAAGACTGAGTGCAGACACATCAGCCATGCTGATATTTGCGAATAAAAATATGAGATATTCCTAAGTAATTAAATGAAATGTACTTTCGTAATAAGTTTTAATTTTGTATTTTTATACTGCTGATATACCGGTATATTATATAAAATAACAATGTTTTTTTTATTTCCATACCAGAAAATAATATTTTTTTGTTCATTTAATAAATTTATATGCAAATAACAAAAATTTTTATTAAAAAGATTAATATGAAAAAATAAGCGTATCGGGTATCAGGTTATTATCGGGTATCGGGTAATTATCGGGTAACGGGTAATTATCGAGTATCCGGTACTACCCGGGTATTCATATCGGGTATCCGGGTACCAAAATTTTCAGGTTTCGTCATTCCTAATTATGATAGCCATTATTCGCGATGATAAAGTTTGTGTCAGGATCCGTAGGCGAGTGATGCAAATTATCTGATTGAATAATGACCATAATCCCGAATATAATACTTTTTCTACTCCTGCAAATTCGGAAAAATGCATAAATATTTTAGAAAATGACAACAGAAAAATACACAATGACAAATGACAATACCATCAGCTATCAGACAGCCGTAGGAAGTGTGATCTACAGTACGGCAGATTTAAAATAAACGAGAATAATTGATTTCTGGTTCTGTGATGGACCAATAATAGTAAATTATGACCCATATTTCACTAACCTGAAATATGACTATTATAGTTATTTATCGAAAAAAAATTAAATAATAGGGAGATTTTTAATCAGGAGTATAAAAAAGTAAGTTATATATTTTTATAAATGGACCGAGATATAATTACACACATGATGTAACACTAAAGTCCGATAAAAGTTTATTAACAAATCAGTTTATTAATTTAACGTTGTTACCGTGGTTTCTTATTAGAAATACATTGCTGTAACCGAATGTAAGTATAACAAACTTATCTGTAACTTGTATATTTAGATAAATGCTTGTTTCAAAGGACCAGTTGTTTGATAAATTCCTTTGTTATTTGTATAATTATTTACAATTTGAGCTATTCTGTCAGTACTGCTCATGTATATAATTTTTGTATCTCATTATTATAAATATAAACATATACAATCAAATAAATTTTAACTACTCGTTCAATTGAAATTCTTTCAATACAACGAAACTACCTTTTTTATTCGTTTTCATTATTTCAACAATTTTTAATTATACATTGTTATGTACGAAATCGTTTGTCACAATTTCTCGTAAAAATACAGATATTATATTTACCTGTAAGAGTAAATTCGTCTTGACATGTGGATCATTAAATTTGGGCTGTCCACCTCCCGAAGAAGTCAACTTATTCGGTAACCTCTGTGATAGACTTCTTAGTACATTATCTTCATGGTGCCTCACTGGCACATCATCATATTCTGCAGCTGATGAAATAATTTCCAACAATCCTCTAATCTTTGTTTTGTTATTTAGAGACAAACTGAACAACTCTATAGTTGTGTAGTTAATGTAGTAGTATGCTGCGATCATACCCAAATTCAACGGGACACAATCCATTTCATCTTCAATACTGATACATTTCGATTGTTCGAGATCATGTAAGGTGTTTTCAACCAGTTCTGATAGATGATCAGATAAATGACGATGGGTAACACCTTGTAAATTGTAATAGTTCGGGTTTTGAGTCAAGCGACGATATAAAAATGTCCAAGTTAAGTAATCTACAGCGTCTTGTTTATTTTCAATAGTTTTAGTCACGACTTCAGCGTTGAAATGGTCATGGAGACGATGATCTAAGTGACTTTCAACTGGTAATGGTTCGTTTAGGAATTTCTTGAAGAAATCTTTCTTTGAACTTTGACACATAAGCACACACTTAGCATCATCGTCTTCCATAGGTCTATTAGCTCTTCCTACCATTTGCAAAACATCTGTGATTGGATAATCCTCATATGCATGAATCTTTCCGTTGTAGTATTGAGTGTCCATAATAACAACAAGATGAGCAGATATATTTACGCCCCAACATAAATCTCGAGTAACTACAGCGACTTGAACGGCACCCGAATCAAATAACTGTTCAACAAGACGATGATCACTGGCAGTTAAACCTTCATGAATATACGCAACACCTTGAGAGAGGGTTTCTTTCAATGTTTTATCTGTCATTCTGTCTAAGAATGGTTTAATATCTTCTTCTTCAGCATGGAAAAATCTGTTTGCTTGTCCTTCGGCAGCTGCGTATGTCAATAAATCAATTGCTGTTAATCTTGCTTGTTTCCTTGTCGGAACAAATACTATTACTGGTTTGTGTGGACTGTATCGAATAATAGAATTATATACAGGTTTCGACATTGCAATTAATCTAGATGCATTATGTGTTATATTAATTCCTTGAACGTGCAATTCTAAAGGAATTGGTCGTACACTTGGATGAAAATTAAACGTAGCATTAGCATTACAGCCTAACCACTGAGCAACATCTTTAGCATCAGTTAAAGATGCTGAAAGAGCTACTATACGAATATGTTTTCCAATTTGAGAAGAAATATAACGCATTCTTGAACAAACGACTTCTAAAACAGGCCCATCGTCTCCACCAATTAACTGCAATTCGTCAACAATGAATAACTGAACATTCTGAACATTTTTTCTCTGTTTCCATCTTCTAGAAAGTACATCCCATTTCTCGGCAGTCGAAATAACAACTTGTCCTTTAGCCAATAATTTCAAATCAGTTCCAGTTTCTCCTGTTAGTAAAACGACTTTCTTTCCTAACAACTGTCCAAATTTGTTATGCCAATCCGCGAAAATCAATTCAGCAAGAGCTTCTTGAGGGACTAAATAAACACAACGTCCATCTGGATTTTGGGAGAAAAGTCTGAGAACAGCAAATTCAGCGATTGTTGTTTTGCCAGAACCGGTTGGGGCTCCAATAAAGACATTATCCTCACTATTGTAAACTGCATTGAAAACTTGGGTTTGAATTGGATTAAACTGAGGGAATTTGTCAGTATAAAGTGATTCAAATTTAGAATTGCGCAAAGCAGTAACTGGAAGTGGTTGCAAATCTAATAACTCAGTTGGAGGCACATTCTTTTCTGGTAAAATTAAATGTCTAAATGAGACAGGAAGTTGAGTTTCTGCGCCAATCCACCTATCAGATACAATTCTCAAGAAATATTGAGGCGGAAGAGGTTCAAACACTGGAACAAAGAATTTGATTAGATGTTCATCATTTGCGTACTTTGCTTTTAACAAGAAGAATTCGTGATGTAATACAACTTCAGAATCAACATCTTCTACTAAAATCCAAAAAGCTTCACTTGCACCATGCAGCTTTTCATCCCATTGGAAATCAGGCGTAATTGTCAATTCAACCCTTAAAGTTGATCTTGTAATTGGTTGAATATGAGTGGAAAGCTCAAGTTTCGGGAATTGATGAACGTATTTATGGATAGTTTTTCCAAGTTTTGGTACCCGAATGAGTTCTCCAATTTCATTTGGTCCTAAATCGTAAAGACGTTCCCAAGGGAAGTTTTTTTTTTCAATTTTTTTGACGATTTCTTCGGGCATTTTTCTAAACTGACGAAGCGGGGACATTGACTGCCACATTCTGCGATCAATCATTTTACATAATGAAAGAGCTTTATCGGCTAACTGTGCCCAACCGCGATGTAAAACTATTTCAAAAATAGCTCGCATTAATCGGGCAGCTGATTGGGTGACGAAAACCATATCAGACATCAAAGCAAACCCTTCTAGTTTTAGTTGAGAAATATAGGCTTGAAGTAAAACATTCACCTTGGCGCTCGGTTCTTCGATGCTTTCTTTAATCGGAATGGGCACTCTTTCCATTAATTTTTGTAATTCTAATTTCTCTTCCTCCCTCACAGTTATATTTTTAAATTCGCCAGAGAGCGAAAAAACTCTGAACAATTCAATTTCACTTAAAGTTGGTTTTAACAGTTGATTGTACGTCGAAATAGTATCATGGGTACAGTAATAGTGTGAAGAAATTCTTCCCAGTTCTGTTACTTGAAAATGTCCGGTTTTGCGATCATATTTGACTAGACCACTTCGATCCAAGTGTAAAGCAGCTGTGTGGATTAAATCAGCCCGGTGTTGTTCTAATAACGGGTCTAATTTTGCTGCGTCGTGACTAACTCCATATAAATTCGGTTGTCTGAGCATTCGAATATACAAATAAGTATAACCTAACCATGTTACCGCATCGCGTAAGTTTTGAATCGTTCCCAACACGATTTCCGCGTTTAACATGTCCGGTAATTTGGACACCATTTGTGATTCTATTGGAAGTTGCTGATTTAACAAAGATAAGTAATATTGCAATTCACTATGATTTGTGATTAATATGCCTTCACCTTTTGTGTCGTATTGTGGTCGTCCGGCTCGACCCAACATTTGAAGAACATCTAAAGCACCTAGTTCCACCCAACGACCTTTTTCTGGATTGTAGATTTGTGTTCCTTTGATAATGACAGTATGAGCTGGAAGATTTACACCCCAAGCAAGTGTAGCTGTTGAAACCAAAACTTGAATGTGTCGATCAGCGAAAAGATCTTCAACTAGAGTTCTGTCTACACGAGTCATTCCAGCGTGATGAATAGCAAATCCGTATGGTAGCAAGTCTTTTAATTCTTGATTTTTTACTTGTTCTGCTTCTGTTCGTAACACCTCCATAGAAGCTGACCCTTCCTTTAAAAACTGACCTAAAGTGTCCTTTTCCAAACACATATCTCGAATGGTTCTGGCTGTTTTGCCGGTTTCTTTTCGGCTGTGAACAAAAATCAAAACTTGATTCCTTCCGGCGTGTTCCATAGTTTTTTCATAAACAATTTCGTTCATAACCTGAAAGCGTTTTAGCGCTTTCTTTTCTGTAACTCCTATATATTGTTGTTCCAGTGCAACTGGCCGGAAACTATTATCAAAATAGAAAAGTCCACTTTCGGGTTTGATGCGGAGAAAAGTGGCAACATCTTGATAATTAGGTAAAGTAGCGGAAAGTCCTACTAAACGCACTTGTTCTTGGGTAGATTCAATGTTTCGCAACGTTCTAGCAACTAAAGCTTCTAGGACTGGGCCTCTTTCGTCATGTAGTAAATGAATTTCGTCAATAATTATCAAGCGAACAAGATTTGTAAATGTTTTTTCGCCGCCTTTTCTAGTGATAATGTCCCATTTTTCAGGGGTGCATACAATAACTTGAGTAGCTGCAATTTGTTCTCTTGTTAGTTGATGATCTCCAGTCAACTCGGAAACTGTTAAATTGTAGTTCGCTAATCTTTTGCCAAAGTTTCCTACCATTTCTTGTACCAGAGATCTCATAGGGGCGACGTAAATTATTTTAAACTCATCTGCATTTATTGTTCCATCAGCGTTGATGTGTTTGCCGATTTCTCGCATCATGCACAAAAGAGCTACATTGGTTTTGCCAGCACCAGTTGGAGCGCAGAGCAATAAATTTTCATCTGAATCCAGAGCTGTTTTATATAATTTGCTTTGAATTCTATTTAGGGTTTTAAACCCTTCGAAAACTGGTTGTACATATTTTGGCAACTGATCAATTGGTTGTAATTTTTCATGTTCGCTGAAAGCTTTTGGTTTCAAAGCAGGCACGTGAACTTCCTCATACCCTTTTCTCTGTTTTCGGAATGATCCATCTGGAAGTTGACAACGCTTATTCGCCATGAAATGTGATCCCTGAGTGAAAACTAAATCTTCGAAATCAATGAGTTGTCGTGAACCAGCTACTTGTCCACCAATACCAATCTGCTCTTCGTCGTTTTGATCTTTTCGGCGGTTTGTATGTGAAGTTGTCTCCTCGTTGTTGTCTTCGTCTTTTCCGGTGTCTAATTGACGCAGAATGCGGGCGAGAGCTGTGTCTTCGTTCATCCGATCACGGATTTTCTGGCGTTCTGATTCGCTCTGGGATTTAGCAAGTAAAGTGCAGAACAGTACTGTAATAATATGTACGATTTCAAATTAAAGGCAATAATAAAAGTATTAATTTTATAAATACTAATATTCAGTATTATGCTAAGAGAATATATTTCAAATAATACTCACTCATTTGTCTATTTTTCTTCAATAATTTAATAAAATCGAAACAGTCGTAACCTAGAAGAAGGACAAGTTGGTTTTCACAATCACGATCATCTCCTGCATCACGGAGAACGTTTAAAACTTCTCCCGCTTTGGCTTGAGACACCATAGCATCGTCATATATTTTAGACAATCTTCTCTGAAGCCAATAAGCGTCAATGTCTAACGGGTGCAATGCTTTCTCCTTCTTCATTTCTTCGACACTTCCCAACTAACAAAAATAAACAAATCAATAGCCAGGTGCAGCAATATTATTGAACTTATTCAGTCAAGCGCAAGCATTCGTATCAAACGAACGTGTAAAACATGTAAATTATTTTTTTTTATCATGTTTTTTATTCTATTTTTATATTAAATTAAAGAAAATCTCTATTGCAAAATTTTGTAATTGAGGTACTATCATTTTGAAGAATATCCTAAAACTGAAAAATATGAGTAAAGAAACCAAGTAAGAAAATAAATATCAATGAAAAATGATAATTTCTAATCCAGTACGAAGAGAAAATAAAATCTATGTAGTAACAGTTTAATTATAACATTATTTATGACATTAGTGTATGAAATATGAAGTACTTTTATGTATGAGTTATGGGGTATCGAGTGCATAAATGTCCTTACACATGAGTGTTATACAATATGTTTTGTACGAACCAATTACAAAAAAAAAAATAGAAATGCAATCGGAGCTACTTCTGTAGGTGTATAAATTTCTTCTTTATTCATTATAAAATCAATTCTGTCTAGCATAACGAAACCTAAATGATAAAATATCGTTAAATCTACAATAAAGTATGTAATTATTTTTTTAACGATATAATTGAAAATATACCCAACCCACACAGCAACACATGTTCTTTGTTGGCGGTAAAACAACATGCTGGGTTGCGTCATAGACTAATGACCGGTTGCAGAAAGGCTATTTAGGCTCTAATAAAAAAATCACTGATTAATTTGACGTTGTTACCACGGCCACGTATAAAAAATACATTGCTGTCAAAAAATAATCATTAATCAAAATTGTTGAAGCTTTGTGCAACCCGGGCTTAGTAATACATAGATTCCTCACGTACATGGACGCTAAAAAATTCCTTGAGATAGCGTCGACATCTCTAGCCGAGGAAGGGCAGCACATTGATTTTCTTTCTCTTTAGGTAAGTTAGATATTGTAACGTTTTATTTATGTAGGTGAAGTGTAAAGAAATAACTGAAACACAAATATTTATATAACTAGGTTTAATAAACGAAATATGAATTATAAAAGATTATAAAAATAAGTAAAACTGTGAATAAACAAATATAAACATTAATTTAAGAATGACAATTATTAATAAAAACTAAAACACTTAACACAACGCACTATTTATTTACAAAATATTTATATCACCAACTATTTATTTATATCACCAACTATTCACTACACGTATTTATATGAGACTGTCTTCGCGATCTCCTGCTCGGGGTTTATACAGGCTGTCCCATTTAAGATACGAATGCATTGGTATCTCGAGAACCGTAAGAGCTACGAGGTTGGTTAAATTAGACAAAAGTTGCCCCGTTAGGAGGCTATTTTAATAGTGTTTAGTTATTTACGAAAAAAATGCATAGATCACTAGATATAGGGGAAAATGTAAATTTAGCGACTTTATTTTTTTGCTTATAACTTTGTTATATGAAATAATACGAGATTCTGGTTTGCACTTTCTTAAGGCACTTTTGTAGGGTGAATTTGCAGAAGTACTCAATTTTTTTTTATATCTAACCATTTACGAGTTACTAATCGCAACTTTTATTTTTCATATGGAGGTCATATTAAGTTATGGTATTTTTAAATAGAATTTTTTTTTAGCTTTACGATGATATAAAACAGTAATAATTTATTTTTATAATTAACAGAAAAATTAACAAAAATTGTTATTTATACTAAAATTGCATTGAAAAAAGTAAATCGAAGGCTGCTGTGGAAGAAAAAAACTATTTCATAACATATATTGCAACAAGTTTATTTAATTGAAGTTAAAAATATAAAAATAATTTGCGAAAACTTAACAATAAATTTAGTTAGAAAAAAGTAAATCGAAGGCGGCTATGGAAGAAAATAACTAAATTTATTGTAAAGTTTTCGCAAATTATTTTTGTATTTTTAATTATAATTAAATAAACTTGTTGCCATATATGTTATAAAATAGTTTTTTTTTCTTCCACAGCAGCCTTCGATTTACTTTTTTCAATGCAATTTTAGTATAAATAACAATTTTTCTTAATTTTTCTGTTAATTATAAAAATAAATTATTACTGTTTTATATCATTGTAAAGCTAAAAAAAATCTCTATTTAAAAATACCATAGCTTAATATGACCTCCATATGAAAAATAAAAGTTGCTAACAGTAACTTGTAAATGGTTAGATATAAAAAAAAATTGAGTACTTCTGCAAATTCACCATACAAAAGTGCCTTAAGAAAGTGCAAACCAGAATCTCGTATTATTTCATATAACAAAGTTATAAGCAAAAAAAGAAAATCGCTAAATTTACATTTTCGCCTATATCTAGTGATCTATGCATTTTTTCGCAAATAACAAAACACTATTAAAATAGCCTCCTAACGGGGCAACTTTTGTCTAATTACTTCGTAGCTCTTACGGTTCTCGAGATACCAATGCATTCGTACCTTAAATGGGACACCCGGTATAGTATACCAATTAAGTTCGGAAATGTTCTCCTATCTTCTGGAAGGCAGAACAAAAGAAGCGCCGCGAACCTGCCGTGACAGGTCTGTTAGTTCGTAATGACAAAATCTGCACGCCTTGGTGCATCTGGAGGTCTTGAAGAAGTAACAGTCGACGGTCCGTTTGAGCTCTTCTAGTCCTAGACTAGAATTTCCACTCCGGTAAAACGGAACACTGTCTCTAACATGCTTCTAACAATCCTCTAATCTAAGCCATCTAGCCCATAACCTATCTTCGGTACTGCTAGCTTCATGATGTCGTTCTCCAAGAGATAGTCCTTCATATCGCACAGCGAGTCCCATAAACTGCGGTATGACGGCTTCTGATATGAGTATTATTTCGTAACCAGATAGTAAATGTACCGCTTGTGTTCTACGTTATCATCCTTCAGTTACAGCGTTTTTCCGACAGTTGGACGTTGGTTGGCCAGTTCTTGTACTCATCCAAATTTTCTTTTAAAAACTGAAGCTATGCCGCGGGACATTTTAATGTCTTTCGCTACACAATGAGCGAGGGAATACTCCGAGGCCACGGTGAACAGATCTCGTTGTTCTTTTCGTATCACGCCATAACCGTGCCTTGTGACCAATGGAATGGCTTTCCATGAAGTCTTCAAATGTAGGTTCCTCAGCTACAACCCGACTGTATAATTATTGTATAGTATCAATTTAATAAGTTAAAATACAGTTAACTTACATGGTGCCGAAACCAAAACAAGAATAAACATAATAATGTCAAGTCCAGAACGTGGAGTGATAGGTTTGAAACCTCCAAAACCGTTACAAGTAAGCAATGATAGAAACATGGCGGAAGAGTGGAAAAAATGGATTCAGCAGTACCAGTGGTACGAGGTTGCGACTAAACTAAAAACCAAAGATCCATCAATACAGGTTGCAACGTTTATGACGATAATAGGGCAGGAAGCGGTAACAATATACAATACATTCAATTTAAAGGAGTCAGAACAAAATAAATTGGATAAAATAATAGAGAAATTTAAAGAGTATTTCATTCCAAAGATCAATGTCACGTATGAAAGATACATATTTAATAAGATCGAACAAAAAGAAACAGAGACATTTGATGACTTTTTGACCAGAGTAAAAAATAAATGCAAAAATTGTGCATACGGAAAATTAGAGGAAAGCATAATTTGTGACCGTATAGTAGTAGGCATAAATAATGACACAGTCAGAGAAAAACTTCTAGCGGAAGACAAATTAACTTTAGAAACAGCACAAAACATTTGCAGAGCCAGCGAACTGGCAAGGAAACAAATAAAGGTTATTAAAGAAGAAAAGGAAGGAACTGAAGCCCAAATAAATGCGATACAGAAGATTTTTAAGAAAAACAGTAATAAAAATAATTCACAGAAACATAATTACAATTGCACAAGATGCAATACGAAACATGAATGGAGAAATTGCCCAGCATTTAACAAGAAATGTAATAAATGCAAGAAACTAGGACATTTTGCGAAATGTTGTAAATCAAAAGCCATAAACACTTGCGAAGAACAATCGGACGAAATGGTGAGTAACGAGGAACTAATTGACACATTATTTATTGCAGATATCCAAAAAGAGAATGTAAAAAGCAAAGACTGGTATGAAACACTGAATTTACAAAATAATGTAAAAATAACGTTCAAACTCGACTCCGGAGCTCAGTGCAACGTGATAACAGAGGAAATAGCAAAGAAAGCAAAGTTAAAAATAGGCAAGTGCAAAACTAAAAGATTAATTTCATTTACAAAACATGAAATGCAAGTAAAAGGCGAAAGTATCACAAATTTAAAAGTAAAAGGTAAAAAATATACAATCAAGTTCATCATAGTAGATGAAAAAATACAACCTATACTTGGAAAAGATACTAGCGTTGAACTAGGTTTCATTAAAAGAATCGAGACAGTAGATAAAGAAATATTCACAGGTATAGGATGTATAAAAGGTTTTGAATACGATATTGACCTAAAAAAGAATCCTATATTAACAATACAACCGCCTAGAAGAATACCATACGCCGTAAAAAACGAAGTTAAAAAAGAATTGGATAGAATGACAAAGTTAGATATCATCGAGCCAATCACAGAACCAACACCTGTAGTTTCACCAATGGTAGTTGTCAAGCAGAAAGATAAAATTAGACTTTGTTTAGACCCGTCTAGCATAAACAAAGCAATTAAAAGAAGACATTATCCACTAAAAACAATTGAAGAGATTACAGCCAATATCAATAAATCGAAGTGGTTCACATTACTTGACTGCAAAAAAGGTTTTTGGCAAATTCAAGTGACGGAACGCACATCAAAGTATTTAACCTTTGCAAAACCATGGGGAAGATACAGATTCAAGCGACTTCCCTTTGGTCTAGCATCAGCACCCGAAATATTCCAACAAATCATGAATACAATATTAGAAGATTTACCTGGTGTTGAATGTTCTATGGATGATATTCTAATACATGCTGAAACAAAGGAAGAGTTGGAGAAGAGAACAAAAATAGTCATAGAAAAATTGAAAGATAAAGGTTTAAAACTAAACGAAGATAAATGTAAATTTAGGAAGAATAGGATAAAATTCTTAGGACATATATTAACAGACAGCGGAATAGAACCCGACCCAGAAAAAATAAAAAGTATAAACCAGTTAAAAATACCAACTAACGTGAAGTAACTACAACGACTGTTAGGTATGATCACATATTTATCCAAATTTATAAATAATTTTTCAGACCTAACAGCTCCGCTTAGACAATTATTGTCTAAAAACATTGAATGGCACTGGGAGCAGCCACAACAACAAGCATTTAACAAATTATTGAGCCAGATTAAAAAATTACCCTCACTAAGCTACTATAATCCACAAGAAAAAGTAGTACTGTCGGTAGACGCAAGTAGCAGAGCAGTTGGAGCAGTGCTCCTACAAAGAAACAGACCGATAGCATTTGGTGCAAAGGCTCTCACACCAACACAACAAAACTATAGCCAAATAGAGAAAGAAATGTTAGCCATATTGATAGGATGCAGAAAATTCCACGAAAATGTTTGGGGAAATAAATCATTGGAAATAGAAACAGATCACAAACCTCTGGAAATTATTTTTAAAAAAAATATACACGAAATACCAGCCAGATTACAGAGAATGCGACTAGAAATACTTCCATATAACCCGCTGGTAAAGTATACAAAAGGTAGCGAGTTATATGTAGCAGACACTCTGAGCAGAGACTGTGAACTCGAGGAAGAAACAGAAGAAAATACTAAATTGGAAATTCATGTAGTAATACCACTGTCAAAAGAGAAAAAAGAACAACTGAAAGAAGAGATTAATAAAAATCAAGAGTTGAAAATATTGAAAGACCAGATTCACAAAGGCTGGCCAAATGAACAAGCAGAAGTCCCAACAACATTGCAAAAATATTGGTCATACAGGGAACAATTATCCTGCTATGAAGATATAATATTTAAGAACAACAGACCCGTAATACCAAGAACAATGTCGCAAGAAGTTATAAAAAACTGTCACTTAAGTCACAAAGGAGCAGCTAGCACACTCAAATTAGCCAGAGAATACGTATACTGGCCAAAGATGCGACAAGATATAATAACATACGTACAGAATTGCAAAACCTGTCAGAAATTTCAGATAGATAAACCAATGGAAGTCATATTGAAACAAGAAGTGCCCGAAAGACCTTGGTCAATAGTTGCTTCTGATTTGTTCCAGCTAAGAGATCAACAATACTTAGTGATTGCAGACGCGTATTCAGGATACTTCGATTTTATAAAACTCAAAACAATAACCAGTTCAGAAGTAATTAATAATATCAAATACTGGTTCGCACAACATGGCATACCAGACGTTCTATTAACCGACAACGGACGCCAGTATACAAGTGAAGAATTCAAAGATTTCTCAAGTAAATGGAAATTCAAACATAGATTTTCAAGCCCCGAGTTTCCCAGATCCAACGGTCTTGCAGAAAGATACGTGCAAGAAGCAAAAACACTAATCAAAAAGTGTAACGAAGATCAGTCAGACATACATTTAGCGCTACTTCATCACAGGAACACGCCGAGAGGTTCCATAGGATCTCCAGTACAGCGCCTAATGGGTAGAAGAACACAAAACTTAGTAACCACAAACCGAAGGTTACTAAAACCAGAAATCGTCACAGTTATCACCAGCGAAAGGAGCTAAACGATTGAAGTGGACTACTCTCGGCTTTGCATTAGGTGTTTTCCTAATTCTGTAGACCACATCATTTATCCTCTTTACTATCTCGTAGGAATCTTCACAAATCCTTTGCAGTTTCGGTGATAAGCCACGACGTCTTTATGGATTTAAACCCTTACTAAATTTCCAGGTTGGTATCCACCTTTTTCAGCTTTTATGTCGTACTGGCCCTGTTATGTACTCACAAAATAAGACACAGTATATTTTATAATACTTTATATTAAACTTGAATGTGTATTTTATCATAAGTCAAAATTATAACAACTACTGTTTTTCTTATCTACATTCTAGATCCTATTTTATATACAACATCTCCCTTTTTCAAGGTAGTAAAACATCAAACAGAATCAAAAGGAACAACAATACATTTTTTTTACAAGATATCATTGATAATACAAACATAATCTTTTAAATATTCAAGTTTTCTAATTACTCTACCTGATCTGGTAATTGATTAGAAGAATTTAAAGATTTATTAGAAATTTCTGGCTGTGAAGGGGCTGCATCATTTATTTAATTTTGTTCTTTTAATGTGATGTTATCATCATATGAATTTAATTTCTCTTCAAATTTAACTCCACTTGTCAAAGCTTTTCTATTTCTTAATAATACTTGCTCTTCTTCTGTCTTAACTTTATATGATCTTGGATTTTGACCTCTTCCTATTATCATACCCGATGCATGAGGCGTATTTATTTTTTCATCATGTATTTTTATTTTGTCTTCTATTTTAAGATCTTTTAATAATTTTGAACCTTTATCAAAGTAAAACTTTTGTTTACGTTGTTTATATTCTAATATTCTGTTAAAATGTTTCCTTTCAATTTTTTCTTTTCCTATAACTGGAATTAAATGTTTTACTGTTCTTCCATATAACAATTTTGCCGGTGTTATACCACTATCATCTATATGTGTGTTTCTATATTGCAATAATGCCATCTCTTCATCTTTCCTTCTTCAATTATTTTCTTTAAAATTTTTTTTATTGTTTGAATGTATCTTTCTGCCAAACCATTAGATTGATGATGTTTCGGTGTTACTATAATATGTTGAAATTTCCAAAGAGCTGCAAATTTTTTAAAGTTTAAACTAGTATACTGAGTACCTGAATCTGAGTATAAAAGTTTTGGAATTCCATGTCGAGAATAGTATATTAAAACATAAGTTGTAGAAGGCAACCTTTTCAAGCACGAGTTTGAATTTCGGGAACGAGCGCGAAGCAGCGAGTGCCCGAACGAACGAGTGCTTGAATTGCCTTCTATAACGAATGTTTTATACTATTTTCTCTGTTTCGGCTTTTATTTACATTATTTTTTATAATAATATTTCACAATTTCCATTAAGGGATTTTTTTGATAGAATAGTTAGGTTGGTGACAGTGATTTCTTTTTCGTCTGTTGCCTAGGTGCTAGGTCAGTTGCCTAGATATTTTGTGTTTTTAATGCAGTCATGTCAATGTCAAATAACAAAATATAACCAAAAATCGTTTAAGAATGAAGCTCCTTCCAACATCAATATGCGTCCTGGAATATGATATTCTAGAATTCCGAAACAGAGAAAATATTTTCTTTAATGATTTTATTACGTTTTCCGAAGTGATGTCATTTAGTAAATCAATTTCAATAAATTTGCTAAACGAATCAACTATAATTATATATTTTTTACCCATGAGTTAAAAAATATCAGTAGACAATATTTCCCATGGTTCTTTAGGTATTTCTTCTTGTATGATTGGTTCCTTTGTATTTGAATTTGCATATCTTCTACATGTGTCACAGTTTCCAATGTAATCTTCTATGTGTTTATTCATTCCGGGCTAAAATAATGATTTCTTGCTAATGCCTTACATTTTCCTATACCTAAATGTGCATAATGAATTTTAGTTAACATTTCAGATCTACTTGGTCAGGGAATTACAATTTTAGTTTCTTTAAAAATTAATCCTTTACCTTCACTTAACTCATCTTTGAAAGAATAATACGATTTGGCTAATGAATTTAGTTTAAATTTGTTTACTGGCTATCCTTCTCTAATATAAGTTAATACCACCTGCAATTCTTCATCTTCTTTTGTTTCTTTCTTTATCTTTTCTATTGTTTGATCTGAGAAACTTAAATTTTCTTCTATCATTGCAACAAATGCTTTTATATTGATTTCTTCCATGTTTGTATCTATCACTTCTGGTAAATATGATCTGCAACTACAATTTCTTTTCCTGGTTTTTGAACCAGTTCAAAATCAAAATCATGTAGTGCTAAACGCATTCTTTGTAACCTCGGAGGACATTTATTCATTGGCTTTTTAAAAATTGTTATTAAAGGTATATGATCTGTTTCAACCATAAATTTTTGTCCATATAAATATTGATAAATATTTTTGCAAAATTGTAAAATAGTTAGACACTCTTTTTCTATTTGCCTATATAATTTTTCGGTTTGTGTGAGTGCTCTGGAGCCATAAGCTATTGGTTTATTTTCTTGAAATATTACCTAGCCCAAACCTTCACTTGAAGCATCTACACTAAGTAATATTGGTTTATTTACATCAAAATACGCAAAAACTGGTGCTTTACATAATAATTCTTTTAATTTATCATAAGCTTCTAGCTGAGCCTTACTCCATAGAAAAATCACATCTTTTTTAATGATTTCTCTCAAACTGGCAGTAATTTGCGAATAATTTGGTATAAATTTTGATAGATAATTAGTCATACCCCTGATCACATATACAATCAGATTGACCAACCTTATGGAGCATATGGCTACACTACAAGAATAGTGCATTTAATTTAAAAATTTAGTAATAGATGGCATGCCATTGAAAAAGTTACACAAAAATGGGTTGAGTTGAGATCAGTTTCTGATGGGTGGAGCGTAAACATTATATAGGAGGGGAGTACACACAGGCGGGAAATTTAAATCAGAAGTAAAATACAGTCAGTGCGGTATTAATATTGAACTAGATATTTTGTTTGAAAAACATGTTTAAACAAATATATTTTGTAGGTAATATATATTTTTGTAAAAAAAAATTATAACCTAAAATAGAAAAAAATTATTGAGTTTAGGTTCTGATTATAAAAAATGAAACATATTACAATAATAAATAGTTAAAAGATTGCAATAATAAATAATAAAATTATTTCAACAATGAAAAATGCAGACAGATAATTGTGCATTAATAAGCATTCACAAAAAATTGTCAAATAATTAATACTAATACACCGTTATCTGTCTAATTTTTTAAATGTTGAAATCATTTTACAATTCATTAATGTAATCTGTAGATTGTAATATTGTAATATGTTTTCATTTTTGTAGTCATCCTTAAAATTCAGTAATTTAATTTAAGTAAAATAAATAAGTTCATTACATTCCTACTTTTATCATTGTAAACTGCTCTCTCATTCTCCTAGGTGACGTCAGAGATAGGGCGCTGTTACATATTAATTGCGAATTTCAGTGAAATTATAAGATAATATTTAGTTTTTATCATTATTATTGGTAGTCACAATGGTTAATTTTTCATTTTTATTTTTTTTTTCTCTTATATTCGAGAGTGGTCATATAGCCCATTGCAACTTTGTATATTCGCCAAACAGGGCGTAATATATGTTAGATTTAATGAACACTACAATTGTTACAAAAACAATCATTTTAAGTCTAATATAGCTGAACATATTTAAGATTATCAACATAACTGTAATTTGGTGTGTATGACAATGATCCTTACTGAGAATAAAGGGTGGTTAATCAAACAGATATCGCAAATTCCCCATTCGCTGAATTGGTCTTTGACAAATTTTCTTGATAATTTCACCCTCCCTTAATGTTGGCTGTAGTATATATATAGATTAACGAATTTTTGAAACACATTCGTGTTCTATACGTTACTGACGATATTACAATAGTTATTTACAACTGAAGTGAAAATATATCTAGTGTATTCCAAACCAAAATATTTCTTATCATGCCTAACGTTTGTGCATATCATGAGTGTAGGCGCCGAAAATCTGCTTCTAATTCGCACATCAGAATGTATCGATTTCCTACAAACAATCCGGAAAGAGCTAAGCAATGGGTAATAAATTCAGATAATATGGTTTTAGTATCTTAGTTGCCAAATGACAATCTCAGTTTTAAAGGTCTCTTTTAGACACATTATTTATTAATAGTAATTGTTATTATAATTTATCATTTTTATACCATAGTAGCTGACTGTAACTTGTACCATTTGGTTGTAAAAATCGTCAACATTGAGTCTTTTTTAAATAATAGTTATTTATGTAAGATTTTGTAGATGTTGCACAAAAATAGTTACCGGATAATTTATCTTGAAAATTGGGAATAATTTTCTGTTATTTTAAATAAAAATCTTTTCTAATAAGTAATAATTATCACATATTTTGTTTATTATTAGGAAACGCAAAATTGATTAATTTGGATAGCGAAACGCTTCGGAAGAGGTACATCTGTCAGCTTCATTTTACAGAAGAAGATTTTGTAAATGAAAGTAAGCTCCGATTGACTGATTTTGCAATACCTATTAAGTACACTTCGAGCGAAGATAAAACAAATGAATCACCGCAATGTAAAATAAGAAAGTTCAATACATCTTCCTCTACTAATGCTTCCTCCCCGACTTTAGAAGTTAAGATTCCAAAAGAGACTTATGGTAAAAAAATTAAAGTAGTTCGACAGCTCTTTCCTACTCCCAAAAAAAGCTCACCTACACCTTCAGAAGAAGATAATATTTTTTTGCAAAAAATTATTGACCTGCCCTGTTCCACCAAGAAACAAAATGATGACACGCCAAGAAAAAAAACACTTATTAAAAAACTTAAGCTTAAGACTAAGTAAATAAATACAAAAAAAACGCATGTTTCAAAATTACAAAAGAAAATAAAATATTATAAATATGTCAATACGATTCAAAACTGTTTTAATACTTTCAATTTTCCATCTGTTCATGCAAAAACAATTGCATATATGCAGTTTAAACAAAAACAAAGAAAATGGACTGTATAGGAAAAAAAATTGTGTCTTCTTTTGTATTACAAATATCCAGCATTGTATAAATTTATGCGAGAATTAGGAATTATTTTACCGGGACTTTCTTCCATTCGTCGGTGGCTAGGATCATCTAAATGTTTACCTGGCATTAATAATAAGATTTTGAAAGAAATACAAACAAAATTTCATAGCAAATCAATAATGGAAAAATCTTGCGTTTTGATGAAATGTCTTTAATGAACTGTTTAGAGTATTCTAAAGATAAAGACATTATCGAAGGATATGAAGACTTGGGTCACCTTGGTAGGAAACCAATTGTTGCAAGTTATGCACTTGTATTTATGCTTCGGGGATTATATCACTCATGGAAGCTCCCTCTTTGTTATTTTTTAACAGGAACTGGCATTAAAAGTAAAGATTTAATATCTCTAATCACTGACATTATTTCTAAATTATTTCTTCATGGAGTAATCCCTAAAGTGGTAGTATGTGATCAAGGATCGAGTAATAGAAGTGCAATGAAAACCTTGGAAGTTACAACAGAAAAACCTTATTTTTATGTAGAAGATAAAAAAATATTTTCCATTTTTGATGTTCCTCATCTTTTCAAGAATTTTAGAAACAATCTTTTATCAGCAGATTTTGAAATGGACGGAAAAAGAATAAGTTTCGGTGATATCAAGAAAGTATATGTAATAGATAGCAAAAATGAAAAGAGTAAAATGCTACCAAAAATTACCAAAGCACACATTGCACCTAATACATTCATGAAAATGAATGTTAAATTAGCGGTGTAAATATTAAGCCATTCCGTTGCAGCAGCGATAAAAACATGCATTAGTACAGGAGAACTTAATACCGACACTGCAGAAAATACTGCAAATTTCGCAGAATTTTTGAATAATTTGTTTGACGTTCTCAATAGCAGAACACTCTTTTCAAAAAATCTATACCAGTGTGCACTTTCATATACCAATATTACTGCAACTACTGTTTTAAAGGAAGCAACATTTATTTTACCAAAATTAAAAAAAACTTTCCAATAAACAACAATGTAAAAATCCGACAGTACCGCCGTGCTTTTCTGGTCTGATACAAACTGTAAATGGTATAAATGAAATGTTTAAAGAAGAACACGAAAAATTCAATGTGCATTTTATATTCACCAATCGCTTAAATCAAGATTGCCTGGAAAATTTATTTTCCATATACCGACAGAAAGGTGGTTATAACAGAAACCCTACAGCAAGAACATTTAGAACTTTATTTAGATCTAACTTGATAAATTCACTGATGAAACCATCTGCCAGTTCAAATTGTGAAGCTGATGAAGATATGCCTTTACTAAATTGTGATGAACCAGATATCCAACCCGGTGTCTTACATGATACTTCTAATAATTATGAAAGTAATACATTAACAGATGATTCTTTGTCTTCATGTTCCATGACGTCTACACCTATTAAAACATCTGACCCCGTAACTACCTCTGAAGAATGTTCTGTTGTATATTTTGCAGGATATTTAGCTAAGAGGTGCATCGAAGAGTTCAATTGTACTGATTGTAGAAATTACTTAACAAAAGAATTCGAATTAAAAAATCAAAAGGAATTGTTTTTATTGCATAAAAGTTATCAAAATATAAAATCAACCGATGACGGACTGTATGCCCCTCAAGATGATTTCATCAATATAGTGTCTCAGAGTCTCGACATTTTTGAAAAAAATTTTGGTGAAATATGTTATCAAGTAAATGTTAAACAACAAATTTTTACTACAATAAACAATAAATTATCTGAATGGATAAATATCATTCAAAACTGTAAACAACACAGGATTTTTATTTTAGAGAAACTGATAATTTGTAAAATCTTTTATGAAGTAAAAGTAATTTTTAATAAAAGAAATTCAGAGAAAGGTTAAAAACAAATTTCGTATATTACAAAATATGTAGAAATAACAGTCTTTATTTAAAAATGATTAGAATCTGTAAGATATTTCAGTAAGATAATAGATACCTCGATAGATACATACATATTTTTCCTTAATTTTGTATATTTATATATTGTAACGTTTTATTTATTTAGGTGAAGTGTAAAATTGATTAAAACACTAATGTTTATATAACTAAGTTTAATTAAAGAAATATGAATTATAAAAAATAAATGAAAAATAACTAACACTAAGAATTAACAAATATAAACACTAATTTAAGGCTAACAATTATAAATAAAGACTTAAACACTAAGAAAATTTATTTCAACAATTATAACTACGCAATATTTATTTCAACACTATTTATATCACTGTCTATTTATTTATATCACCATGTGTTCTCTACCCGTATCAATACAAGACTGTCCTCGCGATCTTTTGCTTGGGGTATTTATATTAAAACAGTTCAATCTAGAATATTCCACGATTCTGTGAATCAGAACAATGGGGAGCGGACGGACGTGTTTTAACCTGTTCGCTAGCGGCCGCAGCCCGCGCCGCCGCCCGCGCCGCGACCCTGGGTTCGCTACATTGCCCCCTCCTTAAGACTGTTTCGTCCCGGAACAGTTCGTTATGACGAAATCTGCATGCATCACCCTTGGTGCATCTGGAAGTCTTGAAGAAGTAACAGTCGACGGTCCGTTTGAGCTCTTCTTGACCGGTAGAGTTGAAACTGCAGACTAGAATTTCCACTCCGGTAAAGCGGAAGATTGTTTCTAACATGCTTCTAACAATCCTCCAATCCAAACCATCTAGTCCACAGCCTATCTTCGGTACCGCCAGTTTCATGATGTCGTTTTCCAACAGATGGTCCTTCATGTCGCACAGCGAGTCCCATAAATTGCGGTATGACGGCTTCTGATGTGAGTATTGTTTCGTAACCAGGTAGTAAAGGTATCGCTTGTTTTCTACGTTATCATCCTTCAGTTGTAGCGTTTTTCCAACAGTTGGACGTTGGTTGGCCAGTTCTTGTACTCGTCCAAATTTTCTTTTAAAGACTGAAGCGATGCCGCGGGACATTTTAATGTCTTTCGCTACACAGTGAGCGAGGGAATATTCTGGGGACACGGTAAACAGATCTCGTTGTTCTTCTCGTGTCACGCCATACCGAGCCTTATGACCAGTAGAATGACTTTCCATGAAGTCTTCAAATGTAGGTTCCTCAGCTACAACCCGGCGTACCGTCACTCCACGATGATCGTCAATATTATCACCAGCGAAAGGGGCTAACCGATTGAAGTGGACTACTCTCGGCTTTCCATTAGGTGTTTTCCTAATTCTGTAGACCACATCATTTATTCTTTTTACGATCACGTAGGGACCTTCCCAATTCTTTTGCAGCTTCGGTGATAAGCCACGACGTCTTTGTGGATTGTAAAGCCACACCAAATTCCCAGGTTGATAACCACCTTTTTCAGCCTTTACATCGTACTGGTCTTTCATCCGATCGCTGGCACCTTGAATATTTGTACGGACTTGTTCGTGGATGTCATTCATTCTTCTCCGTAAGTCCGTTACATAGTCCTCCCCGGCTAGATCTTCACCGGGTTTACTGCCAAATACCAGGTCACATGGTAAGCGCAACTCCCGCCCGAATAAGATGTTTGCTGGCGTCTGCCCTGTTGTCTCATGCACGGATGAACGGTAAGCCAACAAGAACAGATGAAGATGTCGGTCCCAGTCTCGTTGATGGTTAGAGACTACCTTTGACAAATACCGATTTATTGTTCTATTCATCCGTTCAACCATGCCATCAGACTGCGGGTGTAATGCAGTAGTTCTGGTTTTCTTTATTCCTAATATCTTACAGATATTTTGGAACAGAGCAGACTCGAAATTCCTTCCTTGGTCGGAATGTATCTCTCGCAGTACTCCGAATCGGCAGATGCATTCTTTTACCAAGACTTCAGCGACCGTTACGGCTTCCTGGTTGGGTAATGGATAGGCTTCGACCCACTTAGTAAAGTAGTCCATTACTACTACTATGTATTTATTTCCATCATCAGTTTCGGGGAATGGTCCGGCCACGTCAATCGCAATGCGTTCAAAGGGACTTCCAACGTTATATTGGCGCATAGGAGCTCTTCTTTTTCTATGTGGCCCGTTACTTCCCGCGCAGATCACACATTTCTTGCACCACTCTTTAACATCCTCCTTGCAATTTACCCAGTAAAATCGTAGGCGTAGCCTTTCGAGGGTTCTATTCACTCCAAAATGTCCTCCACCAGATCCATCATGAATCTCTTCCAATACTTCCGGTACTCTGTTCCTAGGAATTATCAACTGGGTTCTACTCTCAGTACCATCTGTATTTTCTACGACACGTTTCAGGAGGCCCTCTTCAACCACAATAGAATCCCACTGCGCCCAGTACGATTTTACACTTTGTGAGTGTGGTGCAACGTCTTCCCAAACTGGCCTGCCATCGCCATGCTTCCAATCAAGTATGATCTTTAAGTCCGGATCATTCTCTTGGTCCCTCCGTAAGTCTTCAGGTTGCCATCTCCCGTCCACTACCGTTGTCCTTTTGACGGTGGCAAGTTTCGCTTCCAAATGACAAGAGTGCTTGCACTCTTCTTCACGGGTCTTCTCTCTCGCCAGGCTTACACCGTGAACTACTTTCTTCACTCCTACTTCTTTAACAGCAAGAGGAGCTGTTGCTACTTTTTCACCCGTTTTATTTTTAAACTTCTTTTCAGTGTTCGCTGCAGTATTCTGTTTTTGCAGTTTCCCGCACAGTCTTTGCGGGTGGCCTAGCTCTCCACATTTCCAGCAATGAAGTATCTTTCTTTCAGCATGAATTTCAGATACAACTCGCTTTATCTTGTCTTCAATTCCCTCAGCATCGATATCTTGCACTTGTGTTAGGTTACGTGAAGCTTGTTTAGCTGCTTCATACTCTAAGGCGTATGACAACTACAGTTTTCGGTCGAGTTAATAGTAGTGCTTGCTGAGTTTCATTGTCTCGGACCCCATAGATAAATGCTTGTGTAGCTAGGCATTCCAAGACGCTGTCAGGAGCTGTAGGATGTGCAAGACGAACCAGGCGAGCTATGTCGGCTTCAAATTCTTGCAAATTCTCTTTAGAATTTTGATACCGGTTTCTTAATTGCGTTTGGTATACCTGCTCCAGATGCGCATTGCCATATCGCATATCCAACCGCTTGACAAGTTGATCATAATCTTCCTGTTCATCCTCTTTTAGCGTCTGGAGGATATCGATAGCTTCTCCACGCAGCGAAACTGTCAGCGCAGTAGCTTTTTCTTTGGAAGTCCAACCATTTGCTTTGGCAGCGGCTTCAAATTGTTTTACATAATTCGGCCATGATGACTTGCCATCGAATTCGGGTGTTTTAATGTGCAGTTTTGAATTATGTTCCGCTTTTACTGTTTTGTTTACTTGAATAATATCTGCCACATCAGAATTTGAAACCGCTGGCGTAATTTTAGAGAAATTTTGCTGTAACTCTTCAACTTTTTTCTCGTAAGTTTCTATTCTCTCTTCTAATATTCTAGAACTTTCTTTCAATTGTTCGTTCAGTTTTTCTTCCAAACTTCTAGAATTTTCCATTAATTTCTCTTCCCATATTCTAGAATTTTCTGTTAGTTCTTCTTTTAAAATTCTAGAGTTTTCTTTTAATTCTTCTTTTAACGTTTGAGAATTTTCTGCCAGCTTTTGTTCTAAAGTTCTAGAATTTTCTAGCAACTCTTCCTTCAATGTTCGAGAATTTTCTTCAGATTTTCTAGAACTTTCCTCTTCTTTTTGTTCCAATGTTTTAGAACATTCTTTCATTTCTTCTAATTTCTGTTCTAATGTTCTAGATTTTTCTATTAGTTCTTCTTTCAATACTTTAGAACTTTCTTTCATTTGTTCTAAAGTTGAACCAAAATCATCAATTTTGAATAAAAAGTCATTAGGATTTTCACCAGCTTCTGTAAGAGCTTGCCGTAGACGATGTTGTAGAACAGTCTTGGTTCCCGATGTCTCCAACTCTCGTTCTTCCAGCTCCCTCTTGAGATCAGCCACTTTTAATTCACTTAATTTAACTTGTTTAGTCGCCATTTTTATTTATTTTTATTTACACTTCACAGTTTATTAACCCCACACCTGACACCAATAGTAACGTTTTATTTATTTAGGTGAAGTGTAAAATTGATTAAAACACTAATATTTATATAAGTAAGTTTAATTAAAGAAATATGAATTATAAAAAATAAATGAAAAATAACTAACACTAAGAATTAACAAATATAAACACTAATTTAAGGCTAACAATTATAAATAAAGACTTAAACACTAAGAAAATTTATTTCAACAATTATAACTACGCAATATTTATTTCAACACTATTTATATCACTGTCTATTTATTTATATCACCATGTGTTCTCTACCCGTATCAATACAAGACTGTCCTCGCGATCTTTTGCTTGGGGTATTTATATTAAAACAGTTCAATCTAGAATATTCCACGATTCTGTGAATCAGAACAATGGGGAGCGGACGGACGTGTTTTAACCTGTTCGCTAGCGGCCGCAGCCCGCGCCGCGACCCTGGGTTCGCTACAATATATATATATATGTATATACAGGGTGTCCCATTTAAGATACGAATGCATTGGTATCTCGAGAACCGTAAGAGCTACGAGGTTGGTTAAATTAGACAAAAGTTGCCCCGTTAGGAGGCTATTTTAATAGTGTTTTGTTATTTGCGAAAAAATGCATAGGTCACTAGATATAGGGGAAAATGTAAATTTAGCGATTTTCTTTTTTTGCTTATAACTTTGTTATATGAAATAATACGAGATTCTGGTTTGCACTTTCTTAAGGCACTTTCGTATGGTGAATTTGCAGAAGTACTCAATATTTTTTTATATCTAACCATTTACGAGTTACTGATAGCAACTTTTATTTTTCATATGGAGGTCATATTAAGCTATGGTATTTTTAAATAGAGATTTTTTCTAGCTTTACAATGATATAAAACAGTAATACTTTATTTTTATAATTAACAAAAAAATTAACAAAAATTGATTATTTATATTAAAATTCCATTGAAAAAAGTAAATTAAAGCCTGCAGTCTAAGAAAATAACTATTTCATGACATATATTCCAACAAGTTTATTTAATTAAAGTTAAAAATTCAAAAATAATTTGCGAAAACTTCACAATAAATTTAGTTAAATTCTTCCACAGCAGCCTTCGATTTACTTTTTTCTAACTAAATTTATTGTTAAGTTTTCGCTAATTATTTTTGTATTTTTAACTTTAATTAAATAAACTTGTTGCAATATATGTTATGAAATAGTTATTTTCTTAGGGTGCAGCCTTTAATTTACTTTTTTCAATGGAATTTTAGTATAAATAATCAATTTTTGTTAATTTTTCAGTTAATTATAAAAATAAAGTATTACTGTTTTATATCATTGTAAAGCTAGAAAAAATCTCTATTTAAAAATACCATAGCTTAATTTGAGCTCCATATGAAAAATAAAAGTTGCTATCAGTAACTCGTAAATGGTTAGATATAAAAAAATATTGAGTACTTCTGTAAATTCACCATACAAAAGTGCCTTAAGAAAGTGCAAACCAGAATCTCGTATTATTTCATATAACAAAGTTATAAGCAAAAAAAGAAAATCGCTAAATTTACATTTTCCCCTATATCTAGTGACCTATGCATTTTTTCGCAAATAACAAAACACTATTAAAATAGCCTCCTAACGGGGCAACTTTTGTCTAATTTAACCAACCTCGTAGCTCTTACGGTTCTCGAGATACCAATGCATTCGTATCTTAAATGGGACACCCTGTATATATATATATATATATATATATATATATATATATATATATATATATATATATATATATATATATATACAGAGTGTTCCATTTAAAAGTGCCACCATTGCTATCTCGAGAACTATAAGAGCTACGAGGTTGGTTAAATTAGCAAAGAACCACCATTTTACAAGACTAATACAATGAGCAAAAAAAATTTTTTTTTCGACCAGTGGTTCTCAAAATACGGGACACAACTTTCTTATTTTAAATGGGAACGTATGTTTATTTTTAGGTTATTCAACGTGACGAAGAAGGATAGCTACCCGCTACCCCGAATAGACGATACTCTGGACACATTGGCAGGATCAAAGATTTTCTCTACTCTTGATCTAAAGAGCGGATACTGGCAAGTGGATTTAGACCCAAGAGACAAAGAAAAGACGGCATTTACCATCGGTACCGGTCTTTGGCAATTTACTGTTATGCCATTTGGGCTCTGCAATGCCCCTGCAACGTTTGAACGGCTTATGGAAACCGTGTTGGCTGGACTGTCGTGGAAAACATGTTTGGTCTATCTCGACGATATTATTGTGGTAGGAAAAACGTTCGAGGACCACATGAAGAACTTGGAAGAGGTTTTCCAAAGATTGAGACAGGCTAACCTGAAACTCAGTCCAAAGAAGTGTCACTTATTTCAAAAAGAAGTGCATTATCTTGGACACGTAGTTTCTGGTAAGGGCATTGCAGTTGACCCGGAGAAAATAAGGGCTGTGAGTGACTGGCCAGTACCGAGGGATAAACATGAATTGAGAAGTTTCCTTGGTCTCTGTACATATTACCGACGTTATGTACCTGGATTTGCCAACATAGCGAAGCCATTGACAAGGCTTACTGAAGAAGGCAGAAAATTTATCTGGGAGATGGACTGTCAAGCTGCGTTCAAACAACTTAAATATTCCTTGACAAGCGCACCTGTCCTAAGTTATCCTTTACCAGAAGGAGAATTCGTTCTAGATACAGATGCCAGCAACGTTGGAATTGGTGGCGTTCTCTCCCAGATACAAGAAGGACAAGAGAAGGTTATTGCCTACTTTAGTAAGACCTTGTCAAAACCAGAGAGGAATTATTGCGTCACCAGAAAAGAACTATTGGCTGTCGTGAAATCCGTGGAGCACTTCTACAAATATTTGTACGGTAGAAGATTTCTTATAAGAACTGACCACGCTGCTCTCAAATGGCTGCTAAAGTTTAAGAATCCTGAAGGTCAGGCAGCTAGATGGATTGAAAGATTGCAAGAATATAACTTTGTTATTGAGCATCGAGCAGGTACAAGCCATCGTAATGCTGACGCATTATCAAGAAGACCTTGCCAAGACGAATGCAAGCATTGCAGTCGTTTAGAGGAAAAACTCTCTACCATCGCTAGAACAACAGTAGTGAATGATAGTTGGCAAACGGAAGACCTTCGCAAGGACCAAGAGAATGACTCTGACTTAAAAATCATACTGGATTGGAAACGTGGAAATAGCAGACCAGTTTGGGAAGATGTTGCACGACACTCACAAAGTGTAAAATCGTACTGGGCGCAGTGGGACTCAATTATTGTTGAAGAGGGCCTCCTGAAACGTGTCATAGAGAATACTGAAGGTACTGAGAGTAGAACCCAACTGATAATCCCTAGGAATAGAGTACCGGAAGTATTGGAGGAGATCCACGACGGATCTGGACATTTTGGAGTAAATAAAACCCTCGAGAGATTGCGCCAACGATTTTACTGGGTAAATTGCAAAGAAGATGTTAAAGAGTGGTGCAAGAAATGTGTGGTCTGCGCGGGAAGTAACGGGCCACATAGGAAAAGAAGAGCTCCTATGCGCCAATATAACGTTGGAAGTCCCTTTGAACGCATTGCGATTGACGTGGCCGGACCATTCCCTGAAACTGATGATGGAAATAAATACATAGTGGTAGTAATGGACTACTTTACTAAGTGGGTCGAAGCCTATCCATTACCCAACCAGGAAGCCGTAACGGTCGCTGAAGTCTTGGTAAAAGAATGCATCTGCCGATTTGGAGTACCGCGAGAGATACATTCCGACCAAGGAAGGAATTTCGAGTCTGCTCTGTTCCAAAATATCTGTAAGATATTAGGAATAAAGAAAACCAGAACTACTGCATTACACCCGCAGTCTGATGGCATGGTTGAACGGATGAATAGAACAATAAATCGGTATTTGTCAAAGGTAGTCTCTAACCATCAACGAGACTGGGACCGACATCTTCATCTGTTCTTGTTGGCTTACCGTTCATCCGTGCATGAGACAACAGGGCAGACACCAGCTAACATCTTATTCGGGCGGGAGTTGCGCTTACCATGCGACCTGGTATTTGGCAGTAAACCCGGTGAAGATCTAGCCGGGGAGGACTATGTAACGGACTTACGGAGAAGAATGAATGACATTCACGAACAAGTCCGTACAAACATTCAAGGTGCCAGCGATCGGATGAAAGACCAGTACGATGTCAAGGCTGAAAAAGGTGGTTATCAACCTGGGAATTTGGTGTGGCTGTACAATCCACAAAGACGTCGTGGCTTATCACCGAAGCTGCAAAAGAATTGGGAAGTTCCCTACGAGATCGTAAAAAGAATAAATGATGTGGTCTACAGAATTAGGAAAACACCTAATGGAAAGCCGAGAGTAGTCCACTTCAATCGGTTAGCCCCTTTCGCTGGTGATAATTTTGACGATCATCGTGGAGCGACGGTTCGCCGTGTTGTACCTGAGGAACCTACATTTGAAGACTTTATGGAAAGCCATTCCACTGGTCACAAAGCACGGTATGGCGTGACACGAGAAGAACAACGAGATCTGTTCACCGTGTCCCCAGAATATTCCGTCGCTCACTGTGTAGCGAAAGACATTAAAATATCCCGCGGCATCGCTTCAGTTTTTGAAAGAAAATTTGGACGAATACAAGAACTGGCCAACCAACGTCCAACTGTCGGGAAAACGCTACAACTGAAGGATGATAACGTAGAAAACAAGCGGTACCTTTACTACCTGGTTACCAAACAGTACTCATATCAGAAGCCGTCATACCGCAGTTTATGGGACTCGTTGTGCGATATGAAGGACCATATTTTGAAGAACGACATTATGAAGCTGGCAGTACCGAAGATAGGCTGTGGACTAGATGGTTTGGATTGGAGGATTGTTAGAAGCATGTTAGAAACAATCTTCCGCTTTACCGGAGTGAAAATTCTAGTCTGCAGCTTCAACTCTACCGGTCAAGAAGAGCTCAAACGGACCGTCGACTGTTACTTCTTCAAGACTTCCAGATGCACCAAGGGTGATGCATGCAGATTTCGTCATAACGAACTGTTTCGGGACGAAACAGTCTTAAGGAGGGGGCAATGTAGCGAACCCAGGGTCGCGGCGCGGGCGGCGGCCGCTAGCGAGCGGGTCAGAACACGTTCGTCCGCTCCCCATTGTTCTGATTTTCAAAGAACCGGCGAATATTCGAGAAGGGTCGCCGAATATTCGAGAATGAAGCGTTTTATATAAATACCCCAAGCAAAAGATCGCGAGGACAGTCTTGTATTGATACGGGTAGAGAACACATGGTGATATAAATAAATAGACAGTGATATAAATAGTGTTGAAATAAATATTGCGTAGTTATAATTGTTTAAATAAATTATCTTAGTGTTTAAGTCTTTATTTATAATTGTTAGTCTTAAATTAGTGTTTATATTTGTTAATTCTTAGCGTTAGTTATTTTTTTTATTATTCTTTATAATTCATATTTCTTTAATTAAACTTAGTTATATAAATATTAGTGTTTTAATCAATTTTACACTTCACCTAAATAAATAAAACGTTACATTACTTTACCAAAAAAATTGAGTTATTTTCAAATGTCAAAATTTTGCACAAAAATTACATTTATTAATGCAAATTCCATCCCTAGACCTCAACATTTATACAAGAATTACACAGATATCAAAGTTTTATTAATTAACGGCTTCACAAATTTTTGGCTAATTTTTAAAAATTGCGGTCTGCCAGACCGACTTTACCCATAAAGGAAAATTTCGCACCTTACCCACGGAAGGTTAATCATATAAAATATACGAGTATAAAAATTAAAGTTCGAAGCGCAGCTGAGAGCTTCAATTATGCTAGAGCGGCAATACTATTTTTCACTCGTGGTACACACATTATTTTTCCTTGAACTGCTTTCAATATTAAAATGAAAAGATTTAATGACATAAGTAAAATATTCAAACATGTTTTATTTGCTAACAATGATAGGTTATTTAGTGACACAAATAATCGTCATATTTTATTTTATAATCAATATCCATTTTTTTAATAAATGAAAAAACAGTTAATTTTTTTCTTCAATAATATACATTTTTGTTTATAAAAATCCACTAAGTAATGAAAAAAATATAATAAAATAAATTTCACTAAATATAAATAAATAAAAAATAGTTCAAAATTATCAGTATTGAAATATTTTAGAATGCACATAAAAAACAAATTAATAATCATCCGGCGGACTTATAGAAATAAATACATACAACAGTATTGCTTCTGTCCCTTCCGTATTGTATTAGAAAAAGTAAGGGTTAAGATGAACCCTCCCACTTTCTGCGTTTACTGTGATAAGTGCAGGCAATGGGGAAGTTTAGCGTGGTTGAAATTACATGTGAAATATCTTTTAGTCGTAAGTATATGAATAATTATAACTTAAAATGTAATTGAAAATTAAAATTATGTTGCCAATTATTTATAATTAATGATTTATTTTCGAGCCACACTGACGTCACAAGTGAGTTATGCGCTTGCGCAGAAAGGATGGTGAGACCTGACTTTTTGAACGTAGGTTGTATTTTGAGGCATTACAACACACTCTTCTCTGTTGCCATGGGAACCCAGCGCGCGCTGGTTAAGATAGACGATACACGAGCCACACTGCCGTCATTTTTGTATAAAATTTCATTTTTTGAGAAATCTAGGCATCTTTGGGTGAAATAAAATTTAGAATATCACTTTTGAGGGCAATCTTGACAAAATAAAAAAATAAGGAAAATACGCTAAACTTTCCCATTGTCCAACTGAATACTGTTTACTTTTTAAGCGAAGCTACATATGCAACACAATTGGTTCAACATATTATAAGGAAAGTAGTTTTTTATCATGTACTAACACCTTTCGCGCTAAACCTCTGAACTAAATTAACATTAACGTCTTATGGAAAAATCGTAATTCTTATTGAATTTCAAAATGAAACATAATTATTTAAAAACTTTGATGATGATGAATTTGTTATTTATTTTTTTCTAGGGGCTGATATATTTAATTTTTTATAAAATTCACAAATAATAATTTTTATTTCAGTTTTCGGACAAAATACATAATTAAAAAATATATTAAATATGTCTGCCCCTAGATACAGGATCCTAATATTACATATTAAAATTTCAAAACAATTCATCCGCTAGTTCTCAAATGCAATAAGAATTACGTATTTAACACTTCAAAAGGCAGCCTTAATACAATTTATATTATTTCTGAGTAGAAATACCGAATAAACAAATTTAAAAGGACATTAAAATTTCATAACTGATAATGTATAGGTTTTTTTCAACTCCTATGCTTTAATATAGGTACCTATTATGTATTTGCCATCTTTAACTTGAATGACAGTCATTATGATACAGATTTTCATTTCGATACAGATAATCATTAAAATACAGATTCTCACTAGTATTGCCAACCTGGTGGTAATCTGATAGTATTCAAACTTTTCTAAAAGAGAAATGTGTTTTAACAAATAGTAAAAATATTAAATATAAAAACTGGTAAATAGACAACAAACAGTGGGATTATTTTGTGTCAATTGATGTGAATATATTTTTTAGATACTACATTGTTGGTTAGAATTGATTTAGATAGTTGACAACAATGCATACGTTTGTGAGTTTTTGTTTTGTTGATTGTTTGACAGCTGTGAAAATTTAACCTTAAAAACTAATTTTAAGATAAAATTTAGTTTATAAACCACAAGTAATAATGTTTAATAATAGTGACAGTGATATGAAAAGGGAAATATCGGCAACACCACCTGATATTGTGGAAAAAGACAACAATGATTAATAATTTATTACCACAAAAATCTAGAAAGACACGTTAAATTTTGTAACCAATTTATTGATTGGAGGTGTAAAAATAAATTTCATTCTTATAAATAATTGTTTGTTTTTTTTTATTTATGAATAGTCGTAGAAAAAATAGTGTATGCAACTCATGTAAAATGACTATTAATACACTCGCATGAATTATGATACTGTAGCGATCCCAAGGTTTCGCCGCGGGCGACGGCCGCTAGCAGACGTGTCACAACGGGTCCGTCCGCTCCCCATTGTTCTGTTTTCCGAATATTCCAGAAATTAAGTATTTTACTTCAAATACCCCGAGCAAGAGATCGCGAGGACAGTCTAATATTGATACGTGTAGAGATCGTTGGTGATATAAATAAATAGTTGGTAATATAAATATTGTGGAAATAAATATCGCGTTGTTTTAAGTGTGTAAATAAATAATCTTAGTGTTTAACTTTTTATTAATTATTGTTAGTCTTAAAATAGTGTTACTTATTTTAATTATTCTTTATAATTCACATTTCTTTTATTAAACATAGTTATATAAATATTAGTGTTTTTATCAATTTTACACTTCAATTTGTGTCAGGTGTAGGGTTAACAAACCGTGAAATGTAAATAAAAATAAATAAAATGGCGACGAAACAAGTAAAATTAAGTGAATTAAAAGTGGCCGACCTCAAGAGGGAGCTGGAAGAACGAGAGTTGGAGACATCGGGAACCAAGTCTGTTCTACAACATCGTCTTCGAAATTGATGATTCTGTTAAAAAGCTGATTCTAGAACATTAGAACAAAAATAAAGGAAAGTTCTAGAAAATCCGAAGAAAATTCTAGAGCATTGAAAGCAGAACTGATAGAAAATTCTAGAATTTTGACGGAAAATTGTAGAACTTTGGGAGAAAAAATGTTGGAAAATTCTAAAACATTGAAAGAAGAATTAATAGAAAATTCTAGAATATGAGAAACTAATGGAAAATTCTAGAAGTTTGGAAGAAAAACTGAACAATTGAAAGACAGTTCTAGAATAGAATAAAATAGAATAGAATGTTTATTACGATCTAAGCTAAAAGCCACAAGATCAATAAACCATACATAGACATACATACAAAGAGGTACAGAATGCGGATATTTACAGTCAGTGCGAACATGATTTCAAATAAATAAAGTATAATACATAATGTCGCGGGCAGCTGCGACTAAAGTTATTATAATTGTAAATAAAATAGTAGTCTTAAAAAAAGGTTTCAGTTGTTGTTTTTTGATGTCATTTTGATTGATGTGTAATTGACAGTCCGTTTTGAAAATAAATACTTTACAAAGTAATTTTCTATCTTTTATTGAAAAGGTAGTGGCGACCGTGTTAGTCAGCGACAATAAATAGGACATATAGCCTAAGGTGGTCAATCTTCCGACGAAGTCATGGTTCTTGAGATAACAGCAGGTGCACGCGTAGTCGATTTTTAAAACACTCAAGTGACGGAGAGAACGCGATGTCAATTGGCAGATCATTCCAAAGTTCATAGGCAGAAACTAAAAAGGATCCCCTGCAGAACTCTGTGCGCACAGTTGGGATGTACAATTGGTGCGGGGCCGAGTACGTCGCACGAGAATATCTACTTGTCACGACTCCTCTCAGGACGAAGCGCTCAGCCAAATAACCCGGACAGATCCCCACGGCAATTTTGTAGGTCATGACACCCAACAAGTAGCGTCTCCTGTTCCTGACCGTCAACCATCTAAGTGAATTCAGATAGAATTCTAGAATATTGGAAGAGAGAATAGAAATTTACGAGAACAAAGTTGAAGAGTTACAGCAAAATTTCTCTAAAATTAGGCGTAGTTGATGCATTGTCATACGCCTTAGCCTTAGAGTATGAAGCAGCTTAACAAGCTTCACGTAACCTATCTCAAGTGCAAAATATCGATGCTGAGGGAATTGAAGACAAGACAAAGCGAGTCATATCTGAAATTTATGCTGAAAGAAAGACACTTCTTTGCTGGAAATGTGGAGAGCTAGGCCACCCGCAAAAGCTGTGCGGGAAGTTGCAAAAACAGAATACTGCAGCGACTACTGAAAAGAAGTTAAAAAAAAACATGTGAAAAAATAGCAACAGCTCCTCTTGCTGTTAAGGATGTAGGAGTGAAAAAAGTAATTCACGGTGTAAGCTTGGCTCAAAGGAAGACCCGTGAAGAAGACTGCAAGCACTGTTGTTATTTGGAAGCGAAACTTGCAACCGTCAAAAGGACAACAGTAGTGAACGAGAGATGGCAACTTACGGAAGGACCAAGAGAATGATCAGGACTTAAATATCATACTGGATTGGAAGCATGGTGATAGCAGACCACTCTGGGAAGACGTTGCACGACACTCACAAAGTGTAAAATCGTACTGACCGCAGTGGGACTCTATTGTGTTTGAAGAGGGCCTCCTGAAACGTGTCGTAGAAAATACGGATGGTACTGAGAGTAGAACCCAGCTGATAATTCCTAGAAACAGAGTACCGGAAGTATTGGAAGAGATCCATGACGGATCTGGTGGAGGACATTTTGGAGTGAATAAAACCCTCGAGGCTACGCCTACGATTTTACTTATATTAGTAAATTGCAAGGAGGATGTTAAAGAGAGGTGTAAGAAATGTGTGGTCTGGGCGGGAAGTAACGGGCCACATAGAACAAGAAGAGCTCCAATGCGCCTATATAACGTTGGAAGTCCCTTTGAACTCATTTCGATTGACGTAGCTGGACCATTCCCAGAAACTGACGAGGAAAATAAGTACATAGTGGTAGTAATGGACTACTTCACTAAGTGGGTTGAGGCCTATCCATTACCCAACCAGGAAGCCGTAACGGTCGCGGAAGTCTTGGTAAAAGAATGCATCTGCCGATTTGGAGTACCGCGAGAGATACATTCCGACCAAGGAAGGAATTTCAAGTCTGCTCTGTTCCAAAATATCTGTAAGATATTAGGAATGAAGAAAACCAGAACTACTGCATTACAACCGCTGTCTGATGGCATGGTTGAACGGATGAATAGAACAATAAACCGGTATTTGTCGAAGATAGTCTCTAACCATCAACGGGACTGGGACCGACATCTTCATCTGTTCTTGTTAGCTTACCGTTCATCTGTGCATGAGACAACAGGGCAGACCCCAGCTAACATCCTATTCGGGCGGGAGTTACGCTTACCATGCGACCTGGTATTTGGCAGTAAACCCGGTGAAGATCTAGCCGGGGAGGACTATGTAACGGACTTACGGAGAAGAATGAATGACATTCACGAACAAGTCCGTACAAACATTCAAGGTGCCAGCGATCGGATGAAAGACCAGTACGATGTCAAGGCTGAAAAAGGTGGTTATCAACCTGGGAATTTGGTATGGCTTTACAATCCACAAAGACATCGTGGCTTATCACCGAAGCTGCAAAAGAGTAGGGAAGGTCCCTACGAGATTGTAAAGAGAATAAATGATGTGGTCCACAGAATTAAGAAAACACCTAATAGAAAGACGAGAGTAGTCCACTTCAATCGGTTAGCCCCTTTTGCTGGTGATAAGTATGACGATCATCATGGAGCGACGGTTCGCCGGGTTGTAGCTGAGGAACATACATTTGAAGACTTCATGGAAAGCCATTCCATTGGTCACAAGGCACGGTTATGGCGTGACACGAAAAGAACAACGAGATCTGTTCACCGTGGCCCCGGAGTATTCCCTCGCTCATTGTGTAGCGAAAGACATTAAATTGGACGAGTACAAGAACTGGCCAACCAACGTCCAACTGTCGGAAAAACGCTATAACTGAAGGATGATAACGTAGAACACAAGCGGTACATTTACTATCTGGTTACGAAATAATACTCATATCAGAAGCCGTCATACCGCAATTTTTGGGACTCGCTGTGCGATATGAAGGATTATCTGTCGCAGAACGACATCATGAAGCTGGCAGTACCGAAGATAGGCTGTGGACTAGATGGTTTGGATTGGAAGATTGTTAGAAACATGTTAGAGACAATCTTCCGCTTTACCGGAGTGGAAATTCTAGTCTGCAGCTTCAACTCTACCGAGCAAGAACAGCTCAAACGGACCGTCGACTGTTAATTCTTCAAGACTTCCAGATGCACCAATGGTGATGCGTGCAGATTTCGACATGACGAACTGTTCCGGGACGAAACAGTCTTAAGGAGGGAGCAATGTAACGATCCCAAGGTTTCGCCGCGGGCGACGGCCGCTAGCGGACATGTCACAACAGGTCCGTACGCTCCCCATTGTTCTGTTTTCCAGAGGGTTGGCGAATATTCCAGTAATTAAGTTTTTTACTTTAAATACCCCGAGCAAGATATCGCGAGGACAGTCTAATATTGATTCGTTTAGAGATCGTTGGTGATATAAATAAATTGTTGGTCATATAAATATTGTGGAAATAAATATCGCGTAGTTTTAAGTGTATTATTATAAATGATCTTAGTGTTTAAGTTTTTATTAATAATTGTTAGTCTGAAAATAGTGTTTATGTTTATTTATTCATAGTGTTACTTATTTTAATTATTCTAATTATAATCACAAAAAATTCAGCACAGAGATTTCTTATTTTTATAAGAATAAATGATTAAAATTTAGAATCGCTAAACACATTTGTTCAGAAAATATGTAGGTTTAAACTTAATTATCAAGCAGATTTATTTATTCGATATTCAATAGTTATATCACAAGTACATGGCAAATACCCGAATATTTTTTCGAGTGCACGAATGTGCACGAGAAAAAATATTCTGATGTATTTGCCATGCACGAGTGATATATTCGTAGAATATTTCCCGAGAAAAATGTCCCACTGCATATATTTTTCTAAATATTTAATATTTATTTTAAACTGTCATATAAACATCATTTATGTCATTAAAATACCTACTTGATAAACGTCAATGCAATTTTTTGATATCAAGAAGTGTGAGAAAACAAAATAATCGTCTTGTCACCAACGTTATTAAACAATTCAGTTTTTTGTGACCACGCGGTGTCAAACTTCATATATTTAAAATGAGTCATCTGCGTTTTGGAAGCAATTCTTTTGAAGAAATTGGTGAAAGAATTCTAGATATTACTCCTGTTAATACTAGAAAATCAAATGATTCCACATGGAAGTTGTTTGAAGATTTTTGTTGTGCAAGAGGATACGAGTTGAATAAAACTACATCTTTATCAAAGCTAGCAGAAATATTAATGGATTTTGGATTTAATATGAAGAAACATGACGGTTCCGACTATAAAGAGGGGGTAATTAAAACTCAGTGGAACAGGGTTGCTAAATTATTGCAATCAAAATTTTATGAGTTCAATATTTCGTTTGATCCCTTCAAAGACATAATATTTCAAAATGCCCGCAATGCACGAGATGCTAAAAGAAAACAATTACAGACATTTACTGAAAACAGAAAAAGTAGTTCTGAGGCGCTAAGTGTGGAAGAATACGAAAAAATTATAAACTTATGGGACAAAAATACTCCAGAAGGATTGCAACGCAAGTTTTATCATATTGCATCTTATGAGTTAGCCTGGCGAGGAGGTGAAGCCGCCAGTTGCTTAACGACGTTCTTTGGACAAGATAATGATAATTTTGGCAAACCAACAGGACGAATTATTTATAATCCGGTGTTCAGCAAAACAGCTCAGGGAGGAGCACGGCCATTGTGTGCAAAAAAATGGCTACTAGAAAATAAACACAATCCTGATCGATGTCCCGTTAGGTGTGTAGGTACATTAAGCTAGATAATAATACAATATTTGAAAATGTTTGCTTTTTAGATTGTTTCATAAACTTATGGAAAAAAGGGGGAAAAATATAACTATTAATTGTTTTTCCTAACTGTTAACCCATCATGGAAGGATAAGAAATCAGTTGGTTTCTACAAAAATACGCCCATTGGAAGAAACATTATTTCAAAGTGGACTTCAGATGCAGCAGAACAAATAGGATTAGACGTTAAACGATGCAAAATCACAAATCATTCTATTCGTTCCACTGCTGTATCAAATTTAGCCAAAAGTGGAGTCGGTGAACATCAAATAACAAAAATAACTGGACATAGTAATAGCAGTTCTATCAGTTCTTATATAAAAATAGATTCTGAACATCACGAAGCTCTAATTACAAATTTGCGAAATCCAGAAATAGGAAACGAACTAAGAAGGAATGACACAAATTCAGATTCTAAAAATGTAGTTTATAACAATTGTATTTTCCATTGCACAAATTGTAATTTTAATAAATAAATAATTTTTGTTGATACTTTATATTTATTTTAAACTGTCATATAAACGTCAATTATGACATAAAAATACTCGAAAAATATACTCAGTTTATGCACATGTGCGTATATTCACTGATATTCAATTTTCATTGGCTCAAATTAAAAAAATGCTCTTACCTGATTGGTCAACATTTTTCGAGGGAAATATTCTTCAATATGATTCAAATTCAGTTAAAATTTGATTGTTATCAAGTTAACATGCTTCGTAGAAGACAGCAACGTTCATTTGAGCAAGTGGGTGATTTTGAAAGGGGCCGTATAGTGGGTATGCGCGAAAGCGGATTGTCACTGCGTGATATAGCGACTCGTTTAACTCGCAATATAAGTACAATTTCACGCATATGGCGACAAACAGGTACAGAAAGAAGGTAGCCAGGATTTGGAGCTCGCCGGAAGACATCAGCGAGAGAGGACCGTCTCCTTATTCGGCTATTCTTACAAGGCCGATTTCAAAGTGCACCAACTCTAGCACGGCATTGGTGGACAGTGACAAGATACCCACTATTTGTAAGACGTATTCGTCATCGTTTATCAGAATTTGGGCTGCATGCGCGTCGTGCATTATTGCGACTTCCACCGACCGCGCGGCATAGATCATTGCATCTTGATTGGTGCAGAGAAAGGCGGTTGTGGAATAATGAATGGAATGAAATTGTCTTTTCTGACAAATCGCGATTTTGTTTGTTCCAAAATGACGGTCAGGTACTTGTGAGACGACGCCAGTGTGAAAGAGGGAATGTGATCTGCATTCGTATGCGTCATACAGCGCCTACGCAAGGAATTATGGTGTGGGGAGCAATTTCATACAATTGGAAATCTCGCCTAATTCGTTTACCCGGCACTTTGAACAGTCAACTATACATTGACGAGATCCTAATATTGGAAGTTGCTCCACATATTCAAAACCACCCAGCAGCCATATTTCAGCAGGATAACGCAAGATCTCATGTCGCGAGAAGAGTATTAACCTTCTTTGACCAGCACAGAATACCAGTGCTTCCATGGCCGGCCCGTTCTCCAGATTTGTCGCCTATTGAAAATCTGTGGGATGTCTTAGGAAGAGTAGTGCGACGTATTCAGACACCAATACAAAATGTGGAAGAACTATGGGCTGTAGTCGAAAGGGCATGGAATGAAATACCGCAAAATGTTATTCGCAACCTTATTCAATCCATGCCTCGACGAGTAGAAGCGGTAACAAGAACGCGTGGTGGACACAGTTCTTATTGAATTTTTCATTTTCTGTTTATTTAATGTATGTGGAATTTTAATCATTTGTTCATCTAATAATGAACAACCTTTGTGCTAAATTTCGTCCGTTTAATCCAATTATTTTTTGGTGTTGCGTTTTCAACGACCGCAAGTGTAATTGTTAATCTCAAAATAGTGTTACTTATTTTAATTATTCTTTATAATTCATATTTCTTTTATTAAACATAGTTATATAAATATTAGTGTTTTAATCAATTTTACATTTTACCTAAATAAATAAAACGTTACAATAATCTCCATGGCTGTTATCGTAAACATCATGCTCGCGTATTATTGTTATCATTATAAACTCGTTACATAATATACTAATAAATATTTTCATAATATTTTAAATGCATATTGACAGATAAATGTGCCCAACTTCATTCATCTGAGTTACCATATTTCACATTTATATATCCCTAGATAACAATCTGTCATTTTTTTAAGGTTATTATTAAATAAGTGAAGCAAAGTACAAAACATTATACCCGTTTAAACGATATTGTTCCATTCATGTTTTTGGAACAATTGTCGAGCCCCAAACAACTCATGGAATAATATACCGTCTTATAAAACTACTATTAACAAATTAAAAAGCGTGCGAAAACGTAAGATTAAAACACGCTGTGCCAAAGCAAATTGCTAACCAATAGATAGATAACCAAATTTAGAGTAATGTAAACAACAAATGCTAATCAATCGGCATGTAAACAATGTTATGTCATAACACACAAAATTAAAATTTGAATTACATAAGTCAATGTTGCCAAATGCATGATCCTATATACTAAACGATTAGATTCACTATATATATATATCTATAGATTCATCACGAGCATCGAGTAACTTTGGTAAACGCCTACAGCCTGAACCATGCAAGTGATTGTTATAATTTTTTTTAATATGTGGGGGCTAATGAGATCTGGTGCCTTTTGGGTGTCACATATTTTTACTATTAGTAGTTTTCGTGTAAAAAATTAAAATTGTGCACAAATGCTGCCTGGAAACAATGGATCCCAGAGGCCATGTCTAACTTTAAGAAGAATCACGCCGTCATCCGTCACTTTTGACAATCTGCCTATGAACTTTAAATGATTATATCTTTTAATAGAACATTGATATCAAAGATTTAAAAACAGTATCATGAATAATAGACTTGAGCAAATGTGTTACAACTAATTTAAGTTTAAAACATAACGTATTTAATTAATATAAATTTTGACGTTTCCAATGTCAAAAGTCAATGTTGCCAAATGTGTGATGAAGTAACTAAATTAAAACCAAATATTCCTAAACTAACTTCACTGAAGACGGTGGCAGTTGTATTAGGGTTGACAATATTAATTTATAAATTTAAAAATTAACTACTATTTTTTAATGCAAACAGTGTTGCCAAATTATAATGTAACTAAATAAAAATCAAATATTCCTAAATAAAATATATTGAACACTTTGCTGTGTTTGTTATCAAAAGAAAGAAAACCATAAGGGCCAGTTTTAAAATGACAAAAAAAATGTGTCATGTCGATCTGCATTTGTTTTCCGTAAAAAGTTGTTAGAAGTAGGTCGTCCTTGGGTTTTAAGGAAACGACACAATACGGACTGGTGTGCACGAATGACAAAAAATGTTCCATGTAGATTAGAATTTGTTTTTTGCATAATGTTGTCAGAAAAATGTCGTGTTTGGGTTTTTTCAAATTACAACAGTCAATGTTGCAAAATGTTTAATAAAGTAACTAAACAAAGAACAAATATTCCCAAATGAAAGGTTACCGAAGACAGTGAATGTTATATTAGGCTAGGTCACGATGAGGGCTAGCGTGCAGGATGAACAAAAAAGGTCAATGTTGATCGGCTTTTGTTTTTTGCAAAAAAATCTGAAAGGTATGTCGAGTTTGGTCTCAAATGAAAGGTCTCGTTGATGGCTAGCGGGCAGAATTGAGAAAAATGTACTATGTCGATCGGTTTTTGTTTTTTGCAAAAAGTTGTCAGAAGTATGTCGTGTTTGATATCAAATGAAAGGTCTCGGAGAGGGCTAACGTGCAGAATTGATAAAAATGTGCTGTGTCGATCGATATTTGTTATTTGCAAAAAGTTGTCAGAAGTGTGTGGTGTTTGGTATCAAATGAAAGGTCTCGTTGAGGGCTAGCGTGCAGAATTGTCAAAAATGTTCCATGTCGATCGGCTTTTGTTTTATGCAAAAAGTTGTCAGAAGTATGTCGTGTTTGGTATCAAATGAAAGGTCTCGGAGAGGGCTAGCCTGCAGAATTGACAAAACATGTGCTATGTCGATCGGCTTTTGTTTCTTGCAAAAGGTTGTCACAAGTATATAGTGTTTGGTATCAAATGAAAAGTCTGGGTGTGGGCTAACGTGTAGATATGATAAAAATGTTTCATGTCGATCGACTTTTGTTTAATGCAGAAAGTTGTCAGAAGTATGTCGTGTATGGTATCAAATGAAAGGTCTCGGTGAGAGTTGGGGTACATAAATGACAAAAATGTTTCATGTCGACCGGCTTTTGTTTTTTGCAAAAAAATATTAGAAGTATATCGTGTTTACAATCTAATGAAAGGTCTCGGTGAGGCCTGACGTGCAAATATGAAATAATTGTTTCATGTCGATCGGCATTTGTTTTTTGCACTGACAGCGGAGCTCTAGGGAATGCTCGGCGTAGCCGAGAATTCGCTAGTCCTATATACTAAAAAGGCATGTGTCGTGATGTTTATTTATTTTCATCATGACGATCGCCAAATTTTGTCACAAGCCTAACTGCCTGAACCATCAAAGGGATTGTTGTAATTTTTTTTTTAGATTGCAGGGAATAATGTGTAGTTGTGCCTTTTGGGGGTCTCATATTTTTACTGTAAGTGGTTCTTGTGTAAAAAAATAAAAACTGTGCAAAATTAATAACTGGAAACAATGGATCCTAGTAGCCATGTCTAAATTTAAAAAGTGTCACGAGGTCATCTGTCACTTTTGACAATCTGTCTATGAACTTTAAACGATTATAACTTTTTATAGAACATTGATATTAAAGAAGTAAATACAGTATCATGTATAATAGCCTTGAGCAAAAGTGTTACAATTAATTTAAGTTTCAAACATAACGTATTTAATTAATATAAATTTTGACGTTCCCAATGTCAAAAGTCAATGTTGCCAAATGTGTGATGAAGTAACTAAATTAAAACCGAATATTCCTAAACACTTTGCTGTGTTTGATATAAAAAAAAAAAACATACGGGCCGGTTTTGAAACGACAAAAAAAAATATGTCACGCCGATCTGCATTTGTTTTGCGCAAAAAGTTATTACAAGTAGGTCGTCCTTAGATTTTAATGAAACGACACAATGTGGATTGGATTGCACGAATGACAAAAAAATTCTGTCGATTAGAATTTGTTTTTTGCAAAATGTTATCAGAAATATGTGTTTTGTATCGAATGAAAAGTCTCGGTGAGGGCTGGTGTACAAAAAAGAAAATTTTCCATGTTGATCGGCTTTTGTTTTATGCAAAAAGTTAATAGACGTATGTCGTGTTTGGTATCTAATGAAAGGTCTCGGCGAGGGCTCGCGTAGAGATTTGACAAAAATGATTTATGTCGATCGGCTTTTGTTTTTTGCAAAAAGTAGTATAAAGTAGATCATGTTTGGTCTCAAATAAAAGGTATTGTTGAGGGCTCGCGTGCAGAACTGACAAAAACGGTCTATGTTGATCGGCTTTTGTTTTATGCAAAAAGTTAATAGAAGTATGCCGTGTTTGGTATCGAATGAAAGGTCTTGACGAGGGCTCGCGTAGAGAATTGACAAAAATGATATATGTCGATCTACTTTTGTTTTATGCAAAAAATTCTCAAAAGTATGTCGAGTTTGGTCTCAAATGAAAGGTCTCGTTGAGGGCTAGCGTGCAGAATTGACAGAAATGTTCAATTTCGATCGGCATTTGTTTTCTGCAAAAAGTTTTTAAAAGTATGTCGAGTTTGGTCTCAAATGAAACGTCTTGTAGAGGGATAGCGAGCAGAATTGACAAAAATGTTCCATGTCGATCGGTTTTTGTTTTTTGCAAAAAGTTGTCAGAAATATATCGTGTTTGGTATCGAATGAAAGGTCTTGGCGAGGGCTCGCGTAGAGAATTGACAAAAATGATTTATGTCGATCGGCTTTTGTTTTATGCAAAAATTTCTCAAAAGTATGCCGAGTTTGGTCTCAAATGAAACGTCTTGTTTGAGGGCTAGCGTGCAGAATTAACAAAAATGTGCTACGTCGATCGGTTTTTGTTTTTTGCAAAAAGTTGTCAGAAGTGTATGGTGTTTGGTATCAAATGAAAGGTTTCAATGTGGCCTGGTGTGCAGAATTAACAAAAATTGTCAATGTCGATCGGCTATTGTTTTTTGCAAAAGGTTGTCAGAAGTATAGAGTGTTTGGTATCAAATAAAAAGTCTCGGTGTGGGCTAGCGTGCAGATATGATAAAAATGTTTCATGTTGATCGACTTTTGTTTTATGTAGAAAGTTGTCAGAAGTATGTCGTGTTTGGTATCAAATGAAAGGTCTCGGCTAGGGTTGGGGTACATAAATGACAAAAATGTTTCATGTCGACCGGCTTTTGTTTTTTGCAAAAAAATAATGGAAGTATATCGTGTTTGCAATCTAATGAAAGGTCTTGGTGAGGCCTGACGTGCAAATATAAAATAATTGTTTCATGTCGATCGGCATTTGTTTTTTGCACTGACAGCGGAGCTCTAGGGAATGCTCAGCGTGTGATGAAGTAACTAAATTAAAACCGAATATTCCTAAACTAACTTCACTGAAGACGGTGGCAGTTGTATTAGGATTGACAATATTAATTTATAAATTTAAGAATTAACTACTACTTTTTTAACACAAACAGTATTGCCAAATTATGAAGTAGGTAACTAAATAAAAATAAAATATTCGTAAATAAAATAAATTGTACACTTTGCTGTGTTTGATATCAAAAAAAAAACCATAAGGGCCGGTTTTGAAATGACAAAAAAAAATATGTCACGTCGATCTGCATTTGTTTTGCGCAAAAAGTTGTTACAAGTAGGTCGTCCTTGGATTTTAATGAAACGACACAATGTGGATTGGTGTGCACGAATGACAAAAATATTCTACGTCGATTAGAATTTATTTTTGCAAAATGTTATCAGAAATATGTTGTGTTTTGTATCGAATGAAAAGTCTCGGTGAGGGCTGGTGTACAAAAAAGAAAATTTTCCATGTTGATCGGCTTTTGTTTTATGCAAAAAGTTAATAGACATATGTCGTGTTTGGTATCTGATGAAAGGTCTCGGCGAGGGCTCGCGTAGAAATTTGACAAAAATGATCTATGTCGATCGGCTTTTGTTTTTTGCAAAAAGTTGTATAAAGTATATCATGTTTGGTCTCAAATAAAAGGTCTTGTTGAGGGCTCGCGTGCAGAACTGACAAAAATGGTCTATGTTGATCGGCTTTTGTTTTATGCAAAAAGTTATTCGAAGTATGTCGTGTTTAGTATCTAATGGAAGGTCTCATTGAGTGCTGATGTCGAGAATCAACAAAAATGTTTCATGTCGATCGGCTTTTCTTTTTTGCAGAAAGTTGTCAGAAGTGTATCGTGTTTGGTATAAAATGAAACGTCTTGACAAGAGCTGACATGGAAAATTGACAGAAATGGTTCATGTTGACCCGTTTTTGTTTTTTGGAAAAAAAAGTTAGAAATATGTCGTGTTTGGTATCAAATTAAATGTCTTGATGAGGGCTGATGTGCAAAAGTGACAAAAACTTGCCAAGTTGTTTTGCATTTGTTTTTTTACAATTACTTGCCGGAAGTACACCGTATTTGATATTAAATGAAAGCATTTGACAAGACCTGCCTTGCAGAAATAAAATTAGCTTTCAAATGTTAATATTTCACTGACGCCGGAGGCCTAGGGAACGCTCAGCGTAGCTGAGCATTCGCTAGTGAAGTAACTAAATAACAAACAAGTGTTCATAAATGAACTTCATTGAAGACAGTGGCTGTTATACTAGGACTGCCAATAATAATTTTTATTTCCACCTTCTATATAATTGTCACTTTACAGGCTTCTTGGTAGCTAAGTAAATAAACAATTACATTAACTAACCTGTAAAAATTTACAAGGCTAGCCTTGTAAAATTTTACAATGCTCATAAAAAATAATAGAAAATGATGAAAGTTTTTTATGCATTTTATTATAAATATTACAAACTTAATTTAATTAGGTTTATATGAATAATTATACACATTTATAGTACATTTTGATTCACTGGCGAAACTCATTTAACAACGTCTAGCTATAAATTGTTCTACCACCGGCAACCACCTTTGATTCCAAAATAGAGTAAATCTTTTTTTTTTAAGAATAAAGTAAATTAATAAAAAATAACGCTATAATGGTGGAAATAAAATTTTGTACGCGGCACGCGTGCAATTATTCTTTACTGGGCTCACTAGATTATAAGAGCGCGATCCTTCGTCGCTCGCCTCACAAATTTCCAACTCGCCCTTTAAAGATTAACTTACATCGCTGGCCACGTAAATAACTAATAAATTTAAAAATTAACTACGATTTATTCCACATAGTGTTGCCAAATGTGTTATGAAAATGAAAATCAAATATTTCTAAGTAAAATAAATTCAACACTTTGTTATGTTTGGTATCAAAAGAAAGATATCGATAAGGGCAGGCGTTTAGAAATGACCATGTCGATCGGCATTTATTTTTCTCAAAAGTTGTTAGAAGTACATCATGTTTGATATCAAATGAAAGGCTCCGATAAGGACTGGTGTACGAAAAAAATGGTCAATGTTGATCGGTTTTTGTTTTTTAAAGTTTTTAACAGTATGTGGTGTTTGGTATCAAATGAAAGGTCTCGATGAGAGCTAGCATGCAGATGCAACAAAGTTAAATATCCGGTCCTAAAATATTATTTATTAGATATAAATATGGCAAAAGAGTGAATAAATTGGCTTAATGTTGCTTACAAAATCCCATTTGACTATTAAAAATGTATTGGTTGTGGTTTTCCAAATACCAAATTCTAATTAGATTATTTTTAGCAAATTGAGAAAGTTGACACTGAGCTTTTCAAACAAAACTTTCATTTTTTAAAACTTCGAGTTGTCATTTTATCCATAATGCCAGTTTATTCAACTCTGTAGAGAGGGGTATGCAGGGGCGGACCGTGAACTTTGGGGGCCCTGGGCTTATACTGTTTGGGGGCCCCACCTTAAGTTTTTTTAATAAAAAAATATGTATGGCAACGGGCGTTTTATATTCTAAATTAACATTAACAAAAAACAAAAAATATGATGTGTCCAACACTATACCTCCCGCTACTGTAGTAATTTATTCTATATGTTTTTCAATACATTTAATTTGTAGTTTTAAAATGAGTGTGTTATTGCAGTTATGTATGACCAATATGACAGCTATTTTTGACATTACTAAATCCGAAACCGAACTTACTTTGATTCACTCATGCAAATACATTCCTAATACATTTATTCCATCTTTTTAAATTTTACAATAAAATTACTTCATTTTTACTTATTTTATCTTTTACACTTACTTACATCAAATTTGACATCACATGTCAAATTTTGTGAACATATGAATAACTCATCTGTTTTATCGAAATTCCTCAGCCTAAACGATATGTAAAATTATTATAATTTATATATTTTTTTCTATCTAGCTAGAAGTTATGTATAAACGTAATTATGCAGATCGGTAGAAAATTAAAAAATCTTTATATTTAATAATAACGTAATTTGTGAAAAAATGGTTTTTGAGGTATTTTTTAGGAAAAACGGTTTAAAGTTTCAAGTAAAGTACTACTTCCGTTTAACCAATTGTAGTCAAAATCTCATCAGTTCATCATATCTGAATATAAGTCTTAAATACCAAATATTATATTTTTACATGTCTCGTATTGGAGTTATCGTGGACGAAAAATCGTCACAGACACACACACGCGCACACACACACGGACATACAGACATCACGTTAAAAATAGTAAAATCGTATTGTAGGGACCCTAATTCGTGCTCATATGTAGAAAACTCATACTCGAGAAATCTGACCAAAAACAATACCTCCCTTATCTATATATTGATAGGCGGGAGGTAAAAAGAACATTTATTCTTATAAATAATAATAATTTAAATACATATATGGGCAAATTCATAAAAATGATAGAACTAATCGTCAATTTTTGATTAGAGAATTCTATTTTATTCAGGTATTTAAAATTTAATATTCACTGTTATACAAAAAGATAGAGACTAGGATTAGATTAAAAAGAAAGTGACTTCGAAATTTATTTAAGCATCCATGCAGAGAATGCTAATGTCTGTGGGGTTATTCTGATTGTCCGAAGTAGGGGGCCCCTTGTATCGCGGGGCCCTGGGCTGCAGCCCATAAAGCCCATGCCTAAATCCGCCCCTGGGGGTATGTCCGACATCCACACGCTGGTTTTGATGTGACCTTCAAGTAAGAATACACGTTGTTAGTAGAAATGTGCATCGAATTTACTTTTGATTTTTATCGAAGAATATTTTGAAAAAAGAAATTAATAATACTATTTATATAAAAATTGTTGCCTTTACATTCTTTAGAATATGGATGCTGAATTTGTGATAGCAGATAGCCGAAATTTACCATGTTTAAATACTGTTACGAAGCATTTGTTTTACAAAGTAAATCAAGAGGTATGTAATGTTTTGTGTGCAGATTTATGGCCTAACTAATATAGGTAATAGAATAAAATTTACAGAGCAACTACAGAAGAGTATAGCGATGAAGCTATTGGTTATGTACAAGTGCAGCGAAAAATAAAATTTGCACTATCAAAGCAAAACTAACATCAGAGCATCGTGTGTACGATAAAGCATGTTATGTAAGGGTCCAAGTAAATGAAGATGAGTAAAAAATTATTTCTTGTCAGTGCTATGGACGTGCAGTAGTGTCTTGGTTATTATTTTATGTTTGTTAGATATAGATAGCGGGCATTTTGCAGTCAGTACAGCATAATGCCCGTATCCTATCCCTGCTTTAAAATTTTATATTATTTAAGGTCGTTGCAAACATAGTGTTGCCATTTTATTTTAGCTATATAATCAATTTCTTTAAAAGAAATGTTCAAAAGAGATCCGTTGCCCTTCAAATGTGACACATATTTAAGTAAAATTGTGAATTACGGAAAGGAATTAGGTAGTTAAAGGTTTCTTATAAGACAGTTTGCAGAAGTTGCTATGGAGAAAACTTCGATCCTCAATATGATTTTGACTCTGAAATAGTACGTGAGGTCGCTACTGTAGAGGATTTTGTTATATTCTGCGAAGAGTATATGGGCTTTTATGTATTGCTTCTCCAAATTTTGAAGAAGACAGGAAAGTAAACATTGTTGAAATTGTATTCGACAAACAAGTTTGTTAGCAGTTGATGGAAGGGACAACATTTTGGAAGATTGCAGTATTCCCCAAATAAATTAATGATGCCAAGTAAACATATATATTATGTATACTATTCGTATTATGTAATCTTTTCATTATTGTTAATTTTTTGTCCTAAATATAACATCAAATATAATTTATTACGATCGTTTTTGCAACGTGACTTTATTCTAGGTAAAAGATCAGAATAATGTGTTCCTGTATCTCCCAAGCGGATCATATGGCAACCGAACTCACCTAGCCCCAGTTCTAACTGCTGTACTGTCGGTTGTTTCATGCCAGCACTAATTCTATTTAAGATGTATAGATGGCAAGTCTATAGCATCCGGGTGAGATGCACAAGTAGCTGTGTTTTTTATTTAACGACAAATCACAGATCGGTCGCTGGGACTTGAACTTACGATCTCAAGTTTGAATGACTTCATAGCGAGTTAGAGATGCGCGATAGCTCGCTCAGCCATCCAGCCGACAAAAAAACAGAATGTAATACCAAAAATATTTTACAGCTAAGTTTAGGATATCATCAAAATGTAGTTTTACAAAACGATGCGACATTACATATAATTAAAAGATAACATAAAAAGTTAAAATGTAAAATCATTTTCATCTGTACAAGATGCGTCAAGGACACATTCTGTTTTAGAATAATTATAATGTATATTTAAGCTGATCAAACGTCCTCTTTCTAAATAAAAATTATTTAAAATAATTTCACATTGCTTTAATAATTCATATTCACACATTTATAAACACATTTTGACATTTTCTAATGTTATGTATTCGCGATGAACATTACCGTTGGCGGCACTAATACTAATTTCAAAATGGAGGACCATTGTAGTACTTTGCTGACATTAGTTACCCTGTAAACATGTCATTTTGTTTCATTTTAAAGTTTTGTATATATTTAGCTTTGTAATCTTTCTCTTTCAAATAAATACGAATAAAAACTGATGTAAATCATATTATTTTACATATTTTAGGGCAAGTATATACTTATAGATTTGTACATTTATAACCTGCCTTTTTCAACTAAGCTTCATTAATGCTTTACGTTTATCAACTAATTCCATTTCACTGAATTTATTGTACAAGCAGTCCTTCCTTTCTTTTTTTTTTCGGAAACAAATGGAAAATGATCATCACTTTTTTGCTGTCTTTAGAGTGGCAGCCATACACACAGAAACGTCTGTTTTAATACTTTGCTTTTACTTTGCACGACATAATAAAGGATAACCATTCAGGGGTGGGATTCTATAACTTCGATTGCTATCATTTGTAATTGTTATGATATCAATTGCAAATATCAACTAGAAAGTATACTTGATATTCTATAATAATAATGGTTATTTATGATTGATACGTACTTACATATACTCATACATGTATAAAGAACACTCTACAAGTCTTCACTGATGTGGGAAGGTCAAAAATTTGTAATTGATATTTTAACAAGTGCAGTTATGTGTTATTTCTAGTTGTTGGTTGTTATGTCCCACCCCAGGACAAGAAGATAAAATTATAGAAAAATTCTATAAAATAGTCTGTCTTCATAAAGGTTTAGGTTAGAATTTTTGTAACAATGTGGATAAAATCCAGAAAGAAAAGGATAATGAAGAAATGTTGATAGTTAACGGATATTAGAAATATATTATTTTAATAGTAGGAGGTATAAAATGATAGTAACTAGGACAATTATGAAGACTACGATACACAAGGCGGTAAAAGCACTATGTGGCCATGCCGCTATCAGCCATATAATTAATATAAACTAAAATGCGCCTTGCCTATCCTCTTGTGTGCAAAAAGTATTGCAACAAAAGTGAAACAGAACATATATATTTTATCTCGCTCGTTGAGACCCCGTATGTAATACGCATGTATACATGATACAGATTGGGCGGAGAATTAAAGAATTAAGTTGGTCCGTAATTCTCGCAATATGCAGCGCAAGCGCATTTTACTCTGAGTCTCAAGAAGTAAGATAGTTCTTTATATATACTGTCGCATATTTCATGCAAGATATTAAGAAGTTTGGGCGCGCTATATTTATTTTTATTTATATGCTGTCAGCTGATGACTACTACTTTGCCGGTTTCCAGATTTTGTCGCTAGTTGGTTACGAGTTAATGTTCCTCGCGAATAACTTGTTTACGGGTTCCTGTACGAAACGACGTACCCAGTGCATTTATCATACATCCGTCTCACTCAGATCTAGAAATGTATGTTCGCAGTGCCGGTGACGTCACATGCACAGTCGATTTTTTAGGAAGCAATTTATTGAAACTTTAAGAACTTTTTTCTGGCGTGTTAGAAACTTTTCAACGAAAATAAAAAATACGGGTCTAATATTTTTACATATAGATTGAAATATTAAAAATTGAAAAAACTTGGAATATCCCATTCTCGAACACAAGTAAGATAAAGTTAGAGTCTAGAATTATTGAACGTGTAGAGTTAACCAACAGTTAATTTTCGAACATAGTCCTCCGGCTGTGGTCAACCAAAGAGCGTGAACTTTAAGTAGACCTCATGGAGAGGTATTTAAATTTACTAAAAAGAAGCATTGGTAATGATAGTGTGTTACAAAATTGTTAATTTATAAACGTTGCTCCGTTAAAATTTGAAGAAACTGAGTCGCTAGTGGCATGCATAAAAATATATATGAATTAGAAATAGTTAAATAAAGATATGTCACTTTGTGATATTTAATTATTGTCTTATATTTTATCTATAAATAATATACAGGGTGACCCAATGAAAATTATCAGCGCAATTTATGGCCACTTAACATCAATTTTGCAAAAAAAAAAACAATCGAACACTTTAATTTTAGTATAAAGGGGGACACCTGAATGGATTAATACCATTGGCATAACTTCAACCCTAAAATGTGGGTGGACAGCACCTAAAATTTTTTATGGAAAATGGCGTCAAACATGACACAGTTCGAAAAGCCTTTCAATTCTCTTTTCAACAGATATTTTTTATTTTTCAAATCCGATCATAAGTTCCAGAGAAATAGCATTTAAAACAAATTTTATCAGGTGTTCAAAATTGCAATCAACACGTCTGAATTTGTGCTCCGTGAAGAAATTAAAAAATATATGAAAAACAGAGATATCGAGGACTATCAACAAAAAAATGAACAGAGAAAAAATCTTTTAATTTTTGACCTAATAGAAGAAGAAAGAAATCAATTTCAACTAGAAAACTAATAAAAAACACAATAAAAATAGATATAAATAACAGAGATATTGATAATATATATAGACTAGGAAAAAAAAAACAAATAGAACAAGACCGGTACTAATAAAATTAGCAACAAGAAAGAAATTAATTGAAATTTGGCAAACCGAAAGTTTTTAAAAGGAACGAGAATAATAATATCAGAAGATTATCCAAAAGACATTGCAGAAGAAAGAAAAATATTGATACCGTTGATGAAAGACATAAGAAAAGAAGGTAACATTCACAGCTTTTAACGTAGTCATAGTTTAAGTTTCTCGACGCAAGCATAAATATATGTCGAACATGAATACGGCGGAGCATTCACACCTCTTAACTTTGTTTTTCGACGTAGACGTAGTCGCTGCGCACAAGTGTAAAGTTTGCAAACTTCCTATACTCGACGTAGTATCTCGACGTATTTCTGTTGGAGAGAGAAGAGGCTATCCCTTTTCATGAGCAGTAAATGTGCGTAGTGTGACCACATCTGTGTGTCAAATATGTCATTTGTATTTTGCTTTTATTTAATATAAAATGGATAATAGAACGAAAATAATTGTAGGTTCTAAAGAAAGAGAATAGCTAGAATACTTCAACAGAACCACATGTCAAAAAAATTATTATTTAATTTTAAATAAATATCATTTTATTTTATACATTTCAAATGTGAAACGTAGCTACATTTTATGAATATTAATAAATATTTTGAAATTTAAATTGCAATATATAAAATATTATGGTTTGTTCACCTATATTTTTTATTTTGCATTTATATAGATTAAATAAATTTAAACGTTATTATATAGTAATATCATTACTAATCCAAGAACATATTATATCACGTATTTATTACATTTTATTTTTATTTCATCTGAACAAACATTCACAGCGATGAATACTTGTGTTAAAAGCTGTGAATGATAATTATTTTTCTGCTTACGTCGAGAAGAAAAGTTCAGTGACAACGACCAAAAACAGTGTTTATGTTAGAGCTGTGTACCTAGCTTACATTCCATTTTGAAATACAATAATTTATATATTGATGGAATAATAATAGATAACAATGAAACGTCAAAATTAATAAAAAAAAAAACGACAAAAAACGAATGCATTCTGAAGACAAGGAACAAAAGCAAAGTCAAAAAACATATGATGATAACGAAAAAAAGAAAGACGAACAAGATACAAAGAGACAAAAACAACAACCCAATAAAGCAGATATACTAGCAACTTCAAGTGTCAAACTTCAATTTACAAGTAGACCTAGAACAAATACCTGCGATGAAAGACCAATAAAAGATAATTCATCAAAATGAACATACCAACCAAACAAAAATAAAGTAACAGGAAACAAGGTAACGAAAATGGGTAATACAAATGAATTAGAAAATAAGTACAATGAAATGACACCAACACAAACACCCGCAACTACAATTCAAAGAAAAAGAAGAAACAGAAAAAAAGGTAAAAAAACAAAAAATAATAATAAGATTAGAATTAGTACCGCCAGAACTATGCTACAATCAGGAAAAACGTAAAAAATAGCTGCAGAAATGTTAAGGTATAAAATTGCTGCAATACAAGATACTAGATGGAGTGGAGCAGGAGAAATCGTAAAAAACTATTATATTGCAAAATATTCAGAGCATAAAATACAAGGGCAAGGCAGAGTGACATTTATTATTTTAAATGAACTGAAAAATAATACACGGTTTTTGTCGAAAGGCCAGCACTTAGAATATTTCGTTTATTTTGAGAGATACAAGAAAATGTTAAGAAGAAAAATATAACTAGATAAGGGGCTCAAAAAATGATCGTAGGAATAATATTGTGTCACTTCCGGTCTTAGCGGAAATGTGTACAACTTTAATTCTAGTATAGGGAATCGGTATTTTTAGATTTCTTTTCGAAATGTACATAAAATTAGCTTTACAATGATACTAAAATATCATTGTTTTACTTCAACCATTTCAAAATGGCGACACTTTATTTTTTAAATATTTACTAATAAAAATTCACAAAAAATACACCATAGCCAACTATTTGAGATTTTGATACCTGAAACCAAACACATAATGTCAAAAAATATTAGATCTACCTTTCCTGACGATGTAATGTCAGAATTTCTATATGTGACAAATTATGCAGAAAATGACGGCGGCCATTTTGAGTATTTTTAAATTTAATTTTTATTGTTATATTTAGTAAGTTTTTGTATTGTGTTGATTGTTATAAGGTATTTTAAACATATTTTTTTTCGTTAATTACCTATAGTTATAAGTACATAAATATGAAAATACATTGTCGCCATTTTGAAATGGTTGAAGTAAAACTATGATATTTTGATATCATGTAGAGCTAATTTTACATACATTCCGAAAAAAAAATATAATAATACCTATCATTTTATGAGTCCCTTTGACTAGTTTCATTTTGTTCCGTAATATTTTTCTGTATCTCTCATAATAAACGAAATATTCTGGGTGCCGGCCTTTCGCCAAACACCCTGTATAATAGATATTAAACTAATAATATACGACATCTTTCAAAATATCTTTCTTAAATATATATAAATATATATATATATATATATATATATATATATATATATATATATATATATATATATATATATATATGCTCCAACAAAGAATGCGAAGTCGGAAGTGGAAACGTTCTATAAAATGTTAAGAGAAGAAATTGAAAAACTACCAAAAGAAGATACAATGATTGTATTAGGAGACTTTAATGCTCAAATAGGGAAGGAAGACTATATACAGAAAATAGCAGGAAGACACACAATACACGACAACAAATCTGATAATAAGCAACACAAAATTTAAACACTGGAGAGAACATAAAATAACATGGATATCACCAGATCAGCAAACGCAGACACAAATAGACCATATACTAATAACAAGAAGAAAACAATCATCAGTAACGGATATGAGAACAACAAGAAGTACAGAGGAGCATACGCAGATTCGGACCACTATATGGTGACGGCAACTCTAAGACAAAAAGTGAAAAGAACCTCAAAAAATAGTAATAAAAAAAATAAAATGGAATATAGAAAATCTGAATAATGAAAGGATATTAGAAAAATATATAGAGGAACTAGATAAAAATCTAAACGAAGTAATAAATGATGAAAATGACAGGGACAATACGGAATGGTATAAAGAAATGCATATAAGAAACAACTCAAAAATGGAAAAGGAAAACAAGATAAAAGAAAATACTGGTATAATGAAGAATATCAAAAAATGGCAGATAAAAATAAAAATGTAAGAATAAAATGGCTACAAACAAAAAAAATGAAGACAAACAAGTATATAAAAAAATAAGAAAAGAGTGCAACAAAACTATAATAAAAAACAAGAGAGAATTGACAGAGAATCAAATTAAAGACATAGAAGAAGAAAGGCTGAAAAGAAATACAAAAAGATTTTACCACGGCATAAAAAATATAAATGGCAGAATAGCAGAAAACTAATAAGAATATAACCAAATTTGGATTAACCACTTTAAAGATTTATTAACAGATACACAAGGTGAAAATAAACTTGAAACACAAAACAATGAACAAGATAGAATAGTAGAAGAGCCAACGCTCAAGAAGTACAAGAAATAATAAAAAAATGTCACAATGGAAAAACACCAGGTAAAGATGGAATAAATATTGAATTAATAAAATATGGAGGGAAAGTCTTACAACAACAAATATAAGAACTCATACAGAAAATATGGAGAAAGGAAAAGATGCCAAAAGAATGGGAATCTGGGCAATTCATAAAAAAGGTGACCAGCAAGTATGTAAAAACTACAGAGGTATTACTATGTTGAACACGGTATATAAAATTCTATCCACATTAATACAAAAGAGATTAGTGAATGAAGAAAATAACATAATTGGACAATATCAATGTGGATTTCCAGTAAAAGTAGATCAACAAGAGACGCCATACATACAGTCAAACAAATAATTGAAAAATCACTTGAATACAATATGAACATAGAAATGTTATTTATTGATTTCCAGCAAGCCTTTGACTCCATTAAAAGAAAAAAAGCTCATAACAGCTTTTGAAGAGCTAAATATGCCAGTAAAATTAAAAAGACTAACCGCGACGACAATGACGAAAAATAAAATAAGCATTATAAAACAAAAAGGGGAGACAGAAGAGATCCAGATAAATAAAGGGGTCAGACAAGGAGATGCGCTGTAGGCAACAAAGTTCAACCTAGCTTTAGAATATGTACTTAGAAAAATAATTAAAGGAACACTTAGATCTCGAGGAGGACAGATAATGCATATGCCGACGACATAGTTATTGTAACGAAGAACAGGAAGATAATGATAGAAATGTTGCAAGAAATAATGATCGAAGGAGATAAGATACGATTAAAAATCAACGAAGCAAAAACCAAAATAATGCTGCTAGGAAAGAATGCTGAAAACAAAGGAATAAAAATCGGAGAACACACATTTGAACAAGCAAATACATTTAAATATATAGGAATCAAGTAAAGGAGAAAAACAGAAATTAAGGAAAAGATTATAGCAACAAATAGAGCTTTTTACGCAAATAAAAAATATTAAAAAGCAAACTATTAACAAAAAATACCAAAATCAGATTATACAAATCAATAATAAGATCAATAAGATTATACGCAGCTGAAACAATCACAATGACAAAAATAGGAAGAAGATCTAAAAATAATGGAACGCAAAATAATATGAACAATACTAGGGACCAATCAAAGAATCAGAAAATGAATACAGAATAAGAATGAACCATGAAATAAAACAAGAATTAGAAGGAGAAAATATAGTGAAAAAAATTAAACAAAGAATGAGATGGCTTGACCATGTATGGAGAGCAGAAGAAAGAGATACAATAAGATTAACAGGCGGAAGAAGAAGACGAGGCAGGCCCAGATAAACATGGCTGAGAGAAGTGGAAGAATATCTAAAAGCACCCGGAATTAGCAACTGAAAGAACTAAACTAGAGATAGGGAGTTGTGGATGAAGATTATAAAGAACATATAAGAAACAGTAACGGAGATTAAACCACTCCAATAAAATTGGATCTAGAAAGCTTCGAAGAAAGCGACGCAACCCCATGAGAGTGTTAAGCCACTGTATATAACAAAATTGTAGGAAACCAAGGGGTCTATTTCATTATAGAGTGAAATATTTTTTTAAACCAGTGTTTCTCAAGTTACAGCGCAAGATGTTTTTTTTAATGAGATTGTACATATTTTTATGCTTATTCGATAGCGAATGTTTTTTTCTTACTTACATACCTATCTACATACAAAGGAATGAAACCATCCTTATAATAAAAATACTGAAAAAAAAAATGTTTTTAAATCTAGCTTCTCGTTAATAAGGCATTATTAAAATTAATAAAGTAATTATTAACGGTCGGCTGGATGGCTGAGCGAGCTAGCGCACATCTCTAGCTCGCTGTGACGTCATACGAACCAGAGATCCTCAGTTCAAGTCCCAGCGACCGACAACGTGTGATTTGTCGTAAAATAAAAAACACAGCTACTTGTGTATCACACTCGGGTGCTATAGACTTGCCATCTATACATCTTAAATAGAAGTAGCAATGGCATTGAAACAACCGACAGTACGGCAGTTAGAACTGCGTACGGCTTGGTGTGTTCGGTTGCCCTAGGAGATTCAGGGACACATTATAATTACCTAACGAACACAAACTTTGTAGGTATGTAAATAATATGAAAAATAAAATTAGAGCAATAATATTACTTACAGCCGCTTGTTTTTGTTATTGTTTTTCATCCGTAGCCTGTTTTACATTAATTTCAAAAATAAAAATTTATTTAAATTTATATGGCATTTTTTCAATATTTTTATTATGTAAAGATATAAAACTATTACATGATTCAATTCAGAAAAAAATGCTATTGAATAGGTATAAAAAATACGTATAATCCCATTTAAAAAAAAATAACTTTGTGCTGTAACTTGAGAACCGTTTAAAAAATATTTCTTTTATATTCAAATGGCCCCCTTGGTGTTTGTTATTTAGTATATTTTTGTATCTGTAATAACTTTCGAATAAAATCTTATGCCCAACTTTAGATTCCACCCTGTTTATTTGTGTAGTTTCAAACATATATGTTTATTTTCAAAGTTTAATTAGATAGGAGAAAGACAGTTACTTGAATAAAAATTTTCTCTCTCTCTCTCTCTCTCTCTCTCTCTCTCTCTCTCTCTCCGCAATTTTTTGAAATCTCTTGCTAAAATCCTATGTTCCGCATTTCGTTGCACATACTGTATATCAATATTTAGTGTTAAAGAATTTTTATCCGCATGCAATTAGTTTTTGATATATACCCAGTGGCGTAACTAGAATTCATTGCATTTTATCCAAATAACTATCTTTCACGTAGTTAAATAAATCTTTGAAAATAAACAGATATGTTTATAAATTCAAAAAAATATTCAATGTTAACGAGCTAAACTTCATAAAATCACTATTTTTGTAACACTGTATCATTGCCCATGCACATTTTTCCTTAAATTTATCACTATTCCTCTCCATGACGTTTACTTAAAGTTCACGCCCTTTGCTCAACCACGACCAGTTTGAAGTTGCTGGGTCCAAACAAAACAAAACGATTGCAAGACCCTCGTGCCCTATTAAATAACGAATATTATGTTCTTCTAATTTTAATACAAAAATTAATATAATTATAAAATACTACTTAATTAAAAATAAAAATGTTCTTACATTTTCTGCATGAATAGTGCCATCCAATCTTGCTTCCTCGCCTTCTTCCTCGTCCTGTTCTTCACGAACTTCACCGTACATATCTTCATCATCTTCCTCTTCTGATTCTTCAAACTGTACATTAATTCCATAGGCTTCATCTATATTTTCATCTGATGTCTGAACTTTGTCTTCAGTTCCAAAATCTGTAATTTTTTTTCCTAGATTAACTAATAAAGCAAATCTTTCATCTGCAATTGGTCCCAGTAGAGCTTCTGTTTCACGCTTTTTCTCACGTTCTTTCAACCTATCATTCTTTAAAACAGACAGAACTTCGTCAGCAGCTCCGCAGAGGATATCTCTGGGTTGATCACCCAAAGCTTCTTGGAGAAAACTGAGAAGTACTTCATAGGTTTGTCTGGTTTCTTGAGTCTTTGGTCTGTAAACAATACCGACCATTTCATCGACTCCTTCTGAAAGAAGAGTCGCACCCTTCATGCGAGTGAAATCGTACTGTGCTTCGTCTCGCTTTTGGCGCCTAAAAGGAAGAAATACATTTAGATAATAAAAAAAGAAAATTGGTATATGTGATAGGAATAATGTAAAAATTACAGAAACAATCACTAACTTCACTTTTCGTTCTTCTGCTTTTCCTGGTTTAGTTCTTTGATGTCGGTCTCCCATTCTAGTTCCTGATAATTTTCCCACCAAGGACATAACTTCACCGGTGGCTTCATCTCGGCTGCGTCGTTCAATAAGCCGGACATCAGCTTGTAATACAAGATTTGAATTCTAAATAAGAAATATTTACTTAAACATTACATTAAATTTCATAAAATTTCAATAGAATAATAATGAGCTTAGTACTAAAACACCAGCTTACTTTCCTTAAATTCACAAAAGTAATTGCCTGCGAAGTATTAAAATTTAAACTTTATGCTAAATGTTATTAAAATATTTCAAAACTTCGCAAAACGTAACCTAAACGTTTTCATGCCTCTCAAATTTAATTTCCATTAAGAATAAACACACAATTTAAAAACAACAAGCAATAATATAGATTATTTTATTATATAAGACTACACAATATAAATAATAATAATACTTACAGCTTTATATTCATATTGGAGCTGCCTTGCCGCAGCATCCGCCATGTTTAAAGTCAACTGTACTAATCACTGACGGGTGACGGGAATAAACCTTAATTTAATTTTTAAAAGTAACACAGCAGCGCCACCACAATTAGATGGAACTGCGTTCGTTTTACATTTTCGATGTAGTACACAAAACGTACCATAGAATATATATACGTATGTTGATAAATGATTAATCGAAGACATTTGCCAGATTATATGGTTATGTTTTGAGAACAATCACAAAACATTAGCGACATTAACATAACGAGAAGAGTAAACCAATGGATCAAGTGGGCGGGTAGGCTCCTAACAACTTAAAAATTGTGGGAATGTATGAATCCCTAGAATCTTCAAACACCGTATTACTCAAATCCAGAATCCGTGTCCTAGAATCTTCAAAACAAGAATGTATGTATCCTCGAATCTTCAGTCCCAGAATATGCAATTCTAGAATCCATAATAGTACGCAAGCGCGTCACTAGATGGCACAAAGCTACTAATGCTGCATTACTGCCACCATAACTGATACGGACGAATATTGAACTGCTGTTTACCCGTGCATTTAAAAATAATATACAATTGTTCCAAAAATAAAATTTTAAATCCGAACCCGATTTTCATAACAGTAGGGTACTTACTGTAAAGTGGCTATTTATATTAAAACAGTTTACTTTAATATAAGTTGATAGGTAACGTATGTAGATAACCATAAAAAAACAAAACCGTATCAATTGCAAAAATAATAAATGATGTAATGTTGATGAAGCGGTCATACAAGTAAACAGGCTTTAAAAAGTAAATATAGTCATTAACAATCAAAAATTGTATATAAAGTATTATGTATTCTTCGGTAAGCGATCAAGAACTGAAGATTATAGTAATGTGATAAATAATTATAGCGATGGACAAAATAGATTACACTTCGAGTGAACAGACGAACATTTAATTCCTTATTTTATTATATATCATTGAAGAAGACTATATAACAACAACTGTTTTTTCAAGTAGTTGACCAAATAGGTATTTTGCAACATCAGAATCAAATATATAGGTAGGTTAGTGTATGTGTATTATTTTATATTAATTTTATTCCAAATAGATTATAAATTTTCAGATTAATTTATAATAGATTTGACGTTGATATATAACAGGTTCGAGACAAGCGGTCGAACATTTAGTTTTCAAAGTAAAACAGTTTATAAAATGGCCCTCTGGTAATTATATTGAGGTCGTAAAAGATGATTTTAAAAGAATATCCAGATTTAGGAGTTATTGACTGCCTGTACGTATACCCGAACCTAAGGAATTAGGTACCTCACCTAAACTTAAAGTATTTAAGAGTGTAGTATTATTATAAATACTTACTGTGCTTTATGCAGTATATATTCGCAACAAGATGATATAATTGAATTCGATTTAGAAAAGCAAGCATATAGATGAGTAAATGTAGATCATGACGGAAGGAATATGGAATGGTGCAACAGAAGAGAAGTATATTGTGCAACTTTGCCATTATAATACATTTATATATACTTTTCAACAATAAATAATAAGTATTATACTGTATAAAAAATTAAAAATATATTGTTTACACGGTATTGATGTACAGTCGTCTTTTTAACCCGGAATTGTTTTACAATGAATAGGAGAAGATTGTAGTAATATTAATTATTTAACACATTATTGAAAAAAACTGTAAAACCATTTACCTACAAAAATTGGTAAGAAATAAAAATAATATACAGGAACATATGAATTTATTCACAATCATTATATATAATATGCCGATTCCTAACTTTTTGGAGGTTTGGAAGTTAGTCATTCCTCACTGTAAAGCCAAATCTCTTGGGTTAGAAGTAACAAATTGCACTTTCATCTCTTTCAACTCATATTGAAATTGTTATTATAATTGTTCATATTGCTAGATATTGTAATAAATAGTTATTTAAGATACAATTGCAAAAAGACATAATTAATTGTATTCCTGCTTTTATAACACTCGCGTTATAAATTTAACCACTAATGCAATTAAGTATGACTTTTTCATTTGTATCTTACAACATTTTATCTACGATAACGCAAATTTGAGCAGAAAATTTATTTATATTGTGACACTAATGACAGTAAATTATTGCTAAGCCCAAAATCTTAAGTAACCATGATTTCTATAACAATTGTATTTATATGGAAAAAAGTGCAATAAAGAATCAATAATGATCTATTTTTTGAACGATCGTAGATAATAGTTATTTACGGAACAAGTGTGTTACATTACAGATAAGCCATGTGGGAAAAGTTTAGCTCACGAGACCATTAGGCCGAGTGTGGTATTTTTTCAAGTGACTTAGGTAATTAACACACGTGTGCCATACAACATTTTATCCAACACATTTAAATAATTGATATAAAATACATATAAGATTTTTGACAGATGGAATTTCGAAATGACATATAGGAACAAAATATTGTAGAGAAGGTTTTATAACGTAGTTACTATGATACGAACCAAAAAACAGTGAGCTAATATATTTAGCTCACTAGTGACTTATGACCTACTTTATTTATTTAAAAACAGCATACTTATATCGTTATAATGCAACGGTGTTGGATAAACAAAATTATCAAACATAATAATTACTTTCACTCTTCCTAAGTTAGGATAAACTGACAGTTCACTAGTTAGTTATTTTTGTCGCATGCAGATGCAGGGTCGTAGGTATTTTTCTCTCCTGCAGATTGGGAGAATTGAGAGTGCGCGCATGTATTTTTCAAAATAAGACGAAAGTCGTACATGTCATACAAACAATTAGATCGCTTGTAGCTCGCGAACAAAGTAATATTTATATAAAATATTTCACTAAGGGCCGGTTTTACCATCTCTGGTTAAAGTGCTGGTTACCTTAACCGTCGATTAATAGAAAAATATCGCATCGAAATAGTAAATAACATATATTTTTGACAAATTACATTAGTTTTTCGATGCGATATTTTTCTGCTAACCGATGGTTAAAGTAACCAGCACTTTAACCATAGGTGGAAAAACCGGCTCTTATACTAATTAATCATATATATATATATATATATATATATATATATATATATATATATATATATATATATATATATATATATGTTAGCCAGTACAGTTGTGTGGTCGTGGCGTGTCTTGTCTGATCGTGTAGATAAGCAACATAGCCCGCCCTGTCCAATGGGGACTTCCGTCATTTTTTTTTTATTTTTTTAAATGAATCTAAATTTAAAAATAAAAAAAACCTGTATTTTTTTGTTTTGCAAATAAATTAATAGTTTTGCTAAAAAATGTTCGCAAATAGGTTTGTGACGTATTATCCCTGACAGACAAAGAAGACAAGATGTTAGAAAGAGATAGATAGTGCAAACCACGGACCATCTTACTATCAGACTGGTCATGCAAACATAACCTCTCGTTTCAACCACGCTTGTTTGTGAATTTCGCGCATGTATTATCAAAGACTTGTTTTTATTAATATATTTTCTTAATTCAGTGCTTATTAAAGGACAAAATATGTTATCAGGTAATATTTTATTGTATATGTATCTCAAAACACAAGTAAATAAGTATGAAGTATGAAACAAGCTTGAACTGGCTGCTGATTTAAATGATTTCGAGACATGCGCTCTAAGTCCGATTGGCTTCAGGGGTAATACGTCACGAGGCTATTTGTTGAATTAGTTTTTCTCAAAAATGTTTAAGTCTAATAAATATTTTATATATTTTTTAACTTTTTACGAACTTATTTGAAGATAGAATTAATATGCAATTAAAATTTTGTGAAAAGCTCGCAACGCGGAAGTCCCCATTGGATGGGTTACCGCTCAACGGCTCGGTGTGTGCTGGCCTTGCAGAGACTGTAGGCTGACAACCTGCATCACTAAAATGCAAGTAAAACATGTCACGAAACAAGTACTTCAGGTACTTGAGGCCTTGTTCCACATAGGAATGTTGTGCCACTGATGATGATGATGATATATATATATATATATATATATATATATATATATATATATATATATATATATATATATATATACAGGGTGTTTGGCGGAAGGCCGGCACCCAGAATATTTCGTTCATTTTGAAAGATACAAGAAAATGTTAAGGAGCAAAGTTAAACTAAACAAAGGGACTCATAAAATGGCCGTAGTAAAATTTTGTGTCACTTCCGGTTTTAGCGGAAATGTGTCCAACTTTAATTCTAGCATAGGGAATCGGTATTTTTATATTTTTTTTCGAAATGTACATAAAATTAGCTTTATAATGATACCAAAATATCATTGTTTTACTTTAACCATTTCAAAATGGCGACACTTTATTTTTAAAATATTTACTAATAAAAATTCATAAAAAAATACATCATAGCCAGCTATTTGAGATTTTGTTACCTGAAACCAAACAAATAATATCAAAAAATATTAGATCTACCTTTCCTGGCGATGTAGTGGCAAAATTTGTTATATGTGACAAATTGTGCAGAAAATGACGGCGGCCATTTTGAGTATTTTTAATTTTAATTTTGTTTGTTATATTTAGAAGGTTTTTGTATTGTGTTGATTATTTTAAGGTATTTTAAACATTTTTTTTTCGTTAATTACCTATAGTTGTAAGTACATAAATATGAAAATAAATTGTCGCCATTTTGAAATGGTTTAAGTAAAACTATGAATTATGGTATCATTGCAAAGCTAATTTTATGTACATTTCGTAAAAAAATATAAAAATACCGATTCCCTATGCTAGAATTAAAGTTGGAGCCATTTCCGCTAAAACCGGAAGTGTCACAAAATTTGTACTAGGATCATTTTATGAGTCCCTTTGTCTAGTTTAGCTTTGCTCCTTAACATTTTCTTGTATCTCTCAAAATAAACGAAATATTTTGGGTGCCGGCCTTTCGCCAAACACCCTGTATACAGGATGTTCGAAAAATAGGGGACCAAATTTGGAAAATATATTAATCAAACCAAAACAAGAAAATAATCCTAATATACCCATGTCCGGAAACGAACCATTTCGGAATAAAACACTCTTTTGTTTGAATTTTGAATTTTATTTTTTAGTAAATCGAAGTCGGCTGTGGAAGAAAATAACTAAATTTATTGTAAAGTTTTCGCAAATTATTTTTGTATTTTTAACTTTAATTAAATAAACTTGTTGCCATATATGTTATGAAATAGCTTTTTTCTGCCACAGCAGCCTTCGATTTACTTTAGGTTAGATATAAAAAAAAATTGAGTACTTCTGCAAATTCACCATACAAAAGTGCCTTAAGAAAGTGCACACCAGAATCTCGTATTATTTCATATAACAAAGTTATAAGCAAAAAAAGAAAATCGCTAAATTTACATTTTCGCCTATATCTAGTGATCTATGCATTTTTTCGCAAATAACAAAACACTATTAAAATAGCCTCCTAACGGGGCAACTTTTGTCTAATTTAACCAACCTCGTAGCTCTTACGGTTCTCGAGATACCAATACATTCGTACCTTAAATGGGACACCCGGTATATATATATATATATATATATATATATATATATATATATATATATATATATATACAGGGTGTTCATTTTAAATGGGCCACCATTGCTATCTCGAGAACTGTAAGAGCTACGAGGTCGGTTAAATTAGCAAACAATTTCTATTTTAAAACACTATTACCATGAGATAAACCAAATTTTTATTAAACCAGTGGTTCTCAAAATACGGGTCCCAACTTTTTTATTTTAAATGTGAACCTAAATTTTTTATTTGCTTATTCAATAGAGAATTTTATTCTAAATTCAATGATATAATATTATCATACCCTAACATAACGATTTTTTTGAGAAAAATGCATCTGAAGTTTTATATTAATTTGATTAAAATATGACAATAATAAGAGTGCCATGACGGACAAAACGGAAAGAAGTGAATAAAAGTATATTCTTTTTGTCATGGCACTCTAATTGCAGGTTATAAAATGACTTGTATTCGGTTTTTTCCGTCATGGCATTCTTATTATTGTCATATTTTATTCAAATTAATATAAAACTTCAGATGCATTTTTCTCAAAAAAATCGTTATGTTAGGGTATGATAATATTATATCATTGAATTTAGAATAAAATTCTCTATTGAATAAGCAAATAAAAAATATAGGTTCACATTTAAAATAAAAAAGTTGGGACCCGTATTTTGAGAACCACTGGTTTAATAAAAAATTTGTTTATCTCATGTTAATAGTGTTGTAAAATAGAAATTGTTTGCTAATTTAACCGACCTCGTAGCTCTTACAGTTCTCGAGATAGCAATGGTGGCCCATTTAAAATGAACACCCTGTATATATATATATATATATATATATATATATATATATATATATATATATATATATATATATATATATATATATATATATATATGATTAATTAGTATAAGAGCCGGTTTTTCCACCTCTGGTTAAAGTGCTGGTTACTTTAACCATCGGTTAGCAGAAAAATATCGCATCGAAAAACTAATGTAATTTGTCAAAAATATATGTTATTTACTATTTCGATGCGATATTTTTCTATTAATCGACGGTTAAGGTAACCAGCACTTTAACAAGAGATGGAAAAACCGGCCCTTAGTGAAATATTTTATATAAATATTACTTTGTTCGCGAGCTACAAGCGATCTAATTGTTTGTATGACATGTACGACTTTCGTCTTATTTTGAAAAATACATGCGCGCACTCTCAATTCTCCCAATCTGCAGGAGGGAAAAATACTTACTACCCTACATCTGCATGCGACAAAAATAACTAACTAGTGAACTGTCAGTTTATTCTAACCTAGGAAGAGTGAAAGTAATTATTATGTTTGATAATTTTGTTTATCTACGATCCTTCAAAAAGTAGATCATTATTGATACTTTATTGCACTTTTTTCCATATAAATACAATTGTTATAGAAATCATGGTTACTTAAGATTTTGGGCTTAGCAATAATTTACACCAGAGTGATTCTAGCAGCCAATTCTAGCACTCACTTCCGAGCATAGTATGTTGTGAACAAACATAGCCTTGCGCATGACGAAGGCCAAGTAAATCCATGAAATATAATTCAATTAAGAAATTGGCTTAATACGGCAATAAAATGTAAAATAAACAATTGGATATATTAAAATAATATATATAGAAATTATCAGATGCAGGTTAGTAATACATTTATCTATTTTTACCAGAGTGATTCTAGCGGCTTGAAGGTAAATTACTGCTACATAGGCAACCAACAAAACATTGTATACCAAGGCCTAGAACATACTGTAAATAATAAATAATCAAAATATATATATATATATATATATATATATATATATATATATATATATATATATATATATATATATAGTCAGTCATCCTTCTACCTTCAGGTGTAGGATGTATACATTTTCACTTAATCTTAATTTAATTTACATAATTTAATGTCCAGTAATTCACATGTGCACTAATTTTGCCCATTGTTTCTTGTCCTTTGCGATTCTTATAATCAAAATAAATGCTTATAAATAACACCTGTATATATTATTAAGGCGAAATAAATATAATAAAATTAATTAGCACACCATAAACGGTAATTATTAACCTTTTCATTATTAGACCCATACTGTTTTCTAGGTTATGTGTTATATGATTCTTACTTATAATTCAATCAAATAAATCAACAAAATTAGACCGCATGTCACTAAAAAAATTACGTACTGTTACTATATGTAATAACAAATATATTAAAGCAATAAAATGTTTAGCGGCTCGGGGTTACAGGTGCCAAATAAATTATTAAAGATCATCAAGTGCGTAGGTACGAATTTATTTATAAAACACCAAAAACAGGACGCATGCCGGAAAATTTATTATACATATTGTTACTGTATGTTGTAACTAATATATTAAAGCAATAAAATGTTTAGCGGCTCGGGGTTACAGGTGCCAAATAAATTATTAAAGATCACCAAGTGCGTAGGTACGAATTTATTTATAAAACACCAAAAACAGGCCGCATGCTGGAAAAAAAATTATACATATTGTTACTATATGTTATAACAAATATATTAAAGCAATAAAATGTTAAGCAGCTCAGGGTTACAGGTGCCAAATAAATTATTAAAGATCACCAAGTGCGTAGGTACGAATTTATTTATAAAACACCAAAAACAGGCCGCATGCCGGAAAAAAATTTATACATACTGTTACTATATGTTATAACAAATATATTAAAGCAATAAAATGTGTAGCGGCTCGGGGTTACAGGTGCCAAATAAATTATTAAAAATCACCAAGTGCGTAGGTACGAATTTATTTATAAAACACCAAAAACAGGCCGCATGCCGGAAAATTTATTATACATATTGTTACTATATGTTGTGACTAATATATTAAAGCAATAAAATGTTTAGCGGCTCGGGGTTACAGGTGCCAAATAAATTATTAAAGATCACCAAGTGCGTAGGTACGAATTTATTTATAAAACACCAAAAACAGGCCGCATGCTGGAAAAAAATTTATACATATTGTTACTATATGTTGTAACTAATATATTAAAGCAATAAAATGTTTAGCGGCTCGGGGTTACAGGTGCCAAATAAATTATTAAAGATCACCAAGTGCGTAGGTACGAATTTATTTATAAAACACCAAAAACAGGCCGCATGCCGGAAAAATTATTATACATATTGTTACTGTATGTTGTAACAAATATATTAAAGCAATAAAATGTTTAGCGGCTCGGGGTTACAGGTGCCAAATAAATTGTTAAAGATCACCAAGTGCGTAGGTACGAATTTATTTATAAAACACCAAAAACAGGCCGCATGCCGGAATTTTTTTTTTACATATTGTTACTATATATTGTAACTAATATATTAAAGCAATAAAATGTTTAGCGGCTCGGGGTGACAGGTGCCAAATAAATTATTAAAGATCACCAAGTGCGTAGGTACGAATTTATTTATAAAACACCAAAAACAGGCCGCATGCCGGAAAAAAATTTATACATATTGTTACTATATGCTATAACAAATATATTAAAGCAATAAAATATTTAGCGGCTCGGGGTTACAGGTGCCAAATAAATTGTTAAAGATCACCAAGTGCGTAGGTACGAATTTATTTATAAAACACCAAAAAACAGGCCGCATGCCGGAAAAAAATTATACATATTGTTACTATATGTTATAAGAAATATATTAAAGCAATAAAATGTTTAGCGGCTCGGGGTTACAGGTGCCAAATAAATTATTAAACATCACCAAGTACGTAGGTACGAATTTATTTATAAAACACCAAAAACAGGCCGCATGCCGGAAATTTTTTTTTACATATTGTTACTATATATTGTAACTAATATATTAAAGCAATAAAATGTTTAACGGCTCGGGGTTACAGGTGCCAAATAAATTATTAAAGATCACCAAGTGCGTAGGTACGAATTTATTTATAAAACACCAAAAACAGGCCGCATGCTGGAAATTTTTTTATACATATTATTACTATATGTTGTAACAAATATATTAAAGCAATAAAATGTTTAGCGGCTCGGGGTTACAGGAGCCAAATAAATTGTTAAAGATCACCAAGTGCGTAGGTACGAATTTATTTATAAAACACCAAAAACAGGCCGCATGCCGGAAAAAAAATTATATACAGACTGTCTACTGAACTCGGGCCACTTAAGGGAATTCCTAAACTAGAAGAGGTACGACTTCAGTTAAATTAGACAAAAGTTGCCTTATCAGGGGGCTATTCCTGTGATGTATTTGTTTTTCCAAAAATATGCATAGGTCACTAGACAGAAGAAAAAATATGAAATTAGTGAAAATTAATAAATCGTTTTTATTCTTAAACGATAACAAATAGAGAAAAATGTTCCAGATAAAACTTTTAGAAGATAAAGTGCGCCATAAAGAGAAATAAAAATAAAAAAATTTTGGTCAACTGTTTGTGAGATATGGCAAGAAAAAATATTTTTTTAAATGGTAATCATAGGTGGCTATGGCATCGTTAAAAGTAGTATTTTTATCTCTTTTCAACAGTATGTATTTATATATCATTCATTTTATAAATTATTGTTTTATTTACATAAAACATAAAACACTTCTTTCTAATGGCATTTTTAAAGTAGGCTTTGGTACAAACAATTTAAAACAACTGATTTTTTTGTATTTATTTATTTTTTAATCTAGGTTATGTCTTAATTACCTATATAAAACTTAACAATAATCTATTATAATTAATTGTAAACAAATTTACTTATTCCTAAGATAAGATTAATAACAGAAAATGAAACATAAGAAACACTAAATAAATTTTGTTAAACTAATGCAAATTTGGTTAATTAAACTGTAATTATAACAAATGTTGAAAATTTTGTCCATTTTGTTGTAAACATAATTCGGCTCTGCTTAAAACACTATGTAGAGTGTTTTCCAACATATTTTTAGAAATTAAATTACATGCCTCAATAATTTTATAAACATAAACAGAAACCATATCTGTCTTTTCTTCGAAAGTGAATCTGTCCATAATAATTTTTATTTAACAGTTTAACACAAAAAACTTTAACAATAAGACAGAAATATGATAAAATCAGTTGTTTTAAATTGTTTGTACCAAAGCTTACTTTAAAAATGCCATTAGAAAGAAGTGTTTTATGATTTATGTACATAAAACAATAATTTTTAAAATGAATGATATAAAAATACATACTGTTGAAAAGAGATAAAAATACTACTTTTAACGATGCCTTGGCCACCTATGATTACCATTTAAAAAAATATTTTTTCTTGCCATATCTCGCAAACAGTTGGCCAAAATTTTTTTATTATTATTTCTCTTTATGGCGCACTTTGTCTTCTAAAAGTTTTATCTGGAATATTTTTGTCTATCTGTCATAGTTTAAGAATAAAAATGATTTATTAATTTGTACTTATTTCATATTTTTTCTTCTGTCTAGTGACCTATGCATATTTTTGGAAAAACAAATACATCTCAGGAATAGTCCCCTGATAAGGGAACTTTTGTCTAATTTAACCGAAGTCGTACCTCTCCTAGTTTAGGAATTCCCTTAAGTGGCCCGAGTTCAGTACACAGTCTGTATATTGTTACTATATGTTGTAACAAAAATATAAAAGCAATAAAATGTTTAGCGGCTCGGGGTTACAGGTGCCAAATAAATTATTAAAGATCACCAAGTGCGTAGGTACGAATTTATTTATAAAACACCAAAAACAGGCCGCATGCCGGAAAAAAATTTATACATATTGTTACTATATGTTATAACAAATATATTAAAGCAATAAAATGTTTAGCGGCTCGGGGTTACAGGTGCCAAATAAATTATTAAAGATCACCAAGTGCGTAGGTACGAATTTATTTATAAAACACCAAAAACAGGCCGCATGCCGGAAAAAAATTCATACATATTGTTACTATATGTTGTAACTAATATATTAAAGCAATAAAATGTTTAGCGGCTCGGGGTTACAGGTGCCAAATAAATTGTTAAAGATCACCAAGTGCGTAGGTAAGAATTTATTTATAAAACACCAAAAACAGGCCGCATGCCGGAAAAAAATTTATACATATTGTTACTATATGTTGTAACTAATATATTAAAGCAATAAAATGTTTAGCGGCTCGGGGTTACAGGTGCCAAATAAATTAAAAATCTTTTGTTAGGTTATGTTGTACTTGATTCTTATAAGATTATTTTAATTTGCATTTTATATCTAAATAAAGCCCAGTTTCGCCATTAAAATTATACATGTTGTTACTATTTGTTCTAACAAATATATTAAAGCAATAAAATGTTTAGCGGCTCGGGGTTACAGGTGCCAAATAAATTGTTAAAAATCACCAAGTGCGTAGGTACGAATTTATTTATAAAACACCAAAAACAGCCCGCATGCCAGAAAATTTATTATACATATTGTTACTGTATGTTGTAACTAATATATTAAAGCAATAAAATGTTTAGCGGCTCGGGGTTACAGGTGCCAAATAAATTATTAAAGATCACCAAGTGCGTAGGTACGAATTTATTTATAAAACACCAAAAACAGGCCGCATGCCAGAAAATTTATTATACATATTGTTACTGTATGTTGTAACTAATATATTAAAGCTATAACGTCTCTCATTCCCCGCCGGTCGGGTGCTCAGGAGTTACCAGGGTTCAGGAGCGAGGATGGGAGTCAGGACGGACTGGTACTAGAGGAATAAGCAAACACTTCTGTTTCTACCCAAAAATATAAATAAATATATATTCTATGAAAATAAATACAGTTTATTGTAATATATATATATAAAATAGAACGAGACTGTGGATGGCCGTTTAGCGTTTGGCGGCTGTCGAATCTAGTTCTCTGGGCCGGGGTAACCTGTAACAAAGCAGACACGGTGATACGGCGGGGCTGCGGTTACGGTCCCGGATATGGTAGTACGCGTTCGCGAAAGAGCTAATGGCGCACCTTGCCGTACTGTACTCGGGTGTTGACGAACGCGATATGGTTCCCACGCGGTGACTCGGGGCCGACGCGGTATCGCCGGTGGAGTAGATAGTGAGGGAACGTTCGGCTCAATACGCCTTAGGAAGGTAAGAACGCCTCAATACGGCTTAGGAACGGCTCAGTACGCCGTATAGCGGGATCGGCTCAGTTCGGTTTAGGTACGAACGCCTCAGTACGGCTTAGGAACGGCTCAGTACGCCGTATAGCGGGATCGGTTCAGTTCGGTCTGGGTATGAACGCCTCAATACGGCTTAGGAACGGCTCAGTACGCCGTATAGCGGGATCGGTTCAGTTCGGTCTGGGTACTAACGCCTCAGTACGGCTTAGGAACGGCTCAGTACGCCGTATAGCGGGATCGGCTGAGTGCGGTGCAGGTAAGAACGCCTCAGTACGCCGTATAGCGAGATCGGCTGAGTGCGGTGCAGGTAAGAACGCCTCACTACGGCTTAGGAACGGCTCAGTACGCCGTATGTTAGGTAGTTAGGCTGGAGGCGGATGGGAAGGAAAGGTGCTCGCCGGACTAGTGTCCGTGCTTTTATAGCCGCAGCTACGGAGTGGGGACAGCAGCGCTAGAGTGGGATCGGGGCCCGACGTGCCCCGATGGTTCCCGAGACTAGCCGGACAGCTAGTTAGCAACGTTAGCTTCGTGCTATGAAGATGCTGACGTTACAAAGCAATAAAATGTTTAGCGGCTCGGGGTTACAGGTGCCAAATAAATTATTAAAGATCACCAAGTGCGTAGGTACGAATTTATTTATAAAACACCAAAAACAGGCCGCATGCCGGAAAAAAATTTATACATATTGTTACTATATGTTATAACAAATATATTAAAGCAATAAAATGTTTAGCGGCTCAGGGTTACAGGTGCCAAATAAATTATTAAAGATCACCAAGTGCGTAGGTAGGAATTTATTTATAAAACACCAAAAACAGGCCGCATGCCGGAAAAAAATTTATACATATTGTTACTATATGTTGTAACTAATATATTAAAGCAATAAAATGTTTAGCGGCTCGGGGTTACATGTGCCAAATAAATTGTTAAAGATCACCAAGTGCGTAGGTACGAATTTATTTATAAAACACCAAAAACAGGCCGCATGCCGGCAAAAAATTTATACATATTGTTACTATATGTTATAGCAAATATATTAAAGCAATAAAATGTTTAGCGGCTCGGGGTTACAGGTGCCAAATAAATTGTTAAAGATCACCAAGTGCGTAGGTACGAATTTATTTATAAAACACCAAAAACAGGCCGCATGCCGGAAAATTTATCGTACATATTGTTACTGTATGTTGTAACTAATTATACATATTGTTACTATATGTTATAACAAATATATTAAAGCAATAAAATGTTTAGCGGCTCGGGATTACATGTTCCAAATAAATTGTTAAAGATCACCAAGTGCGTAGGTACGAATTTATTTATAAAACACCAAAAACAGGCCGCATGCCGGAAAAAAATTTATACATATTGTTACTATATGTTATAACAAATATATTAAAGCAATAAAATGTTTAGCGGCTCAGGGTTACAGGTGCCAAATAAATTATTAAAGATCACCAAGTGCGTAGGTAGGAATTTATTTATAAAACACCAAAAACAGGCCGCATGCCGGAAAAAAATTTATACATATTGTTACTATATGTTGTAACTAATATATTAAAGCAATAAAATGTTTAGCGGCTCGGGGTTACAGGTGCCAAATAAATTGTTAAAGATCACCAAGTGCGTAGGTACGAATTTATTTATAAAACACCAAAAACAGGCCGCATGCCGGCAAAAAATTTATACATATTGTTACTATATGTTATAGCAAATATATTAAAGCAATAAAATGTTTAGCGGCTCGGGGTTACAGGTGCCAAATAAATTGTTAAAGATCACCAAGTGCGTAGGTACGAATTTATTTATAAAACACCAAAAACAGGCCGCATGCCGGAAAATTTATCGTACATATTGTTACTGTATGTTGTAACTAATTATACATATTGTTACTATATGTTATAACAAATATATTAAAGCAATAAAATGTTTAGCGGCTCGGGATTACAGGTTCCAAATAAATTGTTAAAGATCACCAAGTGCGTAGGTACGAATTTATTTATAAAACACCAAAAACAGGCCGCATGCCGGAAAAAAATTTATACATATTGTTACTATATGTTGTAACAAATATATTAAAGCAATAAAATGTTTAGCGGCTCGGGGTTACAGGTGCCAAATAAATTGTTAAAGATCACCAAGTGCGTAGGTACGAATTTATTTATAAAACACCAAAAACAGGCCGCATGCCAGAAAAAAAATTATACATATTGTTACTATATGTTGTAACTAATATATTAAAGCAATAAAATGTTTAGCGGCTCGGGGTTACAGGTGCCAAATAAATTATTAAAGATCACCAAGTGCGTAGGTACGAATTTATTTATAAAACACCAAAAACAGGCCGCATGCCGGAAAATTTATTATACATATTGTTACTGTATGTTGTAACTAATTTATTAAAGCAATAAAATGTTTAGCGGCTCGGGGTTACAGGTGCCAAATAAATTATTAAAGATCACCAAGTGCGTAGGTACGAATTTATTTATAAACACCAAAAACAGGCCGCATGCCTCTTCATTTAATTTTAAACTATTTGCTTCAAACCAAAATTTTGCTTTTATCAAGTTATTTTGTGATAATTGTTTCAGTTCACTCAAGTCTTTTTCAGAGCATATGAGGCTGGTATCGTCAGCAAATTGCACAGTTTTGACCGGAGATAAAATGGATGATATGTCATTAATATAAATGAAAAACAAAATGGGTCCTAGGATACTGCCCTGGGGTACTCCATAATTTACAAGCAAGAATGAAGATGACTCTTCTTGTATTGATACACACTGCATTCGGTTAGATAAGTACGAACAAAAAAAAATTAAAGTATTACCGGCTATCCCATAGATTTCTAATTTTTCCATTAGTTTATCATGTGACACACAGTCAATTGCCTTGGAGAAATCACATATTGTAATTGCCGAGTGATTTCCTTTTTCCATGGCGTCAACAACTTCCTGTATTATCGAATAAACTGCTTGCGTTGTTGATTTGTTCTGATAAAAACCAAATTGTGATTCACTAAAAAATATTTTTATTTATATAAGATACTAATCGTTTTTTGATAATGAATTCAAAAATTTTAGAAAACATGGGAATTATCGAAATCGGGCGATAGTTTTTACTAAGTTTTTTATCCCCTTTTTTGTACACAGGAATTACTTTAGTGAGTTTAAGACAATCTGGGAAGATACTTTCTGCGATACATTTGTTATAAAGAAATGTTAAAGGAATTAATATGTACTCTATACATTCTTTAATGATTTAATATCCAGGTCATATACATCGCGACAGTTTGAGTTATTTAAAGAAAGAGTAGCTTCAAATACTTCTTGCTGCGTAATTTCAGAAAATACAAAACGTGAAGTGACATTCGGTGAATTATTGATAATATTATCAGCTCGAATGTCATTATTAGATATTGTTTATAGTAATTTCTGCAATAGAGGTAAAAAATTCATTGAATTTCTCGTTCGAGATGTTACTGCTACGTTTTATTTTAAAATTATTCCCTCTCTTCGAGTTTACAATTTTCCAGCTGTCTCTTAATTTATTTTTTGATCGGCCTATAAAGTCACTGTATGCTTTTTTTTACTATTTTTGATTTCATTTCTATATCTCTTTCTAAAACTTTTATAATTCTCAATATCTTCTTTATTGTTAGTACTTAATGAAATTGTCTTCAGTGTCATTAAAGTGTTTCTCATGTCATAAAGCAATTTAGAGTACCAGTTTAATAACATTTTATTAGACTTATTACAAATTTTAAATACCTTGAAACTAGTATCAATTTGTTTTAAAAATAGCTCAATAAAATATTTCATAGCCAAATTAGCATCTAAATTTGTTTTGTAAATAAAATTCCAATTTACATTCAATAATGCAGTTTTGAAGTTTTCTGTGTTATGTGTATTATACTGCCTCGTGGAAAAATATTCGGGCATTATTTTATAGTGATGTTCATTTTTTACTTTAAGTATTATACCTCTATGATCTGATAATAGGGGATCTATAACCTCAGTATTAATTTCATTTTTATTATAGTTTGTGAGAAAATTATCAATACACGAAGATGAATTCTGTGTAACACGAGTTGGTTCTTTTATTGAAGGTCTTATATCAAAAGTATGAATGATATTAGTTAAACTTTTTGTGCATGCAGATATTTCTATAAAATCTGTGTTAAAATCACCTGCAAGTATTATTTTCTTATTCTTGTGTGTAACGTACGACAACATCAATTCTAACTGATCGAGAAAAACTTGAAAACCGTTATAATAATTAAGTTTCTGTCTGTCAATTCAACACCACAAAATTCAGCTTCAAAAGTGACACAGAATTTGCTTAGATCATGTGGTTTGTAGTTGATATTATCGTTTAAAAATATTGCGACACCTCCATGATTACCAGAACCTCTACAAAAAGAATTTACTAACAAATATTTATACAAATGCACTGTTTTAATTTGTTCATTGTCAAGCCAATGTTCGGATATACATACCACGTCAAATAAATAATCACTCAAGAAAAGGTTTAGTTCGTCTATCTTGTTTGTAAGAAACTGGACATTTACATGAAAAATGTTGAACGGGTCTAATTCTAAAACAAGAGAATTATTTTGTGGTTTTTTCAGATCTTTTGTTTGATCGAAAAAACTTATTTATAACAGTTCCTTCTGGCCACAACGTTGGATCCATAGCCTTCACCTTATTTTCTTAAACGAAGAATATAAAGTGGGATGAATCGAAATTAATTTCTCGCACTTTACTTCTGGAAACGTGGGGGACAGGAAACGTTCCATGTCTTCAGCTTTCGTATCCTCGTGTAATTTGCTCACATGGATGAAAGCAAATCTTTGGGAAGGTTTTATAATCATATTTTCTGTTAACTTACGGGACCCTATAATCCGGTTTGGTTTTTGGTTTTGCCGATTTGTAGTCGTTGTCCTCATTGTAGAATCTTCTACCTTTCCATTCATAGTTAGAGGTTTTACTAGAAGATCTTCAGTATTTACTGTTTTGTTTATATTTCTGCCATTTTGTTCATGATCGACACTATCGGTAACTTTGTTTGATACTAATTGTCTGTTGATTGGGGGTCAGCACTTGCTTGTTTTTGTTTGGTACTATTTTTTATTGTATTGTGTCCAATAGGTGGCTGTGGTTGTACACATGTAAAATTTATTCTATTTACTAAATTGTTTAGTACGTCAAGTTGAAGTTTTAAAATATCTATTGTTCTATTTTGGGATTCAATTAATATATCCTTTTGTAAAACAGTTCATTATTGTCGTCGCATTCTTTCACGGACGACTTAATGTCATCATCACTCACGTGGATTTCATTTTTACAACATATTATAGAACCGTCACTATCAATGTGTAATTTTAATGCATTTACACAACTAGTATGCGATGTCACATTGCACTTTGACCACTTATATCCACTCACAGCAGTTTTATGGCACCTGATGCATACATTTTTATCAGACACTTTTTCAGCAACACTATCTTTACCCGCCATCTTAGTTTTACTAATATTAATTACATTAATAACATAACATGACACACAACGTTATTTTATTATTGTTACGTTATTATCAAAAAATTAGGAAAGGAAATGTTATTATAAGGTTATCGGGTATCGTTACGTTACGTTTTCATCCCTATAAAGTGGTGTCACTTTTCAAAACTGACTGACGTTTCGAAACACTATACCCGCTATATTTTTCATAACCAATTGGGAAGTATAGTTATATATGCAACTAATGTGTAAAGTAAGCGTTTGTTAGTCGAGTGTTGTTTAACGCATGAGGCGTAGCAGAATGTGGAAATCAAAGCACGAGATAAAAAACACTACGTTAGACATGATTGTGTTGCATACAACATTTTTTCTATACCGAAATATTAATAAAAATTAAAAAGTGCTTGAAAAGTACCGTTGCTAGGCAACGTAAGCACATTTATTAACGGTTTAATTTACTTTCAAAAGTAATTTTTATTAATATTTCGGTTGTAAGAAAAATATTGTATGCAAGACGTGTTTTTTATTCCGTGCTATAATTTTAAACAGTACTCTACTAAAAAACACTTTACACACTAGTTTTTAAATAACTATTGTGTAACTTGTGTGATTTAGCGGGGTCTCGCTATGTTCGGTCGGCAAATATCGCACTGTTACATAAAATGAGGCATTTTCTAACTAGTCACATAAATAGCTTTAAATAATAATATAGGTAATAACAAACAGAAATAATGTATACTTGTATTATTTATTGACATAATAATTGAATAAATACATATCACAAAGGTTTATTTCGTATAAATAGTAAATTGTTCAAAAAGTGGAAAGAAAATATGTTTATAAACAACGATCAAGTACAAAAGTTCGTTCCCACATGCATTATTGGATAATCCTAAAGGTTAACCATCAGTAACACCTAATGTCATATTTTCTTTCTTGCAAGATTAAAAAGTTAAAATCGGTACAACTAAAACCAACAGTTAACCTTCAGTAACAGTAATATTTCATTTGTTAATTATATGATTTGCTGTCGGTAGTGCATTACTTCCGTAAAAAGATGTAAAAGTTGTATCACTACTTACACTATGTTGCAAATTTTCTGCAGCGAAACTCAGGGAACTCATGTTTGCTAATAACTCTACAGTACCGTCCGATGCTAGCGAATTCTGGTGGCTGCAGTGTCGATCCATCAATATTCTAAACATAAAATATCGTTAATATAATAGTGCTGTCGATTTTCGAAAAATAATCGAAATTCTATTTTATAAAATCGAAATTTGATATTTAAAATTCAAAATATGATTTTCGATAGGTATTGATTTTGGTTTGAAAAGAAGTAGGAAAATCTGAAAAAATGCTACGTTCTAGTTTTGAGTTTACTTCATTCAGATTATAAAACTGATCCGAAATGAACGAAAAAAATTGAAGTGATCACGTGTGTAATAATGTAAAATTAAAACAATAAAATATTTGTTTCAGCGAGCCGGAGAAGAGAATTTTGGTGTACGTGACTTTGGAAAAGGATGTTGGGAAAAGAAATGAGAACCGACTCACTATTTATTCACAAAACTTAACAAACATATTTACAATAAATAATATATACAAAGTGGGGTAGAGCGCCCACAAAATGATGTTAAAATTATCTCACATAAACGCATTTTTAGCATAGTTTTGGCAAAAGTCGAAGATCAAAGTTAATTACCAAGTAATCCTCAAATTTTTAATATTTCTGAGGTTTTTGGACTCGCAACACAAAACTGCTCGTGGACTGCCACACCATTCTTATCCCGTTACCCCCTTTATTAGTTTTTTTCTAAATATAAAATAATAAGAATAGAAAAACAGAAAGTACAGAACAATGTGGATAGAATATGTTCTTAACTTATTTTATTATACTAGAATTTATTTTAGTAATTTATAATTTTGTGTTATATTCCCCAAAGAGACATTTTCTCGGTTACTGGGTTTGCAACTTTGCAACTTTTTGAATTTGAAAGTTCGATTTTTCATTAACAGTATTTATATAAAAACTATATTACGTTGTTACATGAAAATGGTACATTAAATTTACTTAAAATGAACTCGAGAAAATGTATTCCCATAAATTTAATATAAAAATGTAATTATTGCTGAGATGTATTAAGCTTTTGATAAAAGAAAACGTATACTTGCTTAAAAGCAAACAGTCAGCTTTAACATCATCTGATATTATCAATATGTATCATTCAATCTCAGTGGCGTAGCTAGGATTAGAGATTTGCGGGCGCTCAGCATTTTAAACAATATTATCTAACAAATATCTATATGCTGAACCAAAAAAGCAAAAAAAAATTAAATACTTGTACCATATCACAAACAATAAATAATTCTTAAATAATTTAAATTAATTATTTTGTTTTTTATAAAAACATATCTGAAGATCTAACGAACTAAATAATAATACCTACTATTTAAAAAGTAGCTTTAACAAATAAAATGGTTAATAAAGATAATATAATGAGGCATCCATCAAAATATTAATAGAATTCGCCTATTCGATTCGTTAACAATTTTAACAATAGGATCATAAACTATTGTCGAAATATTACCATTTTGCAGAAGAATATTTTTATTTATTTATTTATTTATTTTGACTGTGTTACTTACATAAAGTTTATAGTACGTCATGTTATAATAAAGATAATAATTTATACAATACATATTTACAAAAAAAGTTTCAAAGTGCTAATATGTTTCATATCATTATTCAAAATGAAAATTGCTGTATTTGAAGTTAATAAATTCATCTATAGTATAAAAAAAATCTGATGTGTCCAACACAATATCTACTGCTACTGTAGTAATATTTTCAATACATTTAATTTGTAGTTTTAAAATTAGTTTGTTATTGCAGTTAAGAATACTTTTAATTCATTTCATACTTAAAATTTCCTTCATAAAATTTGTGTGACCAATATGACAGCTATTTTTGACGTTACTAAAACCGGAACCGAACTTACTTTGATTCATGCATGCAAATACATTCCTTATATATTTCTTCCACCATTTTTAATTTTACAATAAAACTACTTCATATTTACTTATTTTATCTTTTAAACTTACTTACATCAAATTTGACATTATATGTCAAATTTTGTGAACATATGAATAACTCATCTGTTTTATCGAAATTTCTCAGCCTAAACGATATGCAAAATTGTTATAATTTATATATTTATTCTGTTTAGCTAGAAGTTACACATATAAACGTAATTATACAGATCGGAAGAAAAAATGCTATTTACAGGTTTTTTTTTAAGAAAAACTGTTTAAAGCTTCAAGTACTGCTTCCGGTTAACCAATTGTAGTCAGAATCTAATCAGTTCATCATATTTGAATATAAGTCTTAAATACCAAATATTATATTTTTACATGTATCATGTTGGAGTTATCGTGGACGAAAAATCGTCACATACACACAAACACACACACGCACACACAAACACACGGACATACAGACATCACGTTAAAAATAGTAAAATCGTATTGTTGAGACCCTAATTCGTGCTCATATGTTGAAAACTCATACTCGAGAAATCTGACCAAAAGCAATACCTCCCTTATCTATATATTGATAGGCGGGAGGTAACAATACTTTAATGAAAATAATTTAACTGACTTTTTGAATTTTTTGTATTCCATCTGCTTTACATGTTCTGGTAGTATATTAAATAGATCTGCGTTTAAACTATTTTTTACTGACTTTTTGAGTTTATAACGGGGCTTTCGCAAGAGATTTGCAGATCTTGTCTCATAAGAATGAAAATCTCTATTTTTAACAAAATTATCCTCTGATTTATGGATTTCTATAAGAGAATAATATATGAATAAGGAAGGTAATGGCATTATTTTCAAGTCAATAAAAGCTTGACGGCAATGATCTCTGTGACCTAATCCTGACAGAATTCTGATTGCTGTTTTTTGTAGTCTAAATATTTTAATTGCATGAGAAGAATGAAAAATGAATACACTCAAGATCATGTAACATTTTTTCAAAATTTACCATAAATAAAGAAAAATTACTTAAGCCAGTTCTCTACATAGCAATCAGAATAATGTTGTAATTGATTAATTCGACGCCACAGAGTTCTATATTAAACATTACGTTGTAACTGCTCAGATCTAATACTTTATATTCAATCTTATTCTTGAGAAAATTCCTACACCTCCATGTTTATTTGATTCTCTGCAAACATAAGAGATTAGCTCATACGAATATAAATTTCTCCTGTTGGCCAGATGGATGGATCCATGGCTCTGTCTTTATTTGTGTGGTAGTGTGGTGAACTGAAATTTTAAATGAAGAGTACAAATCCGGAAATTTTGAATTTAGTTTTATTGTCTTGATTTCAGGAAATTTGGGTATTAGATGAGATTCAATGTCACTTTCACTAGTACGTGGATCCAGTCTAAAAACGTGAAGTGAAGAAAAACGTGGTACTGCTTTCAATGTTGTCTCTGATTTATTTGTGTCCATAATTCCGATAAGTGTTTTAATAGATTTCATTTTATGTTTAGGTTGACTGTTAGTATTAATTGTATTTTTATTATTCATAGAAATAATTTCAGTTTTATTTTTATTTTCTAAAACTTCAGAATTTGTTTTACTATCAGTGGTTTTTTGTTAGTTTACACTGCCATTTTTAATTTTGTCATTTTGCGAAGTCATGTGTGGCTTAGTCGATAATGCAGAAGAAAAAGTGTTTATATTTAAATTTTTCGGTTTTGTGTTGTCACTGCTCATTTTTGATTGTAGGATAAGAGATGCTCACTGTGTTCAATTTTACTTGTACTTTTTAATAAAAGTGCATGGTCACTAAGTATATTAATGGTTTGTATTTGATTTTGTATTAAACTGTCTTTGTTTATTATAATCTGTTTTAAGTAGTGAATTTTACATTTTATAATACTTGAATCAGTATCATTGGTAATACTGGAGAAAGAAATATCAATATCGTCGTCCTCCTCGTCAGCAGTGCCGGATTAAACAATGTGGAGGCCCTTAGGCAATCGAAATCTCGGCCCCCCCCTCCCCTAATAAGTTTATGATTTTACTTTCCAACAATTTTAATAAAATAATTTACAAAAAAATAACATACTGTTAAAAAATTAATAGGATATACCTATACTCACTAGTGGAATATAAAAGTATGAAAGAAAATGTGTACTTTACAGTTTTAAATAAGATATTCAAAAAATATTAAAAAATATTTGGAAAGTGTATCAGTAATATTAAGATAAGCAGGGCCGTGCCTAGGCAATTTTGCGCCCGAGGCAAATACTGTTATTTGCGCACCAAGCACCAACTTCTTCTCAACAACAATAATGACAATATAAAACATACTAATATACATACCTATATTTAGGTTTTTATATGCATACACTACAGTGTAAGCAATAGCTGTGGCAATAGTAAGGAACTGTATGAGTTTAAAAAATTATAGTTAATAATAAAATTTTTTTCTTTTGAATCTTACATCGATTTCAAAATCAAATCAATATTATTTTAATCCAATATAGAGGAGCTCGGGGCCCCTAAAAGACACGGGGCCCGTAGGCAATTGCCTACTCTGCCTAATGGGTAATCCGGCACTGCTCGTCAGCACAACAATTTATTAAATTTTCACCCAATACAGGTAGTTTTAAAATTGTTGCACAACTTCTATGTAACACTGTGTTGTACTTAATACACTTTAAACCTGATTGGGCAACTTTATGACACCTTTTACATTTAATTTCTAATGCATTTTGAGCACGCAAATTTTGCACATTATCATTTTCAGAAATCTTGACCATATATATATATATATATATATATATATATATATATATATATATAAGAAATTAAATTTTGTTGCGATGTCCGGTCAGGTCATCTGTCTTTAGCAGTTTCATTGGTTGCCTGATATTAAAAGATATTCAAGAGCCCGCATTTTTTTTGTAACGAATAATCAATTTTATTTATGCCTAACAATATTTTTTTCAATCATATACAAACAAATTTGTATGCTAGTATTTTTATTATTTTTTTTTTGTTCTATGTTGTTCATTGTTGTATTTATCGATTAGTTTTTCATAATAATATAGTTTGTGTTTGTGTTCCTTAGAAGACTTTATTTACAATATTTTTCATGAATAACATATCTGACAGTTTATTTAATAATAAAATATGAAATATGTAGTGAAATATTGTATCAAAATTAGTTAAAATCATATACAGGATGGTGACTCGAACATCCGAACATATGGATTTAACATGTAAAATCATATTTTCTTAATTTCCTGCTTTCATAATTATTTTAAGTAAAAAAACTTCAACTAACATTTGTAAAGCAAAATTAATTTTAGATGCATTGTAAGCTAAGAAATTAGGTTTGAAAATAAGTTAAATCATCCCTAAAATAGCAACACTCATGGAGTTGAGACAAATATAACAAATGTTTAACGTATTATCTGTCGTGTTAGCTACGTTACTTTATTTTTATTATTATTTGTAGTTACTGTTTTGTCAAATTACGCTAAAAAAATATAACAATTTTAATTTATTTTATTTTTGAAATTCAACATTAATTTATGGAATATTGTTTACTTCATCAGTAACTCGTATAATAATAAAATAAATTAACCCAGCTAACTTGACATATAAACTGTTAAACATTTGTTAATTTTTGTGTCAATTCCATGACTACAGCTATTTTCGGGGTGATTTATTTTGTTTTCATACCCAGTTTCTGAGGTTAATTAATAATTAGGGAAGCAGGAAATAAATACGATTTTACAAGTAAAATCCCTATGTTCGGGTGTTCGAGTCACCACACTTGTAAAGGATGTGTTCAGTTAAGTAGGTAACAAATCTAATAATGGGCTGTGTTTAATGTTAATTTGAGGCATAAGTTATTATGTTTTTTTTAATGATTTATGAATTTCTAGGTTCTCCAGAAAGTTTAGACCTTTTCCGTTTTTTTGGAAAACACGCACGAGTTCTATATTTAAAATCAGGACATTCTTCATTCGCTGAACACATACTAAACCGGGCCACACTTTCAATATTTATGAGGATTTTGAGATTCGACATTATGTTATCATTGATATTAATAATTAATTTTTGTTAAAGTCTAAAATTATTTTAAAAATGGATGTTTTCTATTTAAATGTTTTCTGGCTTGAATAAATGACAAATATATTTTACGTCGACCGGCTTTTGTTTTTTTCCAAAAATTGTTAGAAATATGTCATGTTTGGTATCAAATGAAAGGTCTCGTTGTGGGCTAGCGTGCAGAAATGACAAAAATGATCCATATCGATAGGCTTTAGTTTTTTGCAGAAAGTCGTCAGAAGTATCTCGTGTATGGTATTAAAAGAAATTTCTCGATGAGGACTGGGGAGCAGAATTGACAAAAATTTTCAATGGCGATCGAGATCTATTTTTTGCAAAAAGTTGTCAGAAGTTTCTCGTGTTTATAATCATAAAAAAGATCTCGATGAAGAAATGAGAAATGGTCCATGCTAACCCGCTTTTGCTTTTTGGAAAAAGTTGTCAGAAGTATGTCATATTTGATATCAAATTAAATGTTTTGTTGAGGGCTGATATGCAGTAGTGACAAAAAATTGCCAAGTCGACCTGCATTTGTTTTTTTTACAATTAATTTTCAGAAGTACACCGTGTTTAGTATTCAATGAAAGCATTTGACAAGACTTGCCTTGCAGACATGAAATTAGCTATGAAATGTTAATATTTCACTGACGCCGGAGGTCTAACTGAGCATTCGCTAGTATATTATCTAAAATAAACATTGTTAGTAAGCACATGTAAAAATCCGATGCAGATATACCTACTACAATTAAAATGTTAAATCACTTAAATAATACTTTGCACGAAGCCATATCTAAAATAGATTTTATTTTTTTCCAATAAATTTACGGATATGTTCTCAAATATTATGATTTCATTAAGAATATTTTAAATTGTTCCTGTGACTGCAGCTTCTGCTGAGAGTTTTTCAAAATTAAAGCTGATAAAAATTATTTACGATCCAATATGTCACAGGAACAGTTAACTAATTTAGCAATTATAAGTATAGAAAACAAAGTTGCTAGAGAACTAGATTGTACTGATTTAGCTAACGAATTTGTGGCAAAATAGGCAAAAAAAGTAAAAAATATATAATGTAATTATAGCTCATAATTTAATATTATTATTTACAATAAAAAATATAGAATTCATGTTGTTATTAGTTTAGATGACTCATAGATTTTGTTATTAATTTTTTGTTAATATTTATTTTATTTTCTGTATAACACATTTTTTGTTAAAATCAAATGTTTATTTTGTAAGAATTATCAAAGCTAAGTAATTTACAATTGATAACAAAGTTTTGTCATTTGAAAACGATAGTGTACTGAAAATTTCAAAATTTGTTTTCAGGTCTTGAATGAAACAAGTTCCTCGAAGAGTATCAGTTCCGCTACGACAGTTGCTCAAAGAAAAACTCGAAGAATTAGAAAAAAAAAGTAATCAAGAAGGTCACTGAACCAACTGATTGGATCAGCAACTTAGTGCTAGTGAAAACGCCAAAAAAGCTAAGGATTTACATAGATCCGCAAAATTTAAATGATGCATTACGACGCACTGAATTTGAAATACCTACTATTGATGAAATATTATCGAATATGAAAGGTGCAAGAATATTCTTTGTTTTCGAAACAAAAGATGGTTTTTGGAATTTAAAGTTAAACGAGAAAAGTTTATACTACACAACCTTCTGGACTTCATTCGGATGATACAGATGGACTCGTCTACCTTTCGGAATACGCATTACAAGTGAAGAATATCACAGAAGATTGAACGAAATTTTCAGTGGATTATCAGGAGTTGAACTGATTAATTATGACGCTATAATTATGGGGTATGGCAATACAGATGAAGAAACTCGAAAAAATCACGAAAGCTAAGGTTACCAGAGGTAAAATATATGGCTTACAAATTATCTGCAAAAGGGCTTAAAGCAGACGAAGAAAAGATAAAAGCAATTAGCGAAATGCCGTCGCCGAGAAATATAGTTCAAATTAGAAGTTTTATGAGACTATGCAATTATTTGATCAGATTTTTACCTGATTTAGCAACAATTGCTAAATCATTGAGAAAACTTACCAGAAAAAATCAACCTTGGGAGTAGAAAGAAGAACAGATATGCGCATTTGATAAAATAAAAGATCTTGTTCAAAATTCTCCAATTTTGGCTTATTATGATGTGAGTCAATCGATTACTATTCAATCAGATGCCAGTAGCTATGGATTAGGTGCAACTATTCTGCAAAACGGGAAACCAATTGCTTTTGCATTTGAAGTTTAAGTATGACTGAAAGACAATATGCACAGATCGAAAAAGAATGTCTCAGCATTGTTTTTTCTTGCGAAAGATTTAATCAGTATATCATTGGTAAAGAAAATGTAACCGTTGAAACAGATCATCGTCCATTAGAAACTATTGTTAAAAGATCTTTATAATCAGCTCCAAAACGCCTCCAACGAATGCTATTAGTGTATTAGTTTTGCAGTTTTCGATCTAAATGTTAAATATATACAAGGTTCAAAAATGTATATGGCAGATGCCTTATCAAGATTAACATTAGCAGATGACAAACATTTATCTACTAATGATATTTATTAAATTGATATTATTCAGAATGAACTAGAAGAAATAAAAATAACAGAATTGGCAAATATTAGTGATCAAACGTTAAAATGTAGGTATAATAAAAGAAACTCAAAAGGATGAAGTATTGCAACAACTTTTAAAACAAATTAAAATTGGTTGGCCTAACACGAAAATTGGATTCCAAGCCATCATACATAATTATTGGAAATATAAAGATGAATGATTATACAAAATGGCATTATTTTAAAAATGAGAGAATAATAGTTCCTAGCAGTATGAGGAAAGAAATGATGGGAAAAATACATTTGTGTCATTTAGGTAGAGCTGCTACATTAAGAAGAGCTCGAGATACATTATTTTGGCGTGGTATGAAAGCGTAAATAAAAAATATAAATGACAAATGTCAAATTTGTCAAAAATATAATAATAACAACCAAAGAAAATAACCAATGCAGACGCTTAGTATACCTACTTTACTATGTCAACAGTTATCAATGGACATATTTTTTTTATGAAGATCATAAGTATTTAATCATATTAGATTCTTACTCAGATTATTTTGAAGTTGACAAATTGAATTATGCAAGAAACATTTTAGCGGTTTTGGTATTCCAACCACAGTGATCACAGATAATGCAAGAAACTTTATTAGTACAGAATTTCAAAACTTTTCCAAAACTTGGAATTTTAAACACGTAACATCATTACCACATCACAGTCAAGGTAACGGAAAAGCAGAAGGAACTGTAAAAATAGCTAAAACATTGTTAAAAAAGTGATCTAAAGGCAATATAGACTTTTATGCTGCACTATTAGAGTGGACAAATTGACAAATACTCCTACTGAAAATATGGATAGTAGTCCTGTGCAAAGATTAATGTTCCGAAGAACACGAACTCAGATTCCAATTAATAATTCTATATTATAACCTAATATTCAAAAAAACTTATATGATAAAATTAACGAAGACAATTAACGAAACAGCACTATGATAAATCAGCCAGGTTGTTACCAAAATTAGAAATTGCCAATGAAGTAGTCGTTAAACCACGTAAAGAGAATCGACATTTGGAAAGATCATAGGAAAATATGATAATCAATCTTACGAAGTTCAAGTAAATAATTCATCTTTTAGAAGAAATCGAAGCTGGTTGAAACCTTTTAATGATAAAAATTAACCAATTTCGGAACAAACACCAATAAATGCAACCGAAACAACAGCGACATCTATCACCATCCCAGTGAAGATTAATTCAAAATACTCACCAATCAATATAAGATCGGGAAGAATTATTCGCCCTCCAAAGAAATATGAATTTTGTTAATATTAAATTTGCTTGTTCAGTTAATGAAAGTATTTTGTATTTAATAGTTTTATATATATATGAAAGAAAAACATGTTATGATATGCAAGTTTTAGTTACTTAGAGAGGGTTGGCAACCATGCAGGGCATTCGCGCTTAAACAGCCAGAAGCGTATGTCGTAATTTTTATAAGTTCCGATATAAGCATAAGTGTAATTTTGTTTATAATAAATATTTATAATTATATTTGTGTAACTGAACCTACAATCATAAACACGAAGTTTACGTGCGCTAGAAAGTCTGGCATGTAACAGAACATACATACATATATGTACTAACGCTTTATACTATGACTATATTATTGTAACGTTTTATTTATTTAGGTGAAGTGTAAAATTGATTAAAACACTAATATTTATATAACTAAGTTTAATTAAAAGAAATATGAATTATAAAGAATAAATAAAAATAACTAACACTAAGAATTAACAAATATAAACACTAATTTAAGAACTAATTATTATTACTAAAGACTTAAACACTAAGATAATTTATTTAAACAATTAAAACTACGTAATATTTATTTCAACACTATTTATATCACTGTCTATTTATTTATATCACCATCTGTACACTACGCGTATTAACACAAGACTGTCCTCGCGATCTTTTGGTCGGGGTATTTATATTAAAATACATCATTCTAGAAGATTCTTTGATTCCTTGAAATCAGAACAATGGGGAGCGAACGGACGTGTTCTGACCTGCTCGCTAGCGGTCGCCGCCCGTGCCGCCGCCCGCGCCGCGACCCTGGGTTCGCTACATTGCCCCCTCCTTAAGACTGTTTCGTCCCGGAACAGTTCGTTATGACGAAATCTGCATGCATCACCCTTGGTGCATCTGGAAGTCTTGAAGAAGTAACAGTCGACGGTCCGTTTGAGCTCCTCTTGGCCGGTAGAGTTGAAGCTGCAAACTAGAATTTCCACTCCGGTAAAGCGGAAGACTGTTTCTAACATGCTTCTAACAATCCTCCAATCCAAACCATCTAGTCCACAGCCTATCTTCGGTACTGCCAGTTTCATGATGTCGTTTTCCAACAGATGGTCCTTCATGTCGCACAGCGAGTCCCATAAATTGCGGTATGACGGCTTCTGATATGAGTATTGTTTCGTAACGAGATAGTAAATGTACCGCTTGTGTTCTACGTTATCATCCTTCAGTTGTAGCGTTTTCCCGACAGTTGGACGTTGGTTGGCCAGTTCTTGTACTCGTCCAAATTTTCTTTTAAAAACTGAAGCGATGCCGCGGGACATTTTAATGTCTTTCGCTACACAGTGAGCGAGGGAATATTCTGGGGACACGGTGAACAGATCTCGTTGTTCTTCTCGTGTCACGCCATACCGTGCTTTGTGACCAGTGGAATGGCTTTCCATAAAGTCATCAAATGTGGGTTCCTCAGCTATAACCCGGCGAACCGTCGCTCCACGATGATCGTCAAAGTTATCACCAGCGAAAGGGGCTAACCGATTGAAGTGGACTACTCTCGGCTTTCCATTAGGTGTTTTCCTAATTCTGTAGACCACATCATTTATTCTCTTTACGATCTCGTAGGGACCTTCCCAATTCTTTTGTAGCTTTGGTGATAAGCCACGACGTCTTTGTGGATTGTAAAGCCACACCAAATTCCCAGGTTGAAAACCACCTTTTTCAGCCTTGACGTCATACTGGTCCTTCATCCGATCACTGGCACCTTGAATGTTTGTGCGGACTTGTTCATGGATGTCATTCATTCTTCTCCGTAAGTCCGTTACATAGTCCTCCCCGGCTAGATCTTCACCGGGTTTACTGCCAAATACCAGGTCGCATGGTAAGCGCAACTCCCGCCCCAATAAGATGTTAGCTGGTGTCTGCCCTGTTGTCTCATGCACGGATGAACGGTAAGCCAACAAGAACAGATGAAGATGTCGGTCCCAGTCTCGTTGATGGTTAGAGACTACCTTTGACAAATACCGATTTATTGTTCTATTCATCCGTTCAACCATGCCATCAGACTGCGGGTGTAATGCAGTAGTTCTGGTTTTCTTTATTCCTAATATCTTACAGATATTTTGGAACAGAGCAGACTCGAAATTCCTTCCTTGGTCGGAATGTATCTCTCGCGGTACTCCAAATCGGCAGATGCATTCTTTTACCAAGACTTCAGCAACCGTTACGGCTTCCTGGTTGGGTAATGGATAGGCTTCGACCCACTTAGTAAAGTAGTCCATTACTACTACTATGTATTTATTTCCATCATCAGTTTCGGGGAATGGTCCGGTCACGTCAATCGCAATGCGTTCAAAGGGACTTCCAACGTTATATTGGCGCATTGGAGCTCTTCTTTTTCTATGTGGCCCGTTACTTCCCGCGCAGATCACACATTTCTTGCACCACTCTTTAACATCCTCCTTGCAATTTACCCAGTAAAATCGTTGGCGCACTCTCTCAAGGGTTTTATTCACTCCAAAATGTCCAGATCCGTCGTGGATCTCCTCCAATACTTCCGGTACTCTATTCCTAGGAATTATCAGCTGGGTCCTACTCACAGTACCTTTAGTATTTTCTACGACACGTTTCAGGAGGCCCTCTTCAACCACAAACTGGTCTGCTATCGCCACGTTTCCAATCCAGTATGATTTTCAAGTCCGAATCATTCTCTTGGTCCTTGCGAAGGTCTTCCGTTTGCCAACTATCATTTACTACTGTTGTTCTGGCGATGGTAGAGAGTTTTTCTTCTAGACGACTGCAATGCTTGCATTCGTCCTGGCAAGGTCTTCTTGATAATGCGTCAGCATTACGATGGCTTGTACCTGCTCGATGCTCAATAACAAAGTTATATTCTTGCAATCTTTCAATCCATCTAGCTGCCTGACCTTCAGGATTCTTAAATTGTAGCAGCCATTTGAGAGCAGCGTGGTCAGTTCTTATAAGAAATCTTCTACCGTACAAATATTTGTAGAAGTGCTCCACGGATTTCACGACAGCCAAAAGTTCTTTTCTGGTGACGCAATAATTCCTCTCTGGTTTTGACAAGGTCTTACTAAAATAGGCAATAACCTTCTCTTGTCCGTCTTGTATCTGGGAGAGAACGCCACCAATTCCAACGTTGCTGGCATCTGTATCTAGAACGAATTCTCCTTCTGGTAAAGGATAACTTAGAACAGGTGCGCTTGTCAAGGAATATTTAAGTTGTTTGAACGCAGCTTGACAGTCCATCTCCCAGATAAATTTTCTGCCTTCTTCAGTAAGCCTTGTCAATGGCTTCGCTATGTTGGCAAATCCAGGTACATAACGTCGGTAGTATGTACAGGGACCAAGGAAACTTCTCAATTCATGTTTGTCCCTCGGTACTGGCCAGTCACTCACAGCCCTTATTTTCTCCGGGTCAACTGCAATACCCTTACCAGAAACTACGTGTCCAAGATAATGCACTTCTTTTTGAAATAAGTGACACTTCTTTGGACTGAGTTTCAGGTTAGCCTTTCTCAATCTTTGGAAAACCTCTTCCAAGTTCTTCATGTGGTCCTCGAACGTTTTTCCTACCACAATAATGTCGTCGAGATAGACCAAACATGTTTTCCACGATAGTCCAGCCAACACGGTTTCCATAAGCCGTTCAAACGTTGCAGGGGCATTGCAGAGCCCAAATGGCATAACAGTAAATTGCCACAGACCGGTACCGATGGTAAAAGCTGTCTTTTCTTTGTCTTTTGGATTTAAATCCACTTGCCAGTATCCGCTCTTTAAATCAAGAGTAGAGAAAATCTTTGATCCTGCCAATGTGTCCAGTGTATCGTCTATTCGGGGTAGCGGGTAGCTATCCTTCTTCGTCACGTTGTTAAGTAGACGATAATCGACGCAAAATCTTGTAGAGCCATCCTTCTTCTTCACTAACACTACTGGTGAAGCCCATGGACTGTTTGAAGGTTCAATCACACCTTCCGTCCTCATATCTTCTATAATTTCTTCAGCTTCTTCCCGCTTCGCCAGTGGTAATCTTCTTGCTGTTTGGCGGATGGGTCTTGCGTCTCCGGTGTCTATTTTATGATGGACTACATTGGTTCGCCCTTTGTCCTTCTTGTCAAATTGGAACACATCTTGAAAGGTCCCAATTAAGTTCTTAGCCTTGGTTTTCTGGTCGGCATTCAAGTCCTGGAACGATGATGACAGCTCCTTGATTAGTATATCTGGAACTTCACAGGATGTGTTGTCTTTGGCCTTTACAGTTCGAATAATTGATGATACCGCTGAACATTCACCTACTACGGTCCCTTTTTTCAGTATAACGGGATAAAAATTTATGTTCATTACTCGAACTGGGATTATCTTGTCGGTTTTGAGCAAGGCTTTTCCAATTACAACTCCAGTCCCAGTTTTAGCATCATCATTTTTCGGCTGGAGCATGACAATGTTTCCCTCACAGAAGCTACCCTCTATCTGTGCTTCCACGATTGATTCACTCCGTTCTGGGAGGGTGACATCTTCCGTTATTAATACTCGCATGGCATTGTCGTCTCGTGGATTTAATACCAGTTCTTCATCATTGACCATCATTACTCCATTCTTCAGGTCAAGTTTAAATCCATGCTTTTTCATAATGTCCATGCCGAGAATGAATTCATCTTCTACATCAGCTACCAGCACACGATGTTTAATGCACGTTTTTCCAACAATGATGCTCAAATCTATTTCTCCAGATGCGGTAGCTTGTTCTCCGGTGGCTGTGCGTATCTGCCACTTTGTTGGAAGTAGATGTTTTCTGCATATTTTTCTTGCTAAGTCGGGTCTGATTATTGTTTTTGTCGCACCCGTATCCAGCAACATTTTAAGCGGCTTGCTGTCGATAGAGCCGTCTACATAGACACTGTTAGCTTGATGATGAAGGGATGCGACATAAGTAATGGATTCTGGGGCTACTGGATTACGGGTCGACGATTGCCCCTTCGCATCAACCCGACTTAGTTTCCCGACTCCTTTTCTTCCTTTCTTGGTTCTGCTTTCTTCTGTTGTTTTCTGCAGAGCCTTTGCGGGTGACCTAATTCACCGCAATTCCAACAGCGGAGTTTCTTTCTTCCCGCGCCGTGAATTTCAGATGAAATTCGTCTTATCCTGTCATCTAGATCCTCAGTGTCTTCATTCCTCTCAGCATCGATAATTCGCACTCGCGATTGGTTGCGTGAAGCTTGTTTTGCAGCTTCATGATCTAAGGCATATGAAAGTGCATCAACCAGAGTTTTTGGTCGAGCCAATCGTAGTGCCTGCTGAGTTTCATTGTCTCGGACCCCATAGATAAATGCTTGTGTAGCTAGGCATTCCAAGACGCTGTCAGGAGCTGTAGGGTGTGCAAGACGAACCAGGCGAGCTATGTCGGCTTCAAATTCTTGCAAGTTCTCTTTAGAATTTTGATACCGGTTTCTTAATTGCGTTTGGTACACCTGCTCCAGATGCGCATTGCCATATCGCATATCCAACCGCTTGACAAGTTGGTCATAATCTTCCTGTTCATCCTCTTTTAGCGTCTGGAGGATATCGATAGCTTCTCCACGCAGCGAAACTGTCAGCGCTGTAGCCTTTTCTTTGGGAGTCCAGCCATTTGCTTTGGCAGCGGCTTCAAACTGTTTTACATAATTCGGCCATGATGACTTGCCATCGAATTCGGGTGTTTTAATGTGCAGTTTTGAATTATGTTCCGCTTTTACTGTTTTATTTTCTTGAATTACATCAGCCACTTCAGAATTTGATACCGCTGGCCTAATTTTAGAGAAATTTTGCTGTAATTCTTCAACTTTCTTCTCGTAAATTTCTATTCTCTCTTCCAATATTCTAGAACTGTCTTTCAATTGCTCGTTTAGTTTCTCTTCCAAAGTTCTAGAATTTTCCATCAACTCTTCTTTCAATATTCTAGAACTTTCTTCAAACTTCCTAGAATTTTCTGTTAATTCTTCTTTTAATTTTTGTTCTAAACTTCTGGAATTTTCTATTAATTCTTCTTTCAATGTTCTAGAATTTTCCATCATTTTTTCTTCCAAAGTTCGAGAATTTTCTTCAGATTTTTTAGAACTTTCCTCTAATTTTTGTTCTAATGTTTTAGAACTTTCTTTCATTTGTTCTAAAGTTCTAGAATTTTCTTCTAATTTTTGTTCTAATGTTCGAGAATTTTCCATCATTTTTTTAACAAAATCATCAATTTCGAATAAAAACTCATCTGGATTTTCACCAACTTCTATTAAGGATTGGCGTAGACGAAGTTGTAGAACAGACTTGGTTCCCGATGTCTCCAAATCTCGTTCTTCCAGTTCCCTCTTGAGATCGGCCACTTTTAATTCACTTAATTTTACTTGTTTAGTCGCCATTTCATTTATTTTTATTTACACTTCACAGTTTATTAATAACCCTCACACCTGACACCAATTGTAACGTTTTATTTATTTAGGTGAAGTGTAAAATTGATTAAAACACTAATATTTATATAACTAAGTTTAATTAAAAGAAATATGAATTATAAAGAATAAATAAAAATAACTAACATTAAGAATTAACAAATATAAACACTAATTTAAGAACTAATTATTATTACTAAAGACTTAAACACTAAGATAATTTATTTAAACAATTAAAACTACGTAATATTTATTTCAACACTATTTATATCACTGTCTATTTATTTATATCACCATCTGTACACTACGCGTATTAACACAAGACTGTCCTCGCGATCTTTTGGTCGGGGTATTTATATTAAAATACATCATTCTAGAAGATTCTTTGATTCCTTGAAATCAGAACAATGGGGAGCGAACGGACGTGTTCTGACCTGCTCGCTAGCGGTCGCCGCCCGCGCCGCCGCCCGCGCCGCGACCCTGGGTTCGCTACATTATTAATTTCTTAAAATGTTCGGATAGTATTCATTTATGAATGTGAAATATAAATATACATTTTTTAAATATCCCGCTGAGCCACCGAGTATATAATAGTTAGCTACTGACCGTTGTTTACTCGTGGCGCCACTTCCTTATTTTTCACAAAAATGCTTACCGCAATTGTTTAGAAAATTAATATCTTTTATATTAAAAAGTATATATTATTCATATATACCTAACGAATTTATAACAATATACAGTATGTAATGCAGATAACATTTTCATCGTAAATATTTACATTATTGAAAAATAAAATTTTAAAAACTTTTTATTTTACGTGGAATCTAAAAGTTCAATTTACGTAATTTTTTTATATGACATGTATAATAATATTCTTTAGAGCATACATAAGATTAAACCATTTTTCAATCAACGGTCTAGTACTGGAAAAAAAAAATAAAACATACTCGTATAAAGATCCTACGTTTTTTTACATGTTTTATTTTTTTTTCCGGCTTTTGAGAAGTTCGTTATTTTTCATTTTTACATATATGATACAGTATCCTATTTAAAATATATCCTACAATTTTCAACAAATTATTTGGTTTTCGATTGGAGATATTTTGAAAATTATATTTAAAAAAATGTTTTGGGTGTATGAATAATAAATAATATCAATTAAATAATTTTATTTGAACACCGAATTGATGTCTACTTATTTACATATACAAATAAAACTTGTTACAATAAACAATTTTTAATAATAAAAAAAAAAACTTAAATACTGGTCTTGAATTTCCCGCGTTGGGGGTATAGGAGGCAGTGTGCAAGGTTCATGCCTTGTCGAATTTCCGCCGATGCTGCTTACCCGGTTACAAAGGTCTCCAGCGTCGATAATTTCGGTGTGTATACCATGTTTTTCATATGCCCCCACAAATAAAAGTCCAATGGTGTTAAGTCAGGTGACCACGAAGGCCAAAAACAGGTCCGCCCCGACCAATGCACTTATTTCCAAATGCGTGGTTTAAGTAATAATGTACGCGACGACTGAAATGCGCCGGTGCACCGTCGTGGAGAAACCACATTTCTTGACGCACATTTAAAAGAAACATCGTCTAAAAGTTCTGGAAAATTATTTTGCAAAAAAAGTAATTATTAGCATTTAGTCCTTCTGGCAACACAACTTGTTTTTTCTTTTTTTTTCTGTATCTAATTTTTACTTGTTTGTTTCGTAATCTTTCGTCTTTTTCTTTCTTTCAAATTTCATTCTGAATTTTTCTGTCATTTTATATCGAATCGTTGTCAATGAAAATTTTTGATCCCTTTAGTTTGTATTTATTTTTCATTGTGTTAATTTTGTTTTCATATGATTGTATTGTTGCTACTATTATTTGTTTTTCCTTTCATATCTTGTATGATTCCATAACTGTAGTTTCCACTCTCATTTTATTTTTTATAAAATTTTCTACTTCTTCCGGTGAGCTTTCTATGTTTGCACCTTTTATTTTAATGATGTTTTTCTTTGCAGATATTTCTTTCTTGTCCTCTAGTTTTTCTAGGTTTTTTATTCTGTGTCTCAGTGTCTAAATTTTGCTAATCTCTTAAGAGTGATGCTGAACGAGTCTTGTAAGTGTGATAATCACTATTATTCAGTATCTTAAGTATGTTTTTATGAATTTCAATGAGCGTGAAATAAAAGGCTACGAAATGTCATGATTCCTAGTTCGAGAAAATGTGCTCTACAGTAATCTCTATGACCTATTCCAAAAGTTCAGTTGGGAAAATTCCCTACCAAATTCTACCATACGAAATAACAGAGTGGAAAATAGCAAAATAAACTGTTCTGAGTGTAGACTTATCAATAAGTGATTTTAATCCCCGTATAAGTAAATAAAGCTAGCTAATCTTTTGCAGAAAGATTCAATGTATGAATTTCCATTTAGCGGATTTCCATTCCTGAGAAGGAAACTGACTTATTTTGAGCGAAACACTGATTACTAGAAATAATTAATTGCTGAGTTCTATCCTTGTTTAAAAATAAGTTATTGGCGGCAAACCAATATTCTGCTTTTAAGAGATTCAAATCACTAATTTGGATAAGAATATGGAAAGCATGGATTTAAACTTGACCTGAAGAATGGAGTGATGATGGTCAATGATGAAGAACTGGTATTAAATCCACGAGACGACAATGCTATGCGAGTATTAATAACGGAAGATGTAACCCTCCCAGAACGGAGTGAATCAATCGTGGAAGCATAGATAGAGGGTAGCTTCTGTGAGGTAAACATTGTCATGCTCCAGCCGAAAAACGATGATGCCAAAACTGGGACTAGAGTTGTAATTGGAAAAACCTTGCTCAAAACCGACAAGATAATCCCAGTTCGAGTGATGAACATAAATTTTTATCCAGTTATACTGAAAAAAGGGACCGTAGTAGGTGAATGTTCAGCGGTATCATCAATTATTCGAACTGTAAAAGCCAAAGATAACATATCCTGCGAAGTTCCAGATATTCTAATCAAGGAGCTGTCATCATCGTTCCAGGACCTGACCGCCGACCAGAAAACCAAGGCTAAGGGTTTAATTGGCAACTTTCAAGATGTGTTCCAATTGGACAAGAAGGACAAAGGAAGAACCAATGTAGTCCATCATAAAATAGACACTGGAGACGCAAGACCCATCCGCCAAACAGCAAGAAGATTACCACTGGCGAAGCGGGAAGAAGCAGAAGAAATTATAGAGGAAATGAGGACGGAAGGTGTGATTGAACCTTCAAGCAGTCCATGGGCTTCACCAGTGGTACTAGTGAAGAAGAAGGATGGCTCTACGAGATTTTGCGTCGATTATCGTCAACTTAACAACGTGACGAAGAAGGATAGCTACCCGCTACCCCGAATAGATGATACACTGGACACATTGGCAGGATCAAAGATCTTCTCTACTCTTGATCTAAAGAGCGGATACTGGCAAGTAGATTTAGACCCAAGAGACAAAGAAAAGACGGCATTTACCATCGGTACCGGTCTTTGGCAATTTACTGTTATGCAATTTGGGCTCTGCAATGCCTCTGCAACGTTTGAACGACTTATGGAAACCGTGTTGGCTGGACTGTCGTGGAAAACATGTTTGGTTTACCTCGACGATATTATTGTGGTAGTAAAATCGTTCGAGGACCACATGAAGAACTTGGAAGAGATTTTCCAAAGATTGAGGAAGGCTAACCTGAAACTCAGTCCAAAGAAGTGTCACTTATTTCATTATCTTGGACACGTAGTTTCTGGTAAGGGTATTGCAGTTGACCCGGAGAAAATAAGGGCTGTGAGTGACTGGCCAGTACCGAGGGATAAACATGAATTGAGAAGTTTCCTTGGTCTCTGTACATACTATCGACGTTATGTACCTGGATTTGCCAACATAGCGAAGCCATTGACAAGGCTTACTGAAGAAGGCAGAAAATTTATCTGGGAGATGGACTGTCAAGCTGCGTTCAAACAACTTAAATATTCCTTGACAAGCGCACCTGTCCTAAGTTATCCTTTACCAGAAGGAGAATTCGTTCTAGATACAGATGCCAGCAACGTTGGAATTGGTGGCGTTCTCTCCCAGATACAAGAAGGACAAGAGAAGGTTATTGCCTATTTTAGTAAGACCTTGTCAAAACCAGAGAGGAATTATTGCGTCACCAGAAAAGAACTTTTTGCTGTCGTGAAATCCGTGGAGCACTTCTACAAATATTTGTACGGTAGAAGATTTCTTATAAGAACTGACCACGCTGCTCTCAAATGGCTGCTACAATTTAAGAATCCTGAAGGTCAGGCAGCTAGATGGATTGAAAGATTGCAAGAATATAACTTTGTTATTGAGCATCGAGCAGATACAAGCCATCGTAATGCTGACGCATTATCAAGAAGACCTTGCCAGGACGAATGCAAGCATTGCAGTCGTCTAGAAGAAAAACTCTCTACCATCGCCAGAACAACAGTAGTGAATGATAGTTGGCAAACGGAAGACCTTCGCAAGGACCAAGAAAATGACTCGGACTTAAAAATCATACTGGATTGGAAACGTGGCGATAGCAGACCAGTTTGGGAAGATGTTGCACGACACTCACAAAGTGTAAAATCGTACTGGGCGCAGTGGGACTCTATTGTTGTTGAAGAGGGCCTCCTGAAACGTGTCATAGAGAATACTGACGGTACTGTGAGTAGGACCCAGCTGATAATTCCTAGGAATCGAGTACCGGAAGTATTGGAGGAGATCCACGACGGATCTGGACATTTTGGAGTGAATAAAACCCTTGAGAGAGTGCGCCAACGATTTTACTAGGGTAAATTGCAAGGAGGATGTTAAAGAGTGGTGCAAGAAATGTGTGATCTGCGCGGGAAGTAACGGGCCACATAGGAAAAGAAGAGCTCTAATGCGCCAATATAACGTTGGAAGTCCCTTTGAACGCATTGCGATTGACGTGGCCGGACCATTCCCCGAAACTGATGATGGAAATAAATACATAGTATTAGTAATGGACTACTTTACTAATTGGGTCGAAGCCTATCCATTACCCAACCAGGAAGCCGTAACGGTCGCTGAAGTCTTGGTAAAAGAATGCATCTGCCGATTTGGAGTACCGCGAGAGATACATTCCGACCAAGGAAGGAATTTCGAGTCTGCTCTGTTCCAAAATATCTGTAAGATATTAGGAATAAAGAAAACCAGAACTACTGCATTACACCCGCAGTCTGATGGCATGGTTGAACGGATGAATAGAACAATAAATCGGTATTTGTCAAAGGTAGTCTCTAACCATCAACGAGACTGGGACCGACATCTTCATCTGTTCTTGTTGGCTTACCGTTCATCCGTCCATGAGACAACAGGGCAGACACCAGCAAACATCTTATTCGGGCGGGAGTTGCGCTTACCATGCGACCTGGTATTTGGCAGTAAACCCGGTGAAGATCTAGCCGGGGAGGACTATGTAACGGACTTACGGAGAAGAATGAATGACATCCATGAACAAGTCCGCACCAACATTCAAGGTGCCAGCGATCGGATGAAGGACCAGTATGACGTCAAGGCTGAAAAAGGTGGTTTTCAACCTGGGAATTTGGTGTGGCTTTACAATCCACAAAGACGTCGTGGCTTATCACCGAAGCTACAAAAGAATTGGGAAGGTCCCTACGAGATCGTAAAGAGAATAAATGATGTGGTCTACAGAATTAGGAAAACACCTAATGGAAAGCCGAGAGTAGTCCACTTCAATCGGTTAGCCCCTTTCGCTGGTGATAACTTTGACGATCATCGTGGAGCGACGGTTCGCCGGGTTGTACCTGAGGAACCTACATTTGAAGACTTTATGGAAAGCCATTCCACTGGTCACAAAGCACGGTATAGCGTGACACGAGAAGAACAAAGAGATCTGTTCACCGTGTCCCCAGAATATTCCCTCGCACATTGTGTAGCGAAAGATATTAAAATGTCCCGCGGTATCGCTATTGGCCAACCAACGTCCAACTGTCGGAAAAACGCTACAACTGAAGGATGATAACGAAGAACACAAGCGGTACATTTACTACCTGGTTACCAAACAATACTCATATCAGAAGCCGTCATACCGCAGTTTATGGGACTCGTTGTGCGATATGAAGGACCATCTGTTGCAGAACGACATCATGAAGCTGGCAGTACCAAAAATAGGCTGTGGACTAGATGGTTTGGATTGGAGGATTGTTAGAAGCATGTTAGAAACAATCTTCCGCTTTACCGGAGTGGAAATTCAAGTCTGCATCTTCAACTCTACCGGGCAAGAAGAGCTCAAACGGACCGTCGACTGTTACTTCTTCAAGACTTCCAGATGCATCAAGGTTGATGCATGCAGATTTCGTCATAACGAACTGTTCCGGGACGAAACAGTCTTAAGGAGGGGGCAATGTAGCGAACCCAGGGTCGCGGCGCGGGCGGCGGCCGATAGCGAACAAGTCAGAACACGTCCGTCCGCTCCCCATTGTTCTGATTTCGAGAATAATCGACGAATGTTCCAGAAGGAACTGTTTTATATAAATACCCCGACCAAAAGATCGCGAGGACAATCTTGTATCGATACGTGTAGTGAACAGATGGTGATATAAATAAATAGATAGTGATATAAATAAAAAGTGATATAAATATTGTAGAAATAAATATTGCGTAGTTATAATTGTTCAAATAAATTATCTTAGTGTTGAAGTCTTTAGTAATAATAATTAGTTCTAAATTAGTGTTTATATTTGTTAATTCTTAGTGTTAGTTATTTTTCATTATTCTTTATAATTCATATTTCTTTCATTAAACATAGTTATATAAATATTAGTGTTATAATCAATTTTACACTTCACCTGAATAAATAAAACGTTACAATATTTATATTTTTATGTTTGCTTGTTATCGTGATATCGTCAACAAAAAGTACACTATTTAATGGTCGTAAAAAGCAGCTCAAATCCTTTACTTAGATAATGAACATAAGTGACCCTATGACCCTAAAATAGAACCTTGAAGAACATCATGTATTACCTTCTTAGAGAGCAATAAACTGACCATTAGGATCAGAAAAACAGGGATCAACTATACCTACTCCCAAAATTAATATTTCTATGTTTGTCAAAATATTGTCTATGCAGTTGCTACTTGTTTCAGACAACTCTTGTCCTTTTTTCCAATTTATGATATTCATTTTTTTCATTCAAATATTGTTAACTGAACATACTCGTATGTACTTATTTAAAATTTCCTCAAATTTATTGTAAAATATTTACAATATACCTAAGGAAGAGGACCTATAAACAGCAATGAGTAACAATTTCCACTTACTCAAATTGATGCCTGCTAACTCTGCATGATAAGCAACATTGAATTCACAGAGATCTAAAGACTCAGAATGCAAAAATAAGAAACTAATTTATAATTACATAAATTGACATTTTGAATCGATAAAGAATCTAGCCAGTGTTCAGAGATACAAATAACATCAAAAGGATACTCCTTCAAAAATATAGATAATTGATCGATAATCCAATGTTATTTTATTTGTATAAGTTTCTGTATTCTTTGAAAAAACGGTTTAATACAAGTTCCTGAGGGCCATATGGAAGGGTCTAGGGATTTTTATTTGTTTCTGTGGTGATTTGTAATTTTGAAAAATCTCAGGATACTTTGAGTTAAGTTTCTCGACCCTTAATTCGGGAAAAATAGAGAGTAAATGTTTTTTTACATCCTCTTCTATTGTATTTGGATGAAGTCTAAAAACATGGACGACAAAGGATTTAGGTACCGCCTTATTTACCGTGTAAGTTTTAGTTGTGTTTCCAAAAACAAATATTTTTCCTTCTTCTTCTGGAAACAATTTTATAAGAATTTAAATTTTCAACGTGAGCTGACGGTGAATTGTCAGTTTTTTTTATTATTATTTTAATTGTCTTTCCTGTGACAGCGTTATTATTTTGAAAAAAATCTTCCCATGACCGCCTTGACATCACTACTAACCACATTTTTTGTGTTTATTGTTAGCGGCCTTGATTAAGTCGGTACAAGAGTTTGTTTATCTGTTTTTGATTTCAAGTCTGCGAAAACGCTGGGAGATGGAGAAAGTATTGACTTTTAGTAGTTGTTTTTAGTTTGGACTTTGTCCTTTAGCAGATTAATTGTCAGCTGTTGTGACTAAATTAATGAGTCTTTTCAATTAATACTAAGTCTTTTTCTTTTAGAAGCTGCTTTAGGTGAAACAATTTACATTTAAGCACATATACTTCATTTATTTCTGTATCTTCGATACTGGCAAACGATAAGTCGTTTTCATGATTTTCATCCTCTTCTTCCACACCGTTTTAACAATGTATCATATTGTCACTCATTATGGGAAATTTAAGTATATTCGCGCAACTAGTATGACTTATTACATTACACTTCACTCATTTTAGCCCCGTTAAAGTAGTTTTATGACATCTTTTACAGTTTTTTTTTTTCGTCTATTTTATAACCAGACAGATAAGTTAACACGTTGGGTACACTTTCAGCCAAATTATTTGGGCACATATAGTATACTAGACTACTCAGGGAATTAACATGCGAAAACAGTTTTTTGCGATTACCATCTGTACCTTTATTTATTTTTCGCATTAAATATTCTAAAGCCAGGTTATTTATTTCGATCTCTCTCTATCTCCCCTTTTTGTGTTATATTACTTACTTTATTTTTCTTCCATGTCATCGCAATTAATCTTCTTAATTTTGATGGTACATTTAGTTCTTCAAGAGTTCTTATGAGCTTTTTCTTTTAATTGAATCAAATGCTTGATAAAAATCTATAAATAATATTTCTATGTTCTTATTGTATTCAAATACTTTTTTTTATTATTTGTTTTACTGTATGTATGGCGTCTCTTTCTGTAATGGATTCGCATTGATATTGTCAAATTATGATATTTTCTTCAATTACTAATCTCCTTTGCATAAATCTGGGTAATATTTTAACGTTTATTAATATGGGTAAAGTGTAAAAGTGACAAAACACGAATATTTATATTACATGTTTACTAAATAACAAAAAAAACTAACACTATGATTTAAATGAAAATAACACAACTAAAACTTAGAGATTAATAATACACATTTAACACACTAATTATTATGTAATATTTATTTATTTACACACAGAATTTTTTCTACGCTATTTATATTCACAAAATATCAAAATTTATTTCCAGTAACTATTAATTTCTACTTCACATCTCGCAGTTATCCACTAGCCTAACTGCTGCTCTGCTCGACTCCGCGGTCACTACAATTTATTCTGGTGGATAGTTATTCTGGAAACTCGTGAAATATTCGTAAATCTATAAAATTACCGAACGCTCTTATCACTCTTATCTCACTTGACCTATGTAGTGAGACTACCTGTCTAGACAGATCTGCCGCGATGAGTTATCGGCAGTGATTTATGCTCGCTACAATATTTTATATGTCATGATCGGCAGAGTGATACATATTTGTTGGTCACCTTTTTATGTACTGTCACCACTTGTTCAAATTCCCATTCTTTTGGCATTCTTTTTTCTCTCCACATTTTCTGAGTTACTATATTTGCTCCTATATATTTTATTAATTCAATATTTACTCCATCCTTACCTATTGTTTTTTCCATTGTGACATTTTTTTATTATTTCTTTGATGTCTTGTAATTTTCTATCTTGTTCATTGTTTTTTGTTTCAGCTCGGTTTCATCTTTTGTATCTGTTAATAAATCTTTAAAGTGGTTCATCTAAATTTGCTTATATTTTTGTTCACTTTCGGCTATATTACCGTTTACATTTTTAACTGTAATTTGGATTTTAATTAGTTTTAGTTCGCGTGTGAACTTGATGGTAAAATCTGTTTGTATTTTTTTCCAGACTTTCTTGTTCTGTGTCTTTAATTTGATGTTCTGTCCAAAATTGTTTTACGTCAAATTTCTCTAGTATGAGTTTTCAACATTATGAGCACGAATTTACGTCCCTAGAATATGATTTTGCTATTTTTACCGTAGTGTGTATATGTGTATGTATATGTGTGTGTATATGTGTGTATGTATATATATATATATATATATATATATATATATATATATATATATATATGTGTGTGTATGTGTGTGTAAATTATAATATTAACATTAAAATCATATTTTGCAATATTGCAAATTTCTTACACGTGTGTTTTTCTTTCCTTTATGAGATAGAAATAGAGACAGACATAAAAGATCTTGTAACACACGATCAGTGTTCTGTTACGCCACAAAATTATAATGTCTAATGAAACGCCAATCTATACAAAAAATGAAAAAATTATAGATTACCACACATTTATCAAGAAGATATCGTGGAACATGTACAGAAACTATTACAAGAAAAAGTTATTCAAAAATCCTATTCCCCCTGGTCCTCTCCCATCTGGGTAGTGCCAAAAAAGACTGACGCTTCAGGTTTAAGAAAGACAAGACTAGTTATTGACTTTAGGAAAATTAACGCGAAAACCAAGCACGACAAATTCCCTATCCCAAATATAGACACTCTTTTCGATAATATTGGTCAATCAAAATATTTCACTACTTTAGATCTCCACTCTGGCTTTCATCAAATTTTAATAAATAAGGAAGACCGAGAAAAAACAGCGTTTTCGACCCCTTCAGGGCACTACGAATTTCTTCGCATGCCCTTTGAACTTAAAAATGCCCCGGCTACGTTCCAAAGAATGATCAACACAGTATTAGGCGACTTAGTTAACAAAATTTGCCTAGTTTACCTCGATGATATCATAATTTTCGGCAACACATTAGATGAACATTTAAATAACATAAAATTAATTTTTGAAAAATTACGTAAAGCCAATTTAAAAATACAAAAAGATAAATCAGAATTTTTAAAAGCAGAAACAAATTTTTTGGGCTATATTATAAATGGTCTCAGTACAGATCCAAAAAAAATCGAAACTATTCAAAATTTAAACATTCCAAAACCTAAAAAGGAAATAAAACAATTTTTAGGCACTTTAGGTTGGTATCGTAGATTTATCCCGAATTTTGCTAAACTCACAAAACCATTTACCAAATGCTTAAAAAATAATTCTTCCATTGAAATTTATAACCATGAATACCGGGAAGTATTTGAAAACTGTAAGAAAATTATTGCAGAATCATTTCTCTTGCAAATACCTGACTTTAACAAAGAATTTATCCTGACAACTGACGCATCCGATTACGCGATCGGGGCCGTACTAACACAAATTCACGACGGACAAGAAAGAAAATTATTAAAAAAAATTGCAGATACTAGCATTAAGATTAATGTTATCAGTTTACCCGAGAACAATCACCTTACTGACGCTAGCGAAAATCCTAACAGCGAACAAAACGACACAGACGTAAATAATAGCCGGTATAAAATATGTAGATAACCGCTTGAACGTAGCTAATAATCAACTTATAATCGATTCACATAATAATGATACTGAAATTAAAATAGTTAAACTATTTAAGCAACAGAAACAAAGAATTTTTGTAACTTTTAATGAAAATAATTTCGAAAATGAAGTGTTAAAATTTATAAAAGATTACATAGTTCCAAAAATTAGATATTTGGCAATATTTAATAAAAATCTTGATAAACAAATAACTAAAATTATATCACAAAATTTTACCGCAAATTCCATAAATATAATATAAAGTAGTAACTGACATCGAAAATGACGAAGAACAACTAGAAATTATTCATCAATTTCAACACGGAATAATAAACCATCGTGGAATAAATGCCACAATTCAAGCTCTAAAAGAAAAATACTATTGGCCTAATAACAAATGCGAACTATGTAAATTGAGTAAATATAACAGAAATCCTATACCCGCTATTGACAACTTAACTCCAACACCTTAAAAATCTTTCGAAATTATTAATATAGATTTATTAACTTTAGAAAGTAAATACTTTTTGACTATCATGGACTAATTTTCAAAACACGCTCAAGCATATCTTCTAAAATCTAAAGATGCAAAAACAGTTTGTGAATTATTAATTAAATACTTTCACTCCTACACTATTCCCGATAAAATTATAACAGTTAACAGACAGTGGCGGAGAATTTAAAAATACATTATTACAAGACTTGTTAAAAAGATACGGAATTAACATCCACTTCATATGCATAAATAACCCAAAAAGCAACGCTATCGAGAGATTTCACTCCATTATAATAGAGTCACTCCGTATTATTAATCAAAAAGACAGAGTAAAAAATCAATCATTACCGGAAAAAGTAGACTTAGCAATAATAGCCTACAATAATACTAAACATAATATTATTAAATTAACCCCTAACGAAATTCTTTTCGGCCATAATCAAAATAAATATTTTAAACAAAATATGAATATACAGGCTGTCCCATTTAAGGTACGAATGCATTGGTATCTCGAGAACCGTAAGAGCTACGAGGTTGGTTAAATTAGACAAGAGTTGCCCCGTCAGGAGGCTATTTTAATAGTGTTTTGTTATTTGCGAAAAAATGAATAGGTCACTAGATATAGGGGAAAATGTAAATTTAGCGATTTTCTTTTTTTGCTTATAACTTTGTTATATGAAATAATACGAGATTCTGGTTTGAACTTCCTTCAGGCACTTTTGTAGGGTGAATTTGCAGAAGTACTCAATTTTATTTTATATCTAACCATTTACGAGATACTGATAGCAACTTTTATTTTTATTTTTTTTTTCCAAATAAAATCTCTATTAAAAATAATACCGCTCTGTTTCAAAATATACTTAACACTCTTAATTATAGTTACAATGATTTAAAAGATTTCAAAACTATTTATGAAACAAAACAAACGAATTAAAAGAGGTTTAATTAATGCACTTGGTTCTGTTTTGAAATCTCTGACTGGAATTTTAGATTCAAATGATGAGGAAAAATATAATAAACTATTTGAACAAATAAAAAACAACGAAATAACTCTTCAAAAACAAAACGAATTAAATCTTAAATTTTCTCATAACATATCCGAACATTTTAATCAGTTAGACAATATAAAACATAATGAAAAAATTTTACAAGAAAAAATAAGTTTAATTATCTCAGAATTAAATAATTTCCAAAATTGGAAAAATTTATTGCATGTTCACAATCAAATTGTCGACCTAATATTAATAATTAATAATCTGAATGACTTTTGCAAACAAATAGAAACATTGACATTTTGTTCATTGCACAAGTTGCACCCTAGCATAATATCTTTTGAAAATTTAATTAATGTTACAAACAATAAAAACATTTGGCATTTTAACGAAATAATAGAAACTCATTGTAAATTCTATGATAAACAAATTCATTTCATAATAAATATTCCATCTTTCACACAAAAATCATATCCATTATACCAATTTAACCCAATTCCCTCATTAAACGGTAACGAATTAGTAACAATGAATGAAAAACAAAAACTATTTTTTAAGGATAATAATAATAATAATTATATAGTTAATAATTGTATTTTAATCAGTAACAAATATATGTGTATTACTCAATATTTAGAATTAAGTAATTGTATGTTAAATTTAATCTATAAACAAAAAAATGATAATTGTTCATATCATATTTTATTAACAGATAATGACATAGAACAAATTCAAAACACTAATGACGTAATAATTATTAGTCCTTTCCAACAAGAAATCCAAATAAATTGTGCAAATAAAAATATTCATAGAAAAATTCGAGGTATTTATAAATTCAAAGCTAACGAAAATTGTCAAATAAATAATAGTTATTTTTTATACAAGACGATAAAATAATATTTTATCGACAAGCGGGAAGTGTTAATTCACGAGCGCTATAATCGCGAGTGAATTATTTTTCGCGAGTCGATAATTTAATTTTATCGTCGTGTATAAAATTTCATTTTTTTCTATAGCAGGTTTTGAGGAGAAAAGAATTAGAAAAATTAAATTATTATTTAAGAACAATTTTAAAATGTCAGTAGTGTGCATTATGGAAATGTACTTCTAATAAACAAAAGTTAAAGTACTTTATCTACCCTTGCTGTGAAAGTGCTACTTTATCCACTATTTTGAGTTGATAAAATTGCACTTTAACATCTGCTATAGAAAAAAAATATTTTTAATATCGTAAATCAACAATATAAAGAATTATTTTTCCAAAACATGCACATTATTCACGAAAATAAAATAAATGGAACTTTAAATATGCAAAAAAATAAAAAAATAGAAAATTCTACATTAGTTCTTCCTAAAATAAATAATTTCGAAGTAAACAATAACAATTATCACTCTTTTATTATATATTTCATATTAAGTATAATTATTGTAATTTTTATAGTTAAGATTTTATTAAAATGTAAAACAAAATCATCTAAGAAAGGAAAAACACCAGAACAAATAGAAATTAATCCACTAGCTTAAAACAAATGCGCAATATCGCAAAATCTTGCAAGGAAGGAATTATAATATTAACATTAAAATCATATTTTGCAATATTACAAATTCCTTACACGTGTGTTTTTCTTTCCTTTATGAGATAGAAATAGAGACAGACATAAAAGATCTTGTAACACACGATTCAGTGTTCTTCACCTGATATCTGCACATGTTACAGCATCTCTTAACATGTCTTATCAAGTTGTAACTTGCAAACTGAAATAAACTAATTTTTTAAAAATACGTTTTTCAATAACAAAAACATAATTTGTATATGTGTGTATGTGTATATGTATATTAGTATATGTTTATAGGTGTATATGTGTGTGTATGTATGCAGTGGTGTGCTATGGAAATTTTAACAAGGGACTCGCATGTTTTCTAAAAAAATATTAAAATATTATGACGGGGGGGGGGGGGGGCGTGTTGGGGGTTATCTAGGGGGTAGTTATTGAAAAAATATAACTTATATAAAAGGAAACTCGTATATTGTGTTTCACGTTTACTATCCGAATCAGAACGAAAATAACCTAATAGTTGCAATTATAGCATATTAGGCGGAGTTATCGCGATATTCTGTCACTGTTGAAGTTAAAAGCAAATGCTATGTTTATAAATGTTTTAAAATTTGAAATTAATTGATTTTCGAAAAAGGAAAAATAATATAGAAATCAAAAGAATTGGGGCTCGCGAAATCACAAAGAATTTTAACAAGGGGCTCGCAAATTATTTAGAATTTTAACAAAGGGCTCGCGCGAGCCCCTGTGAGCCCCCTACAGCACACCACTATATGTATGTGTATGTGTGTGGAGAGTGCGCGCGTGTATCGTGAGTGCCCGCGTGTGTGGTGAGCGCGCGCGTGTTAGCAAGTGCGCACGCGTGTGTGTGAGAGCGCGCGTTTGTGTGAGTGCGTACGCGTGTGTGTGTGCGCGCACCCGTGTGTGTTTATATGTGTAGGTATGTGTTAATTTTTAAATCTTTTTTGCCGCCTAATTTTTTCTTCCGGTCTCAGTTCAAACTCATTTAAAAAAATCCAAAAGCCCAAGTCTATTTATTTTACGTTAAAATGTGATATTTTTCACTGTTTCTTTGAATTGTTACTTCTTCTTTATATAATGCTCTTTTTCGTAATATACGATTTTTTTCTGTAGAACCCGTTTTTGAAAATAAGTATACAAGTATACATATAAAAGCTTTTCTTAAAAATAAATATGCTTTATATAAAAAAATCTGATTTTTTTGCAACTTTGACGGGCACCATCATGGGGAGGACAAATTTTTATTGAATTTTAAATGTTTTGAGTTTAGTAGTAGTTTAGTATAGTATAATGTCATTAAATTAACTTTAATTTTCTATTTTTATAACGAAGCAGAAAACACATTTAAAACTTTTTCAGCTGAAGCTAGCGTTTTGACAATAAGATTTTCAATGTTTACAATGGCCAAGTTGGAAAATCTCTCTTGATTTTTACTTGATCTTAGCCAATATGTTTTACGTATTACGTACATGATGTTTATTTGATATTGTGACAATACTGACTTACCGACAAGCAAGACAATATGAAAAAAGCAGGAGTTGCTGACACTACGTCATGAGTTATTTTGTTATAAAAATTTTGCTTCTGTTTTTGATTTGTGTCTTACAATAAATAGATGTAATAATATTCAATAAATAATTTGTTATATAATTTGGCGCCCAATGTAAGTTATAGGTTAACAAGCAGGAAAAAAAAACAAAGATTCCACAGTGTGAATAGTGTTTGTCATTTTCTACAAAATATGTGGCTTGTCAGAGTGACATTTGTACTCACTATTGTAGTAAACACTAGATTTTGTGAACTTTAGTTACTTATGCATTGTACAAGTTGATCATTTTCGCACTATTCATAAATTTCATCAGGGAATTGACTTGTGGCGGCATGCGTACGGAACGCACCCCAGTTGCTATGCTGACTGAACGAAGCGCTCCCCTACTACAGTCGAGAAAACACGTGTCCGAAGAAGTCCAATAGGAATCCACCCCTACGGCTGCTCGGGGTATAAAAGACCGGCCGTTCGAGGGTGAAAATCAGTAAGCTAGCCTTACCACTGCCGCAAGGTGGACATTAGGCTGCTTGCAAACCCTGCCGCAAGGCGGATACACTGCCGCAAGGCGGAGAACACTGCCGCAAGGCGGAGAACACTGCCGCAAGGCGGAGAGCACTGGCGCAAGGCGGGAAAACACTGCCGCAAGGTGGAAATACAGTTTCAGGCACGACAACGACGAGAAGCTGGCTCCCGGTCCTCTCCATCGCAACCGGCCGAACGCGGCTAAGGCGCGCCGGAACCGTCGACGCCAGGTGGAAGCGGACTCGGCCCTCATCGCCGCACACGAGGCAGCTGTCGTGCCCCGAGCCATCTCGCCGCTGCCGCCTACACCACCAAAGGCCAGGCAGCGTTCAATTGGCCGTTCCCCGGTCAAGCGACTCATCCGTCCGCCGACCTCACCGAGGAAGCGGAGCCCGAGGAAGTTGCCACCATCCAGGATCCCGGCCTACATCCTACGGCCCATAGACGTGCCAGTCGTCACCCCGCGGTCAGTCGATCGAACCCGAATTCACCCCCTTGATCCGCGTTTAGTATGGTTGTAAATATGTAAATATGTATATATGTAAATAAACACTGATCATAAAATAAAAAGTGAGACTTAATAACCACACCAAGTCCCACAAATTGGTGACCCCGACGTGATCAGTGTACAGAGAAAAATATATACATATTGAAACATGGACGGGGAACAGACTGACCCGGCTAATCAGGTGCACCGCATTCAAATGAAGGTTCCTCCTGTCTGGCACCAGGACCCAGAGATCTGGTTCATGCAATTGGAGCATTCCTTTGCGCTTAGCGGTGTCACAGCGGACGACACTAAATTTAGCTATGTAGTAGCTAATTTGGAGGCGAAAATTTTTAATGATGTTAGAGATGTCGTCGCAAATCCACCGGCGCTTAACAAGTACGAAAAAATAAAAACAGAATTAATCCGTCGATTGTGCATAAGCCAAGAGCAAAAAACCAAACAACTTCTGGAGCACGAAAATCTCGGTGACCGCAAACCATCCCAGTTCCTTCGGCATCTTCAGGCATTAGCAGGAACCGTCATCCCCGAGAAGCTCTTGAAGTCGATATGGCTAAACCGGCTACCAGCACACGTCCAAGCTATACTCGCTACCCGCGAAGAAGACACATTGGACAAATTAACACACACGGCTGATGTTATAATGGAAACAAACTTCCACAGCAGCATAAGCGAGGTCAAATCAACCCCAGAACCTGCTCAGCCATGGCAAACTGCTATACAGCAATTAGAGGGAAATTTACGCACCCTTGCACTGGAGCTAAAAGGACAAATTTCAGAAATCACAACACAGCATAAGTCCGGAATGAAAAGTCCGCAACGCCAACGTTCACCATCCCGAACTCGTTACGAACTATGCTGGTACCACTACAAATTCAAAGACCGTGCCAGGAAACGTACACCTCCGTGCAACTTCAAGAAGACGGAAAACCCCAACAGTGGGCACTAACGGCGGCCAGTGACCCACACGCGACGCCTCGCCGCCTGTATATCTGCGAACAAAACACGAAACTGAATTTTCTAGTTGACACAGGTGCCGATCTTTGCGTCTTCCCAAAAAAACTCGTACATCGGAAATGTTCACCCACAACATACGATCTGTACACCGCCAACAACAGCGTCATTCATACATATGGAACTATTGCCTTAACACTCAATCTTAAATTAAGAAGAGATTTTTCGTGGCAATTTATCATAGCGGACGTCTCGAAACCTATCATTGGCGCGGATTTCCTATCCTACTACAATTTAATAGTCGACATCAGACACAAAAGACTGATAGACGGGTCAACGATGCTAGTCAGCCACGGGCAACCAGCGGAGGAGAAGGTAACACCCAAAATCGCTACTATCAACAACCCGACATACCAGAAAGTGTTACAAGAGTTCAAAGGGCTTACTAACCCAACGGGCCTGCCAACTATAGTGAAGCATGCGACACAGCATCACATTCACACGACACCAGGTCCGCCTGTTGCAAATAAGCCACGACGTCTTGCTCCTGACAAATACAAAATAGCGAAAAATGAATTTGACACTATGGTACGTCTCGGAATCGCTCAACCTTCAAAAAGCGCGTGGGCAGCGCCTCTGCACCTGGTTAGCAAGAAAAATAACGAATGGAGGCCATGCGGTGATTACAGAGCACTAAACAATCGAACCATCCCTGACAAATACCCGATTCCACACATCAGCGACTTTGCACACAAACTTCATGGCCGGGTAATATTTTCAAAAATCGACTTGGTCAGAGCATACCACCAGATACCCGTAGCACCCGACGATATTTCCAAGACAGCCATAACTACTCCATTTGGTCAGTTTGAATTTCCTTTCATGACGTTCGGACTCCGCAACGCAGCACAAACATTCCAGCGTTTTATGGACGAAGTTTTAAGAGGATTAGACTTCTGCTACGTGTACATAGATGACATCCTTGTCGCGTCGGCCTCCGAAGAGCAGCACCAGCAACCCCTACACATGCTTTTCAACAGGTTACAAGAGTATGGAGTCATAATCAATCCTTCTAAATGCGTCTTCGGCGTCAAAGAAGTGAATTACACGATTCAGGTGTCCGAGAAAGGAATCAGTCCGCTACCAGCAAGAACAGCTGCAATACAATCATTCCCAAAGCTACAATCAGCCAAGCAATTGCGACGTTTCTTAGGCATGGTAAATTATTACCGTCAATGCCTACCAAGACTTGCAGAAAATCAGGCACCACTGGATGAAGTGCTAAAAAAAATTAAGAAAAATACGGAAATCAACTGGACTGTATTAGCCGACAAGGCATTCGAAACGCTGAAAAGCCAGTTAACAGCAGCAGTACAGCTAAACCATCCAGATCCTACAGCGAGATTATCGTTAGTATGCGACGCATCAGACATCGCCGTAGGAGGAGTACTTCAGCAACGCTCAGAAACACAAGAATGGCAACCACTAGCATTCTTCTCATGTAAGCTGTCTAAAACGGAGCAGAAATATGCAGCGTACGATCGCGAACTCCTCGCAATTTACCTATCAATAAAAAAGTTTCGTCATCATTTGGAAGGTCGCGACTTTACAATATATACAGACCACAAACCGATCACGTATGCTTTCAAACAAAAACCCGAGAAATGCACACCCAGGCAATTCCGACATTTGGACTACATCAGTCAGTTTTCTACGGATATTCGCTATATCAGCGGACAGGAAAACATAGTAGCTGATGCATTGTCACGCATTGAAGAGGTATCTACAACCATCAATGAAGAAGAGCTAGCACAGAGTCAAGCTAACGACAAAGACCTCGCAGCGTACATAACAAAATCTAGTCTCAAACTGGAAAAAATAAAGACACCTGCAAATGTTGAATTGTACTGCGACACATCTATGCCTAAACCACGGCTATATCTAACGCCAGAATTTCGCAAAACCGCATTCAACATGTTGCACAACCTGTCTCATCCTGGAATAAAGGCAACAACAAGATTAATATCGGAGAGATATGTTTGGCCCAGCATCAAAAAAGACTGCAAGGAATGGAGCCAGCAATGCTTATCTTGTCAACGTAATAAAATTACAAGGCATGTCATTATACCAGTCGGCTCGTTCAAAACACCTTCAACACGCTTTGAACATGTTCATGTCGACCTGGTAGGGCCACTACCCATTTCGGAAGGATACCGATATATATTTACATGTATCGACCGGTATACGAGATGGCCCGAAGCTATTCCACTCACAGACATCGAAGCAGAAACTATCGCTCGAGCATTTTATGAAAACTGGATTACACGATTCGGTGTACCGCTACGAGTAACAACCGATCAAGGCCGACAATTCGAATCCCAGCTTTTCAAGCGACTCGGAGATATTCTTGGATACTCACGTATCCGAACAACCGCTTACAATCCAGCAGCCAACGGCATCGTGGAACGCTTCCATCGGCAACTAAAATCAGCACTTAGATGTCATGATAATCACCAGTGGACCAAGACATTACCAACGGTCATGTTGGGGATCCGAAACTCTTGGAAAAATGACCTCCAATCCACTGTCGCCGAGCTTGTGTACGGAGAACCACTCCGTCTACTTGGAGAGTATCTTTTGTCTCCGCTAAAAAGCAACGAATGTCAGCCAGCAGACTTTGTAACAGAACTTCGCCAGCATTTCCAAGAACACAAGCCGACACCTGGAACCAAGCACGATGAACGAAAGATCTTCATTTTCAAAGATCTCGCTACTTCCTCACACGTTTTCGTTCGCTACGATGGATACAAGCACCCTTTGCAGAACCCGTACGATGGACCTTATCCTGTAGTTACAAGAAATAAAAAACACTATGTAATCAACAAAAGAGGCCATCACATCACGGTATCCATCAACCGACTCAAACCAGCATACCAAGATACAGAGGTACAAGAGTCAGTTCAGCAACAAGCAACTCCATCAACAGCAGCATTACCGTTTCCAGAAACCACCAGAAGTGGAAGAATAACTCGCATGCCAGTACGATTTTTATCGTGATTACTAACATAATCACTGGCGGGGGGGTACTGTGGCGGCATGCGTACGGAACGCACCCTAGTTGCTATGCTGACTGAACGAAGCGCTCCCCTACTACAGTCGAGAAAACACGTGTCCGAAGAAGTCCAATAGGAATCCACCCCTACGGCTGCTCGGAGTATAAAAGACCGGCCGTTCGAGGGTGAAAATCAGTAAGCTAGCCTTACCACTGCCGCAAGGTGGACATTAGGCTGCTTGCAAACCCTGCCGCAAGGCGGATACACTGCCGCAAGGCGGAGAACACTGCCGCAAGGCGGAGAGCACTGCCGCAAGGCGGGAAAACACTGCCGCAAGGTGGAAATACAGTTTCAGGCACGACAACGACGAGAAGCTGGCTCCCGGTCCTCTCCATCGCAACCGGCCGAACGCGGCTAAGGCGCGCCGGAACCGTCGACGCCAGGTGGAAGCGGACTCGGCCCTCATCGCCGCAAACGAGGCAGCAGTCGTGCCCCGAGCCATCTCGCCGCTGCCGCCTACACCACCAAAGGCCAGGCAGCGTTCAATTGGCCGTTCCCCGGTCAAGCGACTCATCCGTCCGCCGACCTCACCGAGGAAGCGGAGCCCGAGGAAGTTGCCACCATCCAGGACCCCGGCTTACATCCTACGGCCCATAGACGTGCCAGTCGTCACCCCGCGGTCAGTCGATCGAACCCGAATTCACCCCCTTGATCCGCGTTTAGTATGGTTGTAAATATGTAAATATGTATATATGTAAATAAACACTGATCATAAAATAAAAAGTGAGACTTAATAACCACACCAAGTCCCACAGACTTTAACGTGTGCGAAACGTGAGATTTTGTGCAAACTGTATAACCGCGTCTAGTAGTATCGCAGCAAGTGTTATGCCAATTGGTGTACCAAAATCAGGTACGTCATAAAATCAAATCGCGATTATGGCATCCATAAGAAGTTCTGGCGACGAAAGGCAGCAAACACTTTTCCGGCTGCCAACTGGCAACCAGGAAATTTTGTCAAGTATACTAATCGATTCAATGCAGCCAAAGGACCATACGTCGAAGCATTCATCAGCATTGTGGAAACGTACACAGATCCAATGAAAACGCTTTCAGGGGCTTACTATATTGTTAACTGACTTAGCAAGTATACATGGTGCATCGACGCTTTGGTTTTATTACGCATGTGATAAGAAAAAACCTACATATCAGTTATATAATGAGCTGTTCACTCTAGACCAAGAAAATGGGATAGCAACTGATGTTTTCCTATGCCAAGTTTGTGCTGTCTTAGCTGAGATTTCAGACAGCTATGTGAGAAAGTCCAACTCGATATGGTATATGGAAGATTAAACCAGCACATCCGGAAAAGAATACCACGAAACGAAATCTCGACGTTTTCTGAGGTTTTAGATAAGACAAGAGCAACAGTCAGCAAAAGAAATTTTCTTTGAAGAGGAGAAACGAAATAAAAAAAATCGGTGAAAGAAAAGAGAACAGGCCAGAAGAAAATAAAATGCAACTACATACTGCAAAAATTATAGACATTACATACCTAATTGTAAAGCTGTTCGAAGGAAGAACAAAAAGAAAAAAGTTGATACTCAAAAGGAAATTGATGCATGGAAAGAAACTTTACCCCGAAAAGCTAAAGAAAACTAAAAGAAAATTTGAAAGATTAAAACTGAATTAGTCATTTGGAACATGCAAGAACTTTTATCAAGAACTTATTTTTCTTGTAAAATAAAAATGTTTTCCCTTTTTGCAACTTAATCCGTAGACATGCTGTATACAGATGATGTAATCATTGTGTCAGAAATTTTTAATAAACATATCCGTGATTTGGAAGAAGTGTTTAAAAGACTTAAATATTTGAATCTTAAACTAAATCGTCAAAAATATCGATTTGCTTGCGAAAAAGTTCGTTATTTGGGAGACGTGATAACCCTAAACGGTATTGAAATGAATACTGAAAAGGTTATTTTACAAGAAACTGGGAACGAAGAACAACCTGTGGAATTAGCCGTTTACTCACAGTTGCAAAGATTAACTACACGGTTACCGAAAAAGAAGCTTAAGCAGGTCCCTTAAGGTAGAAAACCACTTTTTTTAGCATCAGGATTAAAGGCTCATTTTAGGCTATTTTTAGGCCCAAAAATTAATTTTTGGGCTCAAGCCTTTTTTAAAAAAAAATTAGGGATTTTCTAGCTTAATGCTTAATCTAGCCGATCCCTTCACAAAATAAACAAAATAGCCTAAATAAGAGGTCCACATTTATAAGCCTTTTACAGGCTCTTTGGGTATAAGACTTTTTTTAAAATATATGGGGTTTTTCTAGCTTAAGCCAGCAAACTACTCCCCAAAATAGTTAAAATATCATAACTTATATGTTCACATATATAGGCTTTTTTTAGGCTCTTACAATATTAGAGAATAAACTAGGTACAGTAAAGTTGTCGATGTACTTATGTTGGTATAAAAACAAAGGAAAAAAATAGGTAGTGGCGCTCAAAAGCTTCTGATCTTGAAATATAAACAAAAATATTTATTAATGCTCTATCATAGACAGTTAGACATAAGAGCACATTACAGATTTTTGATCGGGCGACAGTTTGATCGGTTTTTAATAACAACAAAGAAATTCGATTTCAAACCATTTGAGTGGCGCACTCGCAAGTCTCCGTTGTAATTAAAAGACAAATCAAACTGTTGCCCGATAAAAAGTCTGTAATGTGCGCTGCTTCATATACAATATTATTAAAAAAGTGTTTTTTGAGACTATCATACACTCATATGCATTCGAATGAACACACGCATACATGCACACCCACTAGTATAAACAATCCGTATTGGTCCCCATTCTGTAAGTTGTTAAATTTTAACCACACGTCAAAATTTTTGGTCAATAAATAAGATAAGATTCAAAATACATTTTTTAACAATATTACTTACTTCTTTAGGCTCCATGAATAACACACAAAATCACGAGTATATAAATATAAGTCTCAATTTCTATATATTGAATATACATAAGTTAAGTTAAGAATTCAGTATAAAAATTGTTCTACGACTGTGAATATGAGCCTAGATTAAAATTATTTTTATTTATTGTATATAAAATGCAGCAGAAACCTTTATCAAAATTACGTTCTACGCTCCTACATATGAGAAAAATTGATCTTGGATTAATGGGCTTTTTTAGGCTCTATGAATATCGCCAAAAAACACGATTATATAAATGCAAAAATTATTTTTATTTATTGTATATAAAATGCAGCAAAAACCTTTATCTAGATTACATTCTACGCCCCTAAATATGAGAAATATTGATTTTAGATTTATTGGGCTTTTTTAGGCTCTATGAGTATCACAAAAAACACGATTATATAATTGCAAAAATTATTTTTATTTATTGTATATAAAATGCAGCAGAACCCTTTATCAAAATTACGTTCTACGCTCCTACATATGAGAAATATTGATTTTAGATTATTGGGCTTTTTAGGCTTTATGAATATCACCAAAAAACACGATTATATAAATGCAAAAATTATTTTTATTTATTGTATATAAAATGCAGCAAAACCCTTTATCAAGATTACGTTTTACGCCCCTGAATATGAGAAATATTGATCTTAGATTTATTGGGCTTTTTTAGGCTCTATGAGTATCACAAAAAACACGATTATATAATTGCAAAAATAATTTTTATTTATTGTATACAAAATGCAGCAGAACCCTTTATCAAAATTACGTTCTACGCCCCTGAAAATGAAAAATATTGATCTTGGATTATTGAGCTTTTTTAGGCTCTATGAATATCACCAAAAACACGATTATATAAATGCAAAATTATTTTTATTTATTGTATAAATGCTGCAGAACCCTTTATCAAAATTACGTTCTACGCCCCCGAATATGAGAAATATTGATCTTAGATTTATTGGGCTTTTTTAGTCTCTATGAGTATCATAAAAAACACGATTATATAATTGCAAAAATTATTTTTAATTATTGTATATAAAATGTAGCAGAACCCTTTATCAAAATTTCGTTCTAAGCCCTAATATATAAATATGTTATTGAATTTCTAGTTATTATTTTAAGTTACAGCAAAATCCTGTATAAAAATTATGTTCTACGTCTCTGAATATGAGCCTAGATTAATGAGACTTTATGCTTATCTTAAAAAAATCACAATTATATACCTAAATGCTAATGTTATTTTTATTTATTGTGTATAAAATGCTGCAGAAATTCAAGTAAAAAGCACAGTTAGGAGAAAAGAATGTAATGTATATTTCTAAGAACCTCCAATACCCAGTGGCGGCTCGTCAGAGGAGGTAAGGGAGGCACTGCCTCCTCTCAAAAAATAAAGAAAATGTGCACCTTTAATAAATATTTTAATACTTTCTACAAATAATAAATGGAATATTACGGAGACTTATCTACATTAGAAAAATATATTAGTAGACATTCTTTCAATTATATCTGTTGTTTATAGAGAGAAATAAATATTCTTTAATGAGCCGGAGACAAACTTAAAATTTATCTCCACCTATCCCCCTTTAAAGCGAAGAGAATGCTAGTTTTGACCTTGAATCAATTCAAGATGAAAGATGAAATATATGAGTTGAACAGAGAGAAAACATAGCAAGAGAGGCATGAGCTCCGATCATTAGCAACTCTCGGTAACGGTGCAGCGGCTCTTCTAGGAATGTTTAGATTGGGGGTCTGGCTATAATACATAATAATTTAATTTTTGAACAAACTGAAGTGATGTTTTCCATTTTACAAAGCAGAAATACAGATATTACATTAGCAAAAGAAGGTTTAAGTTCGTTAACAAAAAAATTAAAAATGTTTCGAAAAGTATTTTTTAATGACACATTTGGAAGAATAAATTTTGAAAGAGATCCAATCCTTAAAAAAAGAAAAACTACTTTTGATATTTTAGAGTTTAAACAACAACACCGACAAATTTTTATTGAAATTTTAGAGAAAATAATTGGCTAAATTCAAGTTCGATTTTCTGATTTAGACAACTTACTCTTTCTTGATCTTTTGACCACTGAAAAATATCTAAATTAATTAAAAGAATTTCCTGATAATTCGTTTAAAAATTTGCTAGAACATTATTCTTTTTTGGACCCTATTAAATTAAAAAATGAGATTTCTGTTATTTATAACGACATATCATTATTTAATGGAAACAAGGCACCAACTGATATGTTAACTTGTATGTTTAAAAACGATTCACATTTTTGCATGCCTGAATTTTATAAGTTTTTGAACATCATTGTGACTATTCCATTCAGTTCAGCATGTGTGGAAAGGAGTTTTACAATTTTAAAGCACATAAAAACTTATCTGCGCAATTCTATGGATCAAAATCAACTTAGCGATATTACATCAATTTCAATCGAAAAAGGTTTTATTTCAACGATCAAAAAAGAAGATAAATTTTATAAAAGTGTAATACGGTTCAAAAAAATTGACGTAGTTCACTAATTTTTAAAAATGTTTAATTTTCAGTTTATTAATTTTTTTGTTAATAATTTATTTAAGTATTGTATTTTCAAAGTTTATGTTAGCTTTGGCTGTTTATTATTTTTTTTATTACATATAGTGTGTGTTTATTTTCTTTTTTTAATTTAATAAAAACTACCTTTTTCTTTAATTCCTAATCTATCCTATCCTAATAAGAAATACTTCACACCTACTCGATGATTTTTGCTGGACAATAAATTATGGAATAATAATAGCGGAGCTACTAGCTAGCAATATATTCCATGATTTTTTGACTAAGCAGAGTTTATAGTTTTAAGTAAACAATTTGCCTCCTCATTCCTTAAAGGCAGAAGCCGCCAATGCCAATACCTTATAGCTACACTCGCTGCACCGAACAGGGGGAGTTGTATAAATGCGTGATCAGTACTTGCCTACGTTTTCATACATGTCCTCTTTTAACAAGTGTTAAACTAATAAAAGTGTTTAGTTATTTACTTGTTACCTATTTTTTATTTTGTCACAATAATGCCTCCTAAAAAAGGAAGACCATCATTTTCAGATCACTGCATATAAAAATATCATATATTTGTCAAATGGTAAAATTGTGTCTAAATATGATCAAATATGGGAAAAAATTTGGAACGAGTTAAACAAAAATCTGCCGGAATTAAAAAAAAACCCGAAATCGTTGTATTCCTATATCATTGATAATAGACATGGGATTCGGGATAAATTACGTGCAAGCAGAAGCATGTCAAACAACATTGTTGATGTTGCTGTAAACTGTCCTGAAAGTTTGACTGATTCTGAAGTATCTACTATTGAATCCGAAAATGGATTTATATGGATGGTTCTATGGATCCACGTTGTATGAACGTATTAAAAAAGACATTTTCTATTGAAAAAACAAATTTTTCTTCAAACGTCATAAAAGTGACATCTGTGACGTGATTGACAAGGTTGAAGTTTAATTTCTATGCCAACGTAATATAATTTTTTATTCTAGCCGCCGTATAATATTGTCGCCGCCGTATAATATTGTCGCTGCCGTATAGCCAATAAGAAGCGCCGTATAATATTGTCACCGCCGTATAGCCAATAAGAAGTAACTTGTACAATAGAAATCTGTAATATCGCCCTAAATGTCACTATAAAAACTAGATAACCTAAGAATAAAGTTACTAAAAATTATGAATAACTGACAGGTAACCTACATATTAAACGTCAAATAGTAATTTATTTTTTAAAATTTCTAAGTTTGAAGAAAAAATAGCATGTGTTATTCAGAGTAAAATTGTCTTTGTATGCCTCGCATGCAATTGTCCGACTCGCTTCGCTCGTCGTGCAAACTTCCATGCTCGCCACACAAAGTATCACTTTTACTCTTAATAACACAATATACTATTTTTAAAATTTGTTATTGAAAAACAGGTCCCAAAAATGACAAACGAAAAAGTCTTCAGGACTATTAAAAAGCTTGTACCTGGAAAATGGGAGGATTTTGTTACAGAGAAGCTGTGGAATAAAACAAAACTCTCATGTGGTTTTCAGTTTAAAAAACATTATTTAAGTAATGATTTAACAGATGGTAATATTAAAGGTAATAATTATATATTTTTAACCAATTAATCCTTAATAATTATAATTAATTATAATTAATCCTTTCTTCCAATTAATTCGTATATTTATATATTTTTAATTTTGACACCCATGGTACCTAAATTACCATAAGAGAGACTTATTAAAAATTTGATTAACTATTTCCATCAAATAAGTTTTTTTTGTACTCCCTATGGTATGTCATGTTTTTTTGCACGCTTAATAGTGTGTTCATTCAAAACTGGACCATAGCTTATATAGAGTAGCTGATTTTTTATTATCTAACTTCAGCTTATATTTTATTTGAAAATTCTTTGCACATTCTATTGAGATTAAAATATATTAATAGTACTTAAATATCTTAAATATTTTATTTATAAAAATACAATATTTCGAATGTAAAATCTTGTATTTTTATAAATTAAATTTTGGTGTAAATCAACAACTCTTAATACTTGTCGTTCCGCGAGTGAACCCCAAAAGGTTATTTTAATATGACAAGAATTCCCGAACCGCTGTCACCAATTGTACCACCTATTTCAAAGAGAGATGGCGCCATCAAACTGTAGCACGTCCTTTCAATAATTTCCATTACTACCAACTTGTAACACTCTTACAGGACCACTGCTACTAGTTTGTGACCAGCTCCTCGAAAGGATAGGTATTACAAAATATTTATAAATGGGTTCTTTGTCAGACCGGATACGGAGCAAGTATTAGGAGATGGATATTGAATTAAATAGAATACTCACATTTGTATAAAAATATAAATAAATATAATAAATAATGCTTTACATTTGGTTTCTACTCCAATGACACTTCTGTCCACCACCGCCGTCTACCATCACACTATACCACACTACTTCTTTACTGGCTTCTCTCTTTCTCTTGCTTTTACAACCATTACCTTACACTATATATACTATGAACAACAAGTACTAAGTCAGCAAATATTAGTTTTACCTTTATACAACACTATTTATGAATAACATCAATTTACCTATTAATATACTTTATTGGTGCCACTAGAATGTGCTGACTTACACTTGTTATATTTTTAAGACATTTAAGTCGTATTAATATGTTTCAATTTCATCTTATAACACCTGAAATATTCAATATTCAAGAAACAGCTACATAGAAAACTTGTCTAACAAAACTTGATGTACAAAAGGGCGCAAACATTTTGTTCCATGGCATACAAATTTTCCGGAAATAATTAAAATTATTTATTTAACTAGTACAAAAACTGTCAGATTTTGGATTTCGTGTCGTCCCACAATTCTTACGAATTCAAAATAGCATTTTTTATGCGAGTTAAACATAATATTTTTTCTACAATCGTAATTACATCATAATTTAAAATATATACTTATAGTGAAATGTCATAAACAAAGATTAGATTAAGTTGTTATTCTATTTTGTTGTCGCTATAGAGGCTACTGAGATCGCAGTAAAATACTGAAATATATGCAGTCAAGTAATGTACTTTTTGTACTAGTACAAAATGTAATTTGATTTTTGTCCATTTGCCAAGGTAACTTTTTGATATACCAAAATGTTCTACTTTTCGGTGTATATAGTGCAACAATATGGCGTCTTAATCTAGTGATTGTAGAAAAAATATTTAACTTTCGTTTTTTAATTGGAACACTCCATATATTTTTGCAGAAAATGGATCAAATTATCTTTGTAATAATATATAATAAATAAGTATTTATTTTTGAGTCCATGGCGAACTGTTCTAAAATTTAATTTTTTTATAATTTTGATGCCCATTTTCCCTATTATTGAGCAATAAAAATAAATTTGAATACCACATTTAAACTTAGAAATAAATTCTTTAAAATATGCAATGTAATACTTTACTCTAAAATAATTTAATAGCTTTTGCGCAAGAAAAAACCGAATTTCCATTTTAAATTCCTATGGTTCGGTTTTTAATAAACACACCGTAAATGAATTGAAAAAACTTTCAGTATTCATAATTTACACTGTAAATACTATAAACATGGTAATTTAAAATAATTAAAGTAGTGCTTAACTATAGCGAAAGCGAAAATTTTGTTTATTATTCTGTCATCATAGTAACTGCAAACTACACATGAGCTTTTCGGAATTATTTTTATTTTATCAAATGTTATTTTGAAATGACAACATGAAAACAATTGAAATGCAATATTAAATTAAAAGTATTCGGTACAATTTTGTATGGCACTCGTATGTTAATTCCATAACTCACTTAAGAAAAGTACCTCACTCGGCCTACGGCTTGTGGCTTACACTTTTCTCGCGTGACTTATTTGCAATATAACACACGTGTACCATAAATAATAATAATAATATTTTTAAGGTTATTGCAAATGTGGATCCGATCTGTTTATTCGATTAGAAAGCCATGAAAATTGTGTAAAATTTCATAGCACAATAAAATTGGGTCGATTAAAGCTGTGTGGAAAGCGATATCTAAGACAGCCAAAACGAACTGAAATTGAAAAAAAATTTGGAAAATATGTCTGCAGAACGTTACCAGTCAGCTGAAGCAGACGAACTCTTTCTCTGTCTTTTATTCGACGAATTTTCAAAAGAACGTCTATCGATGCTACGCTAGAGAAGAAAACGCATGTTTAATCATCGATGCTAGCGGACAGCAAGCAAAAAAAAATAGTTAAAGTTGATGGATCTGTAAGTGGAGATCTATTTGTATATTTAGGAGTAATTCGATGCCGCGTTGGACAGTTTTCCGCCACTCAAATGATTTCTGAGAGCCATGTAATGGGGACCATATTGTATTGGTTGAATGAGTGGATAAGGTCAAGGGTACCAGCACCGGTTGAAACAGTCTGTGATTATTCAAGAGCCCTGTTAATAGCTGTACAGGCTATTTGACGACTGGAAATTATGCAGATTCCATTCTAGAAACCGGTACTTTACCGAAGTGTTACATCCGAATCGACGTGGCGCATTTTATAAAAATATATGCAATTTTTTTAAAGATTCACCTAGACTCGTTAGAAAGTTTTTTTTGGGAGCCATTGGAAAATTAATTTTATAAAAAAAATTGATTTCCGCTAGGAGCATAATAAAATCGTTGCTTGTCGTATCTTTAAGCAAAACCAATGGCTTTCAAGTCGGAAACTAAACTGAAAAGACGTCAACTCAAATGCACGAAGAGTCCTTACAAACAATGATTATATCAAATTCCGAAATCGAAAATATAATTGATGAGGCAGTTTTCGATGAGACATTTGTAGAGCGTTTAGTAGACACAGTTGAACATGACGATACTGTGAATTCCTGGTCAATTTTGGGAGCAGAAATAAAAATGGAAGCCCTGGAAGAGCACCAACTCGGAAATGCGGCCAATGCATATTATTCAAAGAGTTTTGCCGAAAAGCTGTTAAAAGATGTCAAGCACTTACCTTTATGGTCGTGCGTCTATAGAGATGCATTCGGTAATGGTCGTGTGCTAGCTTCCAGCGCCTCAGTGGAAAGCGAATTTAATAAAATGAAAAATGTTATTTTCAATCCGGCGAAAAAATTATGTGTAGACAAATTGGTCGAAGAACATGTATCGTATTTAAATGGCCGAATGAAAATTGCCGAAGCTCATTTAGAAAGAGATGAACAGAACGAAATGGAGGCGAGTGACAATGACACAGGTACAACTAATCAGGATATGGATATGGAAACAAGTAACTGCATAGAAGCATGTACCAACATGGAGACGAGTAAAGACGTAGATAGAAGTTTGAATGATACGGAAACAAGTTATCACGACATTTGTAACAAGTTTCTGCAAATGGTAAATGCAATAAATCAACAACCAAAATCAAATCAATCCGAAGAAATTTTAATGAAGGCACTAATACTGAAAATATCTGTCTTCTTTGCGAGAAAGGCGAAAAGCCTACTGGAGGCCATAAATGTATTTTATGCAATGAATTTGTGCACATCATTTTTAATTGTTCGTTTCCTTTACCGAACGCAGAGGAAGGATACGGTGAAAAACGAATTTGTTCAAAATGCTACAATCTGGACAAAAGTGCACAAATTATAGCGGCGAATGAAAATGAAGACTAGAAAGGATTTGGACAGGGAAAAAAGCCACGGAAAGCACGTTATTTGCGTAATGAAGACGAACTTCTAGATGCATTGAAATTTCTACAGCATCAAAAAATTCCCATCATAAAAAACAGTTCATTTGAGAAATTGAATGCTGTGAAAATTGGTTCGCAGTCCTTTACGTTACAGTCTACATGTGCTGTAGATTCATTAACTCAGATAATATTATTATCATCTTCTAAACATAGCGATATGAGGGCAAAAATCTCAGAATTTAATGATGAGTTTTTCAATCTAATTAATGACCTGCTGGATTTAGGGTTGCGGTCGCACACCTATAGACTGCGTTTAATGCTTTATTTAGCAATTTTCAATGACTATAAAGAAAAGTATAGATTTTTAAATATTGGTGATAGTACGCTGATTGATTGTAATGCCACAGTTGCTCACATCATTCGATTAATTTTGAGAAACCAGCCGAGTTATACGGAAATATCGCAGTGTACAGGTGGTTGTGAACCACGCAACAAAAATATCAAGATAATACCAATTGAATATGCAGAATTGTGCAGTCCCGAGACAATATTATAAGCGAAAACATCTATTGCAGACAGAATTTGCTATCGATCACCAATTTGAACAAATATTGAGAAAACTACATTTGTTTCATCAGGTAAATTTCCAAAGTAATAACAATATAATAAAAGTTACAAATGTTACTTCATAAATATTAGTAATAAATGTTTAAGCTTGTACTAAAAAAATAATAAACAATTATATTTATTTGGTTAAGGTGAGTTTGTTTTAAAAAAATTATAAAAATGCTTGTTACTTAAATAAACTTGTTCACAATTTAGGTTGTTAGTTTAATTAATTACTATTATTTTCATTAGTTTTGTTAGTATTGTATTAACTTATTAGCCGCAACTACTAATTAAAATTAATAAAGCTAAAGACTGCTAAATTTAGAAAATGATATTGAAATACATTATGACTATTTAATTTAAGTATGATATATTTAAACAAGTGATAGGTTTGATAAAATGATATTTAATTTAATATTTCAGGAATTTTCATCTTTTTTGAAGTAACTGACGTAGAAACTTTAGGTGGTGCGAAACTGTGTACACTAAAAAAAATAATCAAATTTCGAAATGATTCATATAATTTGATTGGAATTGTGAATTATAAAATACCTATGACCACGAGGAGGTCTGACTGCCTTCGGCCAGAGACTGGGCATTATACAGCCATTTTCTCGAGGTCATACAATAAATGGGTAGAATATGATGACCTGAAAAGCAACGAATGTCCCAAATATAATTAATCCAAGCTTATTATCTATGCAAAACTCTATATGTGATATTTCTAGTTTGTAAATAATTCGTTAAATTACAAGTAAATAATAAAGATTGTTATTAACAATAACTGAAAACTAAGTTTGAACATAAATTCCTTGAGATTTTTATCGCTACTAGTAGAATTATAAAAAGTCCAATGGTGACGTTCGCCTTGGCTTTTTTTAAAAAAAGTATTATACAACTATTATTCATAATGTTAAGAAAAGAGTATAAATAATAAAAAAATAAGACTAGCATTTCTACTCCGGTAAAGCGGAAGATTGTTTTTCTAACATGCTTCTAACAATCCTCCAATCCAAACCATCTAGTCCACAGCCTATCTTCGGTACTGCCAGCTTCATGATGTCGTTCTGCAACAGATGGTCCTTCATATCGCACAGCGAGTCCCATAAATTGCGGTATGACGGCTTCTGATATGAGTATTGTTTCGTAACGAGATAGTAAATGTACCGCTTGCGTTCCTCGTTCTCATCCTTCAGTTGTACCGTTTTTCCGACAGTTGAACGTTGGTTGGCCAGTTCTTGTATTCGTCCAAATTTTCTTTTAAAAACTGAAGCGATGCCGCGGGACATTTTAATGTCTTTCGCTACACAGTGAGCGAGGGAATATTCTGGGGACACGGTGAACAGATCTCGTTGTTCTTCTCGTGTGACGCCATACCGTGCTTTGTGACCAGTGGAATGGCTTTCCATAAAGTCTTCAAATGTAGGTTCCTCAGGTACAACCCGGCGAACCGTCGCTCCACGATGATCGTCAAAGTTATCACCAGCAAAAGGGGCTAACCGATTGAAGTGGACTACCCTCGGCTTTCCATTAGGTGTTTTCCTAATTCTGTAGACCACATCATTTATTCTTTTGATGATCTCGTAAGGACCTTCCCAATTCCTTTGCAGCTTGGGCGATAAGCCGCGACGTCTTTGTGGATTATAAAGCCACACCAAATTTCCAGGTTGATAACCACCTTTCTCAGCCTTGACGTCATACTGGTCCTTCATCCGATCGCTGGCACCTTGAATGTTTGTACGGACTTGTTCATGGATGTCATTCATTCTTCTCCGTAAGTCCGTCACATAGTCCTCCCCGGTAAGATCTTCACCGGGTTTACTGCCAAATGTCAGGTCGCATGGTAAGCGCAACTCCCGCCCGAATAAGATGTTTGCTGGTGTCTGCCCTGTTGTCTCATGCACGGATGAACGGTAAGCCAACAAGAACAGATGAAGATGTCGGTCCCAGTCTAGTTGATGATTAGAGACTACCTTTGACAAATACCGATTTATTGTTCTATTCATCCGTTCAACCATGCCATCAGACTGCGGGTGTAATGCAGTAGTTCTGGTTTTCTTTATTCCTAATATCTTACAGATATTTTGGAACAGAGCAGACTCGAAATTCCTTCCTTGGTCGGAATGTATCTCTCGCGGTACTCCAAATCGGCAGATGCATTCTTTTACCAAGACTTCAGCGACCGTTACGGCTTCCTGGTTGGGTAATGTATAGGCTTCGACCCACTTAGTAAAGTAGTCCATTACTACTACTATGTATTTATTTCCATCATCAGTTTCGCGGAATGGTCCGGCCACGTCAATCGCAATGCGTTCAAAGGGACTTCCAACGTTATATTGGCGCATTGGAGCTCTTCTTTTTCTATGTGGCCCGTTACTTCCCGCGCAGATCACACATTTCTTGCAGCACTCTTTAACATCCTCCTTGCAATTTACCCAGTAAAATCGTTGGCGCACTCTCTCAAGGGTTTTATTCACTCCAAAATGTCCAGATCCGTCGTGGATCTCCTCCAATACTTCCGGTACTCTATTCCTAGGAATTATCAGCTGGGTCCTACTCACAGTACCGTCAGTATTCTCTATGACACGTTTCAGGAGGCCCTCTTCAACCACAATAGAGTCCCACTGCGCCCAGTAAGATTTTACACTTTGAGAGTGTCGTGCAACATCTTCCCAAACTGGTCTACTATCGTCACGTTTCCAATCCCGTATAATTTTCAAGTCCGAGTCATTCTCTTGGTCCTTGCGAAGGTCTTCCGTTTGCCAACTATCATTCACTACAGTTGTTCTGGCGATGGTCGAGAGTTTTTCTTCTAGACGACTGCAATGGTTGCATTCGTCCTGGCAAGGTTTTCTTGATAATGCGTCAGCATTACGATGGCTTGTACCTGCTCGATGCTCAATAACGAAGTTATATTCTTGCAATCTTTCAATCCATCTAGCTGCCTGACCTTCAGGATTCTTAAATTGTAGCAGCCATTTGAGAGCAGCGTGGTCAGTTCTTATAAGAAATCTTCTACCGTACAAATATTTGTAGAAGTGCTCTACGGATTTCACGACAGCCAAAAGTTCTTTTCTGGTGACGCAATAATACCTTTCTGGTTTTGACAAGGTCTTACTAAAATAGGCAATAACCTTCTCTTGTCCTTCTTGTATCTGGGAAAGAACGCCACCAATTCCAACGTTGCTGGCATCTGTATCTAGAACGAATTCTCCTTCTGGTAAAGGATAACTTCGGACAGGTGCGCTTGTCAAGGAATATTTAAGTTGTTTGAACGCAGCTTGACAGTCCATCTCCCAGATAAATTTTCTGCCTCCTTCAGTAAGCCTTGTCAATGGCTTCGCTATGTTGGCAAATCCAGGTACATAACGTCGATAGTATGTACAGAGACCAAGGAAACTTCTCAATTCATGTTTATCCCTCGGTACTGGCCAGTCACTCACAGCCCTTATTTTCTCCGGGTCAACTGCAATACCCTTACCAGAAACTACGTGTCCAAGATAATGAACTTCTTTTTGAAATAAGTGACACTTCTTTGGACTGAGTTTCAGGTTAGCCTTCCTCAATCTTTGGAAAATCTCTTCCAAGTTCTTCATGTGGTCCTCGAACGTTTTTCCTATCACAATAATATTATCGAGGTAGACCAAACATGTTTTCCACGACAGTCCAGCCAACACGGTTTCCATAAGCCGTTCAAACGTTGCAGGGGCATTGCAGAGCCCAAATGGCACAACAGTAAATTGCCAAAGACCGGTATCGATGGTAAATGCCGTCTTTTCTTTGTCTCTTGGGTCTAAATCTACTTGCCAGTATCCGGTCTTTAGATCAAGAGTAGAGAAGATCTTTGATCCTGCCAATGTGTCCAGTGTATCATCTATTCGGGGTAGCGGGTAGCTATCCTTCTTCGTCACGTTGTTAAGTTGACGATAATCGTCGCAAAATCTTGTAGAGCCATCCTTCTTCTTCACTAGCACCACTGGTGAAGCCCATGGACTGCTTGAAGGTTCAATCACACCTTCCATTCTCATGTCCTCTATAATTTCTTCCGCTTCTTCCCGCTTAGCCAGTGGAAGTCTTCTTGCTGTTTGGCGGATGGGTCTTGCGTCTCCGGTGTCTATTTTATGATGGACAGCATTGGTTCGTCCTTTGTCCTTCTTGTCAAATTAGAACACATCTTTAAATTAAACCCTTAGCCTTGGTTTTTGGTCGGCGGTCAAGTCCTGGAACGATGATGACAGCTCCTTGATTAGAGTATCTGGAACTTCACAGGATGTGTTGTCTTTGGCCTTTACAGTTCGAATAATTGATGATACCGTTGCACATTCACCTACTACGGTCCCTTTTTTTAGTATAACGGGATAAAAATTAATGTTTATTACTCGAACTGGGATTATCCTGTCGGTTTTGAGCAAGGCTTTTCCAATTACAACTCCAGTCCCAGTTTTGGCATCATCGTTTTTCGGCTGGAGCATGACAATGTTTCCCTCACAGAAGCTACCCTCTAGCTGTGCTTCCACAATTGATTCACTCCTTTCTGGGAGAGTTACATCTTCCGTTATTAATACTCGCATGGCATTGTCGTCTCGTGGATTTAATACCAGTTCTTCATCATTGACCATTATCACTCCATTCTTCAGGTCAAGTTTAAATCCATGCTTTTTCATAATGTCCATGCCGAGAATGAATTCATCTTCTACATCAGCTACCAGCACGCGATGTTTAATGCACGTTTTTCCAACAGTGATGCTCAAATCTATTTCTCCAGATGCGGTAGCTTGTTCTCCGGTGGCTGTGCGTATCTGCCACTTTGTTGGAAGTAGATGTTTTCTGCACAGTTTTCTTGCTAAGTCGGGTCTGATTATTGTTTTTGTCGCACCCGTATCCAGCAACATTTTAAGCGGCCTGCTGTCGATAGAGCCGTCTACATAGACACTGTTAGCTTGATGATGAAGGGATGCGACATAACTAATGTATTCTGGGGCTACTGGAATACGGGTCGACGATTGCCCCTTTGCATCAACCCGACTTAGTTTCCCGACTCTTTTTCTTCCTTTCTTGCTTCTAGTTTCCTCTGTTGTTTTCTGCAGATCCTTTGCGGGTGACCTAATTCACCGCAATTCCAACAGAGGAGTTTCTTTCTTCCCGCGCCATGAATTTCAGATGAAATTCGTCTTATCCTGTCATCTAGATCCTCAGTGTCTTCATTCCTCTCAGCATCGATAATTCGCACTCGCGATTGGTTGCGTGAAGCTTGTTTTGCAGCTTCATGATCTAAGGCATATGAAAGTGCATAAACCAGAGTTTTTGGTCGAGCCAATCGTAGTGCCTGCTGAGTTTCATTGTCTCGGACCCCATAGATAAATGCTTGTGTAGCTAGGCATTCCAAGACGCTATCAGGAGCTGTAGGATGTGCAAGACGAACCAGGCGAGCTATGTCGGCTTCAAATTCTTGCAAGTTCTCTTTAGAATTTTGATACTGGTTTCTTAATTGCGTTTGGTACACCTGCTCCAGATGCGCATTGCCATATCGCATATCCAACCGCTTGACAAGTTGGTCATAATCTTCCTGTTCATCCTCTTTTAGCGTCTGGAGGATATCGATAGCTTCTCCACGCAGCGAAACTGTCAGCGCTGTAGCCTTCTCCTTGGAAGCGGCTTCGAATTGTTTTACATAATTCGGCCATGATGACTTGCCATCGAATTCGGGTGTTTTAATGTGCAGTTTTGAATTATGTTCCGCTTTTACTGTTTTGTATACTTGAATAATATCTGCCACATCAGAATTTGAAACCGCTGGCGTGATTTTAGAGAAATTTTGCTGTAACTCTTCAACTTTTTTCTCGTAAGTTTCTATTCTCTCTACTAATATTCTAGAACTTTCTTTCAATTGTTCGTTCAGTTTTTCTTCCAAACTTCTAGAATTTTCCATTAATTTCTCTTCCCATATTCTAGAATTTTCTGTTAGTTCTTCTTTTAAAGTTTTAGAACTTTCTGTTAATTCTTCTTTCAATGTTCTAGAATTTTCCATCATTTTTTCTTCCAAAGTTCGAGAATTTTCTTCAAATTTTCTAGAACTTTCCTCTAATTTTTGTTCTAATGTTTTAGAACTTTCTTTCATTTGTTCTAAAGTTCTAGAATTTTCTTCTAATTTTTGTTCTAATGTTCGAGAATTTTCTACCAGTTTTTGTAAGTTTTCATCAGATTTTTTAGAACTTTCTGCTAACTTTTCCTCCATAATTTTACCAAAATCAGGCAAGCTACCCGTAATTTCGAATAAAAAGTCATCAGGATTTTCACCAGCTTCTACCAAAGCTTGCCGTAGACGATGTTGTAAAACAGACTTGGTTCCCGATGTCTCCAAGTCTCGTTCTTCCAGCTCCCTCTTGAGATCGGCCACTTTTAATTCACTTAATTTTACTTGTTTAGACGCCATTTTATTTGTTTTTAGTTTACACTTCACAGTATTTATTTAACCTCACACCCGACACCAATTGTTACGTTTTATTTATTTAGGTGAAGTGTAAAATTGATTAAAACACTAATATTTATATAACTAAGTTTAATTAAAGAAATACGAATTATAAAGAATAATGAAAAATAACTAACACTAGGAATTAACAAATATAAACACTAATTTAAGATTAACATATATCAATAAAGACTTAAACACTATGATAATTTATTTAAACAATTATAACTACGCAATATTTATTTCAACACTATTTATATCACTCTTTACTTATTTATATCACCATCTGTTCACTACCCGTATCGATACAAGACTGTCCCCGCGATCTTTTGGTCGGGATATTTATATTAAAATACATCATTCTAGAAGATTCTTTGATTCCTTGAAAATCAGAACAATGGGGAGCGGACGGACGTGTTGTGACCTGTTCGCTAGCTCCCGCCGCCCGCGCCGCCGCCCGCGCCGCCGCCCGCACCGCGACCCTGGGTTCGCTACAGTATATAAAAAATTTAAATAAGTTCAACATTTGTATAATATCGATTGTTTATGATATTCATAAAGCCTAATGAAGCCAAAAAATCTAAGATCAATAATCTCATATTCAGGGGCGTAGAACGTAATTTTGATAAAGTGTTCTGCTGCATTTTATATACAATAAATAATAATAATACAAATACACTTTTAGTCTGAATAACACATTGTATTTTTTCTTCAAACGTAGATATTTTTTATATTCTGCAATTATATAATCGTGTTTTTTTGTAATATTCATAGAGCCTTAAAGCCCAATAAATCTAAGATCAATATTTCTCATTTTCAGGGTCGTAGAACGTAATTTTGATGAAGGGTTCTGCAGCATTTATACAATAAATAATAGTATATTATACGCCAAGGTTGAGAAGATAATCATTATTGACCCAGCGCCAGGATTGTATCACTCGGGCTTCGCCCTCGTGTTACAATCCTGGCGCTGGGTCAATAATGATCTTCGCAACCGTGGTTTATATACTATTTTTTTCACTACTAGCTACGAACCCTTCAACAAGCCCCATATCTCAGTCAATGATGCCAGAAATTCAAAATGCGACAATAAATATAGGAAACACTCAAACCTCATTGAATACGGGTTCTGCAGCAATTAATTTGACTTGTCACAATTGCACTATCAATTTCAACTATAAATAACAAATAAATGTTACCCGTTTTGTGTTTTTACATAGAAATGTAATTATAACCCTAAAAAAAATGTACAAAGTAAGATAATTAAAATGATATAACAATTAACACTTACCTTTTCAAATATTTAACAATAAATATTGCAATAAATAAATAAATACATAAATTAACATTTTGCATTGTGAATATAATGTGAACGCACGAAAAAATTGACAAGAAATAAGATCACAGAATAAGATAGTTAATTTTTAATCTGAAATTTAACTATTGCCAACTTGAAATTAGGCGGCAAATTTAAATATAATATTTTCCTTGCGTTCAGTGAGTTAAATAAATTCAGAAGCGTGAATTTCTTTAAAAAGTGACAGTTCGCATAATTGACCATGGTTAATAATAATCCATTATTGACCGTTGTTAAGCGTTGCTAAGGAAGCGGTAGAGAAAAACAATTTCACAACTCAGTAACAGGTTAATAATGATATCTTCCTAGGCTAGTAGTGAAAAAAAATAATTTTTGCATTTATATATACTCGTGATTTTGTGTGTTATTCATGGAGGCTAAAAAGCCCAATAATCTAAGATCAATATTTCTCATATTCAGGGACGTAGAACGTAATTTCGATAGAGGGTTCTGTAAGTAATATTATTAAAAAATGTATTTTGAATCTTTTAATAAAAACTTTTATAGATAATGGCTCCTGTTTTGTAACACAGTTATGTTAAATGTAAAAAAAAAATTTCTTCAGTGCTATCTTATTTTATTGACCAAAAATTTTAACGTATGGTTAAAATTTAATAACTTACAGAATGGGACCAATATGAATTGTTTGTACTAGTGGGTGTGTATGTATGCGTGTGTTCATTCGAATGCATATGAGTGTATGATAGTCTCAAAAAACACTTTTTTAATATTATTGTATATGAAGCAGTGCACATTACAGACTTTTGATCGGGCAACAGCTTGATTTGTCTTCTAATTACAATGGAGACATGCGAGTGCGCAACTCAAGTGGTTTGAAGTCGCATTTCTTTGTTGTTATTAAAAACCGATTAAACTGTCGCCCGATAAAAAATCTGTAATGTGCTCTATGTCTAACTGTCTATGATAGAGCATTAATAAATATGTTCGTTTATATTTCAAGATCAAAAGCTTTTGAGCGCCACTATCTATTTTTTTCCTTTGTTTTTATACCAACATAAGTAAATCGACAAGTTTACTGTAACTAGTTTATTCTCTAATATTGTAAGAGCCTATAAAAAGCCTATAAGTGTGGACATATTAGTTATGCTATTTTAACTATTTTGGGGAGTAGTTTGCTGGCTTAAGCCATAAGTTTAAACCCATATATTTTTAAAAAAATATTGTGCCCAAAGAGCCTGTAAAAGGCCTATAAATGTGGACCTCTTATTTAGGCAATTTTGTTTATTTTGTGAAGGGGTCGATTGGCTTAAGCAATAAGCTAGAAAATCCCCAATTTCTTTTAAAAAAGGCTTGATCCCGAAAATTAATTTTTGGGCCTAAATATAGCCTAAAATGAGTCTTTAATTCTGATGCTAAAAAATCGATTTCTGCTGTAAGTGGTTTGCTACCTTAAGGGACCTAGCTTGTATTAGTTTGGGCTGTTAAACATTTCCGTGGATACATTGTATGTTCGCCTGTAACTGTTATTACAGACCCTTACGTTAGTTAATGACATTAAGGTTATTATCGGAAAGACTTGGAAATTGAATCTTGCAGCTGCAAAGCTATGATCTACGAGTACAGTATACCCACAGAAAAGCAACTGTCGTGGCAGATATTTTATCGAGGCCAAAAGGGAAAGGAAGTAATGTATCTTTGGTCACCGTTGAATTACCCAGAATAACCGACGAGAATATGCGACGTAAGCAATTAGAAGACCCTGAAGAGCCGAATATCATAGAAGCACTCGAAACCTTGCCTCTGTCTGATAACTGTTTACGATGGATAGGACTTTTGTACATATTAAGAAACGGAGTACCTTATCGTTACGTTTTAGAAACTGAATCAGATGAGTTAGTTATACCGGTAATTGAGCGACTGGATTTACTTAAGTCGTACCATGATAGCTACTGCAAATAACTGTTCCCAAATTCTCATCGAAGAAATATTGCTACGATATGGAGTCCCTCGCTGTATAATTGGTGAATAATTGGTGATATTTGAAGCAGTTTATTCACGTGTTTGTTGGTTGCTTGCATCTTGCACGCGGGGGAGAATGTGCAGGACCTGATACGAAATTTAACGCCAGCCCGAGCAAATATTGGCAGAGCAACCAAAATCAAAATTAAAAATTATTCCGGCCGGCACAATTTTAGCTCCGACCCACCGAGCATTTTCTCGGTTGCCAGGTGGCCGTATCCGGGCCTGAGAATGTGACAATACTGATTTACAGACAAGCAAGACAGTATGAAAAGAGCGGGAGATCGAGTTGATAACGCTATGTCATGAGTTTATATTTTTATAAATTTTTTGCCTCTGTTTTTGACTTGTGTCTTACAATAAAAACATGTAATAATATTTAATAATTTGTTACAATATTAATTTTAAATAAATAAACATGAAATTTCAATACCACCCCAACGATAAGACATTATGATACTTTTTAATAATATACAGGGGATTTAACATGTAAAATAATGTTTTCGTAATTTCCTGCTTCTCTAATTATTTTAGGTAAAAAGCTTCAAGTAAGAGTTGCAAAGCATGAAAATCTGCAGTTGAATCAATAAGGAAAATTAATTTTATGTGCCTTGTAATTTCATAAATCAGCCAAAAAGTAGCGCAAAACAAAAATTAACAAGGGTTACGGTTTATTTGTCAAGGTACGCTAAAAAAATATAGCAATGTTTTTACAATTTTAAATCTTAAATGAATTCAAGTAATATTGTTCACTTCAACAGTAATACAAATAATAATAAAAGAAAACCTAACGCAGCTTAACTTGGGAGATAACATTTGTTAATTTTTGTTTCAATTCCATAGCTCCCGGTATTTTTGGGGTGATTTACGTCATTTCCATACATAATTTCTGCTATTACAGGGCAATATTGAAGCAGGGAATTCTTCGGATGTTAATGCGTTTGGAAGTATATATATTGTCAAAACAGGTGTTAATGTTTTAATCAATTTTACACTTCACCTAAATAAATAAAACGTTACTATATATATATATATATATATATATATATATATATATATATATATATATATAAATTATATACGTGATATTATTGTTTATCAATGAATCATTGTCTAATAACTCTGTTATTTTCTATTAATCTAAACCTGCGAAACATAATTTATATATATATATATATATATATATATATATATATATATATATATATGTTTTATTGTTCGCTAAATAAAAATATTTTGTCTTTATTTCTCAGGGGGCAAAATTTATTCTGCGTTGGACCGAGTGGACCTATGTATTTAACTGTACATTTCACCTTTGTATCATCTGTTAATATGTCAGATATGTCTTCGTGAGATTTTTTATTCAGAACGTCACAAAAATACGGAGCGGGAATATATTTTAAGAAAATTATAAATGAATATTTTACATTGCAATACGCATGATTAGAGTCGCAGATTCCATGCATGTAAAAAAATCGTTACACTTTTTCTTGGGATGACCTCATTAAGTACATTTATATAAAAAGGGCAGAAATGTATAAATTTAAATAGTTTTACCTATCACTGCGTTCTCCCATGTCGATGCTCTGTGTATGCTGCATAGCAATTGGTGCAGCCTTAATTGAAAATATGAACACTCCAATCATTACTAAGAAGTAAGATATAAAGTAAAATGCATGAACCTACGGAAGTAACGCAATAAAATACATTTCATTAGCTTAACAATAGCCAAACCTTGTAATCTAAAAACAATGTACCAATAACAAATGTATAATAATTAGTAGATAACAAGTTCAAATGTAAAGCCGTAGCGCTTGTATTTTGTATCATCAATGAAACTAGGGAGAAAAATATAAACTGTAAAGTCGAATATATCACAAGTAACAAAACTGGAATGGCACTGTCCAAGTGATTCGCTAACAAAGGTTGTTTCTCCAACAATAACCTGCAATAAAAATTATGATAAAATTATATTTTAATATTTCGTTAAATATAATACATTTGAGCTCCACTAACAATACTGCCGAATAGTCCCAATAGGCCTAAGTACTCTACTACATCTGTAGTTTTAACAGATAACTCTTGTAAAACTGTTACCACTGTTGTTAAAACTGCTCCTCCCAAACACAACATATCTCCCATTAGTTGATTTTTTCCTAAGGAAACATATATGTAAATTTATTAAAAATATGGTAAAATGTACATATCAAAACAAATAAAAAAATTAAAGATAAAATAAATAAATAAATAAACTAGAAGTCAGATTACACTTTACTTAATAAAGCTGTAGGATATTTATTTACATCTACATATAGTAAGTGAAAGCGTAAATTTAAAAGCATTTAATATTTTCTATGCAATACACAAGAATCAAATTATTAAACCAATACGATAACATGAAAAGAGAACAGAGCGTGACATAAATTTGCTCTGTAATTTTTTTAAATGAATACATATTTATACTTTTTACTTTTCAGCTATGGTTGCAAGTGGAATTTTTCTTAAAATAAATGATAAAGTTTGAATGAAAATATATGTGAAATATATTTGTTATATTATGAAACGAAAAAACAATAATGATATAGAATAAAATGATAAAAAGGTTAATAATGTAATTTCATGGGGTTTTTGCCCATATATGGCGAAGAATTGCGGTATAGTGTGTTCGGATTCTGAAGTTATGGTTTAGACTTTCTAATTGTTGGTTGTACCGCAAATCAGCGGGAAAGTTTCGGTACCTGGCAACAGGGACCCGATTCTTGAAATCGTGCGAATCTTAAAACGCTATTCTTGAACGCGTGAAATGCTTTCATGTACGAAATGTTCGTGGACCCTTACATCGCATAAGTATCGGTATGCATAATATACTTCTTGTAGATATTTTGAGGTTATCTTAGAAGACAAAAGCTGTTTTACTATGTAAAATATGTATATTTATAATTTAAATCATACATTTATAATAATATCTATGTTCATAGTAATGACAAATTTAGAAGAATTGATTCATCTTGATATTTGTTAAATGTAAATGTAAATGTAAATCAACATACATATTAAACTTAAGAATATTTATTACTTTAAATAGGATCAGTGTGCTGCTATCTCTTGAATAAGATGATGAATAGTCGTATGATTTGGTAACATTGATGTTGGTAAGCAAGTCGAGGATGAAAAATTATGGTGTGAATAGTGTTATTTCTTTTACTTTTATGTGACCTATCATACTTCCACAGATAAGAGAAGTTGATAATAAAGTCAATCGGAAAAAAATACGACTTTTTATTTATCGTTCTAACAGGTTATGGACCCAGGGGCCTGCAGTGAAAGTGTCAAAGAGTGAAAAGAGAAAAAAAAATACGTGTAGTAGAATCCATGTGGGTGAACACAGTGTAATAAAATAATAATAAAAAAATGTCATCAATGGAAGAAAATATGAACGAAGACAAGATGTTCAACATCACCAAGCTTACAAGTTAAAGTGCACTGCTTGGTTGGCCAGAATAAAATCTGAAATACTTCTCAAATAATGTTGGGAGGCAGTAATAGGCTATGAGGATGCAACCGGTGTTCTATTAGGACAAGTTGACATACGGAGCGAGAAATAACCTTATGGTTTTGTCCCTCATCATGAGATCGGTAAGCGATGAATTAATTAGTGATATTGTAGATTTTAATACCTCTAAAGAAGTGCGGGAAGAGTTAGAAAAACTGTGCAATGAGAGTACAGAGTATGGAGCGATGATGAAACTGAGGGAGCTTGCCAGCATACGGAAAACCAACGATATGTCTATTCAAAAGTATGTAAATAAACTAATGAATATGAATAGATTGTTGGCAAAAAACGATTCAGGTCTTACTGACAAACATTTAGCCGCCCTCTGCTTGTCAGGACTTCCAGACAATTATGAAATCACAGTAGACTTTAATCGTACAACCAAGATAAAATGAAAATTGCACTAAAAACAATATAATCATATAAGCGACATGAAAATCAAAAAAGAACGTACAGAAAAACCAAGAAACTGATACACAAATTGATGTTGGAGGGCCAAGACAGAAAACATACAAAGGTAAACCAAAGCGTTTTTGGTGCTTCGCTTGCAGAGCAGAAGGGCATTATACAGCTAATTGTCCAAAAAGCAAAGAATCTGAAAATAATACAAACACCAACAAATCTTCAGCAACCGTAGTAACATGAGAACACATATCGCTGTGTACAAGAAGAAATGTACAAAGCAACGACAGAGTATGGCTATTAGACTGTGGGGCCTCAAACTATATGACCAACCATAGAGATCTGTTTAGAGATTTTCAAGAAACGGTCGGAAAAGTATAGGTGGAAGATGGTGCACCCTTAAAAATCGTAGGTAAAAGGAAAATTACGCTACGAATGTCAGATGAATGTAGAAGAAAGGAAATAAAGTTCAAGTAGATACTATATGTGCCTGAATTACAAGATAATTTAATTTCACAAGAGCAAAAAAAAGAGAAAGGACTTAAGATAGTGATTTATAAAGGAATTGCAAAAATCTTACTAGATGATAAGTTAGTATTTCAAGCCAACAGAGTGGCGAGAATGTATCAAGTCACTACTATAAATGGAGTAAATATTAGTGAAATAAAGGCTGAATATGACTCAAAAATGAAGAAGGCCAGAAAAGTGTCACTAACAACTTGACACGGCAGGCTTGGTCATCCAAATGAAAAGGCATTACAAAAACTGGAAATCTTGAAACAGTTATCAAAAGAAAGAAAAAAAGGAGAGGAATATTCCTGCTTAACATGTATCCAGGGGAAGATGAGACGTAAGAGAATAAGAGAAAAAGGCGAAAACTGTACTGTACACACTCCGACATTATGGTTAACAGTAATTGAGAAACTCTTATTTACATGGAACAAACTCCAGGCCTTGCATCAGCAGATCCAATGATGTATTTATCCAAACTGAAAAAGAGTGTGTATGGCCTTAAGCAATCAGGTAGAAATTAGAACCATCATCTGCTCGGCATTTTGGTGAAACTAGAAATGAAACAATGCATGACTGATCCCTGCGTCTACATAAAATCAGGAATTATTATTATTTCCATCTACGTAGACGAATTCCTCTTGTTAGATGAAAGGAGATGCATTGAAGAAACGAAGAAGTCATTATTTGACCACTTGAATGAAAAGAATATGGGTAACGTATCCCATTTTTTATCCATGAATATTGACAGACCATGTAAAAAGAAATTAGTAGTTACCCAAGAAAACTATATTGAAAAAGTTCTTAGAGTTTTCTCCATATCAGATTGTCGGGGCCTCGGGGCCAAAGACCTCCAATAGAACTAAGATGCATTAATATTATAAGAAACAACAATCAAAAATTCTGTGAGCAAACCTACAGAAAAATTATTGGTTCTTTACTCTACATAAGTGGAACTACAGGGGCAGATATTGCAAATGCAGTTTGCCTAATTAGTCAGTTTTGCGAGGAACCACTTGTATCTGACTGGAAAAATGCCAAACATACTTTGCGATACTGAAATGCAACCAAGAATTAGTGACTACATTATAAGAAAACTGGGGAACCTGTTAAAGTATTTGCAGATGCTGACTGGGAAAAAAATAAAATTGATGCAAAATCTATTTCTGGTTATGTGTTGGTGTTAGCATGTGCTGCAGTGTGTTAGTGTCAGGGATGGAAAACGTAACGTAACATACCCGATAACGTTATAATAACGTTTCATTTGCTAATTTTTTGTTAATAACGTAACGATAACAAAATAACGTTATGTAACCGTAACGTAACAAATAACGATACACTATAACGTTATTTGCCGTTAAAAGCATATAAATTTCTAATTTACCGACATTTTAATATCTTCCGTAATACGTATTATGTCTACTAGATGTCACTAGTAGCGTTTGAAAATTTATTCAAGTGCGCCAATCACAAACTTTCCACATTCTACTGCCAATAAGATTGCATGTGTCATTTTATGTTTATATGGTCGAACAACCTGTTAACCTCAACGACAAAACATATATATATATATATATATATATATATATATATATATATATATATATATATATATATATATATTTAGTCGTTGGTTAACCTGATGACAATTAATTATTTTTACGAAGGACCACTAGTGTCATCTTGATCAAAGCAAGCGACTGTAAGTATCTATACTATATTATTTATGTAAGTATATTCATGAAAGTATCTCTTATATGAAAATTATTTCATTTGGATTTTCTTGGTTATGTTTATGTTATTCTTGGTTCAAACTGTGTTTAAAATGTACCTAAACTTGTATACTCTCATATCTGACAAACAAAGCAACAAAAAATATTTGAACGTGGGTAATAATAACAATATTCATTAAAATTTAAATAATAAAATAAACAAAAAACTAACATATACATATAGTACAAATAATTATTAAAATTTTTATAATTATTTATTACTGTATGTACTATTAGCTATTATTAGTAACATTTATATGAAAACAATTTTTATTTTAGAATGCCACGACATCAGAATCATTCTGGGCGGCAACACTTTAAGTGCGTTCCAATAGAAAATAAAAATATTTGCAATATGTGTACCCGAACAGTAAAGGGTAATCACGCGGGTAATCTGATGAAACATTTGCAAATATATCATCCTGCTGAACATAAAATTAATTAATCAAAAGAGGAAAATAGAGTTGAATGAAAAGGAAGAACGTGAGGATACAAATTTAGAAAAGAAAATTAAAACATTGGATAATTTTGTACAAAAACGAAACGGTAGACCATTTGCTGCTTTGGAAGACAGTGGTTTCTGAAAAATATTTGATCCTATTTTAAAAGCAATTAATTCAACCATTTCAAAACCTATATCAATAAATAGGAAAAATATAAAATCTCTTCTAAAATTCGAAGCTAGTCAAATAAGAAGTAAGATAATGAATGACATAAAAGATAAATTATTATCTATAAAATTAGACTGTGCGACAAGACTGAAACGTTCCATATTAGGAATTAACGTCCAATATATAAAAAATGGAGAAATAGTTGTACAAACGTTATCCATGTTAGAATTAACTGAAAAACACACAGGCGAATATTTGTGTGGAAAAGTCATTGATGTTTTAAAAGAATTTAAAATTAATTTGCAGTGTATTTATTCAGTGACTTCAGACAATGGTGCAAATATTTTAAAAACTATTCGTCTTCTTGATAGCATGCTTGACGAGACTTAGACAGCTGACATTGAAGATAATAATTTAGTTAACAAATCGGAAGAAATTTTGGTTGAAACTGACATGGACAATGAAGATAGTATTTTAGCTGACAAATCGGAAGAAGTTTTGGATGATACTGTGAAAAATATTAATTTTGTTCATAACAAAGTCGCATATATTGAAATGGCTAAAACTCATAATCAACTACATTTGAACACAGTTCATTGGGAGAAAACATAAGAAATTATGGCAGCTCTTGCACCTGCGGCTCGTACTACAAAAGTTTTTCAATCACAACATTTAACCTTAACTGATTTCTATGCGGAATGGCTAAAATGCAGATTGGCAACTTCTAAATTAAACACAGTATTCGCAAAAACCGTAGCTGACAACATTATAAAAAGAGGAAAAAATTTACTTGAAACTGTTACTCTAAAAGGGGTTCAAGGGGGTAGTGATGCGAATATAGAGCCTAGCCTACTTAATTCCGACTCTCACCTCCCTGTGGTGAACCCTGGTAACCTGATCTAGTATATTAGACAGGGCTAACGAGAGCGGGAGAAATGGTCCTCCGAAAAGGGGGTTGGTCGTCCGGTTAACAACCCTACACTGTAAAAAACTACTGTTGCGAAGCCTATAGCAGAGCCTCGGATTAGACTGATCTCACGGAAACGACAAACGCAAAGGAAAATGGATATGAGTCTTGGGACTTGGAATGTGAGGACCTTGTATCAAGCAGGCGCCCTAACTAACGTACTACAAGATATCAAGAAGTATAATCTAGACATAACAGCCTTACAAGAAATAAGATGGCCAGGGGTAGGATCCCTAAGAAAAGATAAATACCAAATCCTGTATAGTGGCGGAGCAAATAACAGACACGAGCTGGGATGTGGCTTTATAGTAAATAAGAAATTTCAAACGAGTATAATCGAATTTCGCCCAGTGAACAATAGAATGTGCTACCTTCGAATTAAACTAAAGTTTAGAAATATGTCTATTTTCTCAATACACGCACCAACTGAGGAAAAAAGTGAGGAAGAGAAAGAAGAATTTTACCTAGGGTTGCAAAGTGAACTGGACAGGATTCCATATAATGAAATGAAGGTCGTGCTAGGAGACTTCAATGCCCAAATTGGCAGAGAAGAAGAGTATAGGTATATAGCTGGCAGGCACAGCTTGCATCAAATTACCAACGATAATGGAGGGAAAACTATTCAACTGGCAGCTTGCAACGACCTTCGAATCCGAAGCACTTCTTTCCCACATCGGGATGTTCACAAAGGAACTTGGACATCGCCGGATGGAAGAACTGTCAACCAAATAGATCATGTTCTGGTGGACAGTAGATCATATTCAAACGTGATGGATGTTAGAACATGTAGAGGGGCAACCTCAGAGTCGGATCACTTTCTCGTCCGGGCAAAAATCAGAGAAAGGATATGCGAAATGAAAAAGGAAACTGCTTCTAGGGCAACTAAATTCGATATCGAAAAGCTAAAAGATGAAGAAGTGCTGATTAGATATAGAAGTAGAATGAAGGAGGAGTTAGAGACACTAAGCGTTACTAATGATTGTAACATAGAAAATATGTGGAACGACGTAAAGAATACTATGAATAACGTAGCAACAGAAGTGATTGGTACACAAAAGGCCCAAAAAATGAATGAGTGGTACGACGAAGAGTGCAGAGAAGCAGTTGAGATGAGAAACTTATCAAGATTAAAAATGATTCAAAGACCGACTAGAATGAAAAAAGAAGAGTATGAGAATCTTAGAAGAGAAGCCAAATATATCTGTAGAAAGAAGAAACGGGAATTTATAAACAAGCAAATAGAAGCTGTACAACAAGCTCATGGTATTAAGGAGGCTAGAAAGTTTTTCAAAGCTATTAAAAATGTGAATCAGTATCAACCAAGGGAAACAATGTGCAAGAATGAAGTGGGAGACATTCTGGTAAACCCTGAGCAAGTGCTGGAAAGATGGAAAACATAATTTGAAGAACTCCTTAATAGAACGCATGAAAATGAAGATGAAAATGAGCCCCACCTTACTGGACTATTAATGAATGCTGCCCAACCGATGGTTGATGAGCCTACGCTGGACGAGGTGTCAGAAGCTATCAAACGATTAAGAAATAACAAAGCACCAGGGGTGGATAATATACCAGCTGAAATGGTGAAGTATGGAGGTGAAAAGCTAGAATTGATTATTCATCAACTGATAATCAACATTTGGAAGTTGGAGCGCATGCCAGATGAGTGGGGAACAGCCATAATATGTCCGATTTATAAAAAAGGTGAAAAACTAAAGTTCGAAAACTATCGAGGCATCTCACTGCTATGCACAACATATAAAGTATTCACCGACATATTAAGACATAGAATAGAGCCATACGTGGAGGAGCACATAGGAGAGTACCAGGGAGGTTTCCGAGCCAGTAGATCGACCACGGATCAATTATTCACAGTCAGACAAATTATGGAAAAAGCTTGGGAATATGACCTTAGTATCTACCAGATATTCGTTGACTTTAAACAAGCTTACGACAGTATACAAAGGGAGACACTATACAAAGCTATGGAAGAACTAGGCATCCCAACGAAGCTGGTGAGGTTAACGAGTATGACAATGGATAACTCTAAGGGAAAGGTTAAAATACAGCAAAGAACTACAGACGAATTTGCTATTGAACAAGGCCTAAGACAAGGAGATGGACTTTCCCCGATGTTGTTCAACATTGCCCTAAACAAGGTTGTAAAACAAATGGACATTGACGCCAGCGGAATTGTCATAAACAAAGGACAACAACTAATAGCGTATGCGGATGATATTGACATAGTCGGAAGAACAGAACAGCTAACTAAGGAAAGATATAGAGAACTAAAACAGAAAGCACAAGGCATTGGCCTAGAAATCAATATAGGAAAAACTAAAATCATGGAAATAGGGACAAAGGAAAGAGTACGCCAGAGCTGGAGTATCGATGATGATGATATTGAAGTGGTACAAGAGTTTACTTATCTGGGGAGTAAGATAAACGAGACAAATGACATCACACAAGAGATCAGAACTAGGGTGATGAAGGGGAATAGAACTCTTTGCGCACTACATAATATCTTCAAGTCAAAATTAATTCAAAGAAAAACAAAAATCCTAATATATAAAACGCTAATTAGACCAGTTGTTCTTTACGGATGTGAGACGTGGACGCTCACAAAGAAAACAGAAGAAATGCTTGCAATCTTTGAACGAAAGGTTCTCCGAAAAATATACGGCCCAGTTAAGGAGGAAAATGAATGGCGTATTAGATACAATTTTGAGCTAGACGATCTATATAAGGACCTGAAGATTGTGGACTTTGTGAGAGTTCAACGTCTTAGATGGGCAGGGCATGTTGAAAGGATGAACGAGGATAAAATACCAAGAAGAATCCTGAATAAAGAAATGCGTTATTATTCTAGAGGCAGGGGACGTCTAAGAACACGCTGGAGATACAACGTCCAAAGCGACGCGAAGAAGCTCCTCGGCGTAAGAAATTGGCAAGCAGAGGCACGAGATCGGGACAAATGGAGGCGAAGGCTACAGGAGGTCAAGGTCCACTGATGGACTGTAGTACCACTGGAAGAAGTTACTCTAAAAGCTGCAATCTTTCTAGATCCTAGATTTCAGGCAACTCTGAGTGAAGAAAATTGTTTTGAAGCAAAAGAATATTTAAAAAAAAATTGGACATTAATAAAAAATTTACAGAATCAGAAAAAAGTAAATCAATCTGAATCTAAATCTCAAGAAATTCAATTAAACTCAAAAATGGATGATTTTGCACAACTTTTAAGCGAAATGGCTACATCTTCTGGAAGCCCAGATATTATTAATAACAGCACAAATAGAAATGTTGTCAATATTTCCGCTATTTTGGAAAATTATGATAACTGTCTTAGAATAGACCATAACTCTTCTATTTTACAATATTGGGAGAAAAATAAATCCGATAAACCTGAATTATTTGAACTTTCTCAAGTAATATTTAGTGTTCCTGCAACACAAGTTTCCGCAGAACGAGCTTTTTTTTCATTACGATTTATTTTAAATTGTTTGAGAGAAAATTTAAGTGCCGAAATACTCGAAAATATTCTTTTAGTTGGATTAAATAAAAATTTTACTTAGAATGTTAATGTTGAATTCGATGACGTTTATCAATCTTCTATTAGTACAGTACAAAATGTATTTTTTTTAGTTTATAATTATTATTATGTTTATTTTATTTAAGCAATACTACTAGTCCTGTAAAATACAGTTTATGTTTTGTTGTGAGATTAATGTTAATGAATATTATTTATTAAAATAATAAAAGACTTTATTTTATTAATGTTTTTAATTAGTAATGCTTGTAACATGTAATATCTAGATTATTTTTTTATTAATTTTATTACAATTAAAAAAAAAGTTATTTTAACAAAAATAACGTTATATAACGTTATGTTGATCTTTTTTAAAAGTTATATAACGATTTTTTTTTTATATATAACGTTATGAAATAACGTAACCTTATGTTAACGTTATCCCATCCCTGGTTAGCGTACTAAGAAACAGAAATGTGTAGCCACGTCCAGCACTCATGCGGAATATATTGCCATGTTCGATTGCCTGACAAGAGTTTGAGTGGATACGGGATTTTTTACAAGAATTAGGACATGGAAAGTATATACCAAAACCATGTAATATTTTTGTAGGCAATACTGGTGCTATGTGCATTGCTGAGACAAATGCCATCTCTGATAGAAGCAAATATATAAATGGCAAATACAATTACAATAGACAACTAGTGGAAAGGGGAGATATTGTATAAAAATACGTAAAATCAAACGAGAATATAGCAGACATTCTCACAAAGCCCCTTTCCGGGCCAATGACCCAAAATGTATTTTTTATTTGTTACTTGTATTTCAATAATTTCCCAGTAATTGTTCCAGGGGTGAGTTTTCCTCTTTTTTAGTTATTTTTTGCTATTTTCAAAACGTGGTCAACTAGTTTGTTTACGCTTGTTTAATTAGACAGCGTGCTCAAGTTTTATACTGGGTGATTGATAAAAAATATTTATACAGGGTGCTCTCTACAATTTTATTTTATTAAATAAATGTCATCATATCTATAACCGTATTTTCCTTGTCAACATGTCATCTTGTGCAAAATGCAAATATAAAAAAATGAGGGCTTGGTAGGATGTGAAGGCTCCTGTGGTAAATGGTTTCATTCATCTTGCCTAAATCTTTCGGATTCGAAATTCAAGTTTATAGAACAAAATTCTAATCTGTTCTTTATTTGTGATATCTGCAAAAGAACTTGTGATGTAGTGGATAAACAGAAAATAATAAACATTGAAAATAATATCACAGACTTTCATAAAAATATGTCTACCCTTTTAAATTGTATTGGTTCACTCTCAGATGTATGCAATAGTTTAAAAAACGATCTGTTATCTGAATTTGACTCCCATTTTTCTAAACTTAAATCTGACCTATATGAATCTCTTGATTCTAAATTCAATAAACTATCAACCATTATTCACGCTGATAAAACTGATCCTTCCTCGACAAAATCTTTTGCTTCTGTTATCCGCAACTCAAAATCAGAATCATCTATCATTCTACAGCCAAAAAATTCGCAACCAGTGGCCACAACTAAATCAGATGTTCTTAAAACTGTGAATCCTATCGCATCCAAAATCACTCTTAATTCAGTGAGACAAACTAGTACCGGAGCTCTTATCATTAATTCTAGCCAATCTAAGACCTTAAAAAAAATAGTTAATGATAATTTAAAAGATAAATATGACATAAAAAATTTACGCACTCTCAATCCTCGTGTGAGATTTGTTGGACTGTCGGAAAATCTAGATAAAGACGAAGCTTTAAAATTACTGGTTCATCAAAACAGTACCTGCTTTGGTGATAATTTCAAATGTAAAATAATTGACATTAGTCCTACCAAAAAAAAATACAAAAATTTTCCAACTGTTGTTACAGGTAGATTTAACTACCTATACCATAATATTATTGAGGCTGAGAAATTATTTGTAGGCTACGATTATTGTGCTTTATATGATGCCAATGAATTGAGACGTTGCTATAATTGCTACGGTTTTCACCATTTTGCAAAAAATTGTAATAAGGTTAATCACCAAATTGTGCTGAAAATCACTCTTCTACGGAATGTACCAATACTGTGCGCAAATGGCTTAACTGTCTTAATTACAAAGTATCGTCATCTGCCGAGATTGATGTGGCCCACAGTGTCTGGGATAAGAAATGCCATGTTTATCAAGAGACCCTAAAGAGATTTAGACTTAATATCTTAAGAATTCAATAGCAATTAAAGAAAGGCAATGATAGTGAACGCTTAACTTCTACTCTAAATTGTTTTTATCAAAATATTCAAGGCCTCAATTCCAAACTTAGTCAGTTGTATTCCGTTAGTGCTGCTCTAGATTATGATGTTATAGCTTTTTCTGAATCATGGCTCAATTCTAGTGTTCTTAATTCTGAAATTTGCAAGGATAGTTATACAATTTATCGTAGTGACAGAAACTTCAATGTATGTCAACTAACTAGAGGTGGTGGTGTTCTTCTCTTAATCAAAAATTGTTTAATTTCTGTTCCTGTCGATCTGAGCGATTTTAGCGATATACGTCCCCCTAATATTGACATAGTATATTCCAAACTAACTATAAACAAAAAATTCCTATACATCTTTGTTCTATACATACCACCAGCTCTCAACAACCATGATGTTAGAATAATTTACAAAGTCTAGTGTCCTATGATTTAGTCACTTGTCTTTTAATGTCAATTAATTAAAAAGTGTAGTGTCAGAGAATTGTAATAAAAATTATATTCATTGAAACAATTTATTATTCCACTGATACTTCAAGAGGTGAAGTATATATACAACGAGTTATGGGCCCAGCACGGCAACACAGTGAATAAAATATTGAAGGATAAGAGGTGATCGCAAATTTGACAGCGATTTCACTAAAATTAAGTTAAGCCATTTCTAGGTGCATTGGTCGAGGCCAAAACACTGAAATTATTTTTTTTTAGTTAGTCAAAAATAAACTATGAAAATGGCTGAATCTGACAGTAAAATAAAAATGCTTTATTTGAACAGTCAGAATTATGCAAATTGGAAGGCCACAATGAAGTGGGTTCTAATCAAAGATAAAACGTGGGACACGGTTAATGGTGTCAATCCAGTGCCAGTAACCGATGCCTGGACAGAAGCTAACAACAAGGCTATGTCCAGACTAATGCTGTCTGTGGAAAAAGATCAGCTCGTGCACATTCGAGATCTGGAAGTAGCTGCAGATGTGTGGTCCACTTTACAGAGGATCTATCAAAGAAATACCATGGTCAGCAAGTCGTTTCTTCTAAGAAAGTTCTGGACTACGCGGTTCGGATCAGGAACCATGCGTGAGCATATTACGACATTACGGGAACTAGCTAGTCAACTTAAGACGGCCGGCATCAACTTGGAACCAAATATGGAAGTCGCTGCACTGCTGGCCAGTCTGCCAGAGAACTATGATGGTCTCGTTACAGCACTGGAAAGTAGAGATGACGACACACTACGTTTTGAATTAGTAAGTGCAAAGCTGCTGGACGAGTATCAACGGCGGGTCGAAAGCGGGACTGAAGGACTAAATCCGGACAGTGCCATGCATTTGGCTGCTTTGCGAAAATTCCAGAAGTCTCAGGGTTCTGGACAAAAATCAAGCAGTAGTTATAGGAAGAATCAATCGAAGCTTAAAGAAACGCGTTCTTGTTATCACTGTGGCAAAGCTGGCCATTTGAAAGCAGAATGTCGCAAGTTGAAAAATGAGCAAGCAGCTCTACAAAAAGGATCTAGAGCTGAAGAAGATTTCTCCAGCAAGCCTGAAAGAAGTAAGGACTACTCATTTATGACAAAAGGTCGTACTTTTCACATTGACAGCAGTGGAGTTTGGCTAGTGGACTCTGGTTCCTCCAGTCACATGACAAGCAACAAGGAATTCTTCGAGAATCTGCAGCCAACCACAAGGCAAGTTGCATTAGCTGGCAAAGGTTATACGGTTCCAGCGACAGGTATTGGTTCAGGAGTTATTAACTGCAAGACAACGAGAGTTTGTCTGAGGAATGTACTTTACGTGCCACAGTTGGATGTAGGTTTGCTATCTGTAAGCAAAATTCGACAACATGGTTTCAACGTGTTATTTGATAAGCATGGTTGCACAATTCGGAATTGGGATGGAAAGATCGCAGCTCAAGCTAGGGAGAAGAACTGTCTGTTTGAATTGATGATAGAGCCCGGCAGTAACCAACCAGAAAAGTGCTGCAAGACTAGCTTCGAGCAATGGCATTGCAGGTTAGATCATCGTGATCCTACAGCAATCCAGCAACTGTATTCAAAACAACTAGCTACAGGAATCGAGTTAGAGACAGGTGATCGTTATAGCAGCACTAACTGCGAGACGTGCATAAAGGGTAAATTAACGAAGATGCATTACGCTCCAAGCACTTCTAGAGCTGTCCAACCCCTAGACTTGGTACACACGGACGTGTGCGGACCAATGAAAAATGTCACTCTAAGCGGCAATCGATACTGTCTGCCTTTAATTGATGATTTTTCTCGATTTACCATGGTTAAAACCCTACGTGCTAAAAGTGAGGTAACCCAAGCTATTAAAGACTATATCGCCTGAAAATCAATTCGGTCGAAAAGTGAAAGTTTTACGCACAGACAATGGCACCAAATATGTTAACAAAGAACTGGAGAAGAGTTTCTGCAAAGAAAAGGAATCGTGCATCAAACGACTGTGGCGTATACTCCAGAACACAATGGGCGTGCTGAGAGAAAGAACCGTTACCTGATTGAAATGGCTCGATGCATACTGCTAGATACAAAACTACCTCTTCGTTTTTGGGGTGAAGCTATTCGTACTGCCAATTATTTGCAAAACAAATTGCCCAGTAAGAGCGTCGAGAAAACTCCATTCGAACTCTGGAATGGAACAGCTCCAGACATCAGTCACTTGCGAGTAATTGGTTCTAAAGTATTCTCTCATGTTCCGGATGCGAAACGAAACAAGTGGGATAACAAAGCTAGAGAAGGTGTGCTCATCGGGTATGACAACACGACAAAAGGTTACAGAATCCTGGATCCAAATACCAACAAGGTCTGGATCGCCAGATCAGTTCGAAAAATCGAGTCTTTCGCCGAGTCATTGCAAGAAACGATTCCGACTTCAGGAAATTGGAATGCAGAAGATTCGGAAGAAACAGAAAGTGGAGATGAAGAAGGGGCTCCTGCTCATGAAAGAAGGGCTCCTGCTGAAGAAGGGGCTCCTACTCAAGAAAGGTCTCCTACTCAAGAAAGAGAGCAACAAATGGCCGAACAAGAGCAGATTCGAAGATCGATACGGGCCAATTTTGGAGTGCCTCCTGTTAGATTTGGCTATAAGGCGGAAGCTAGTAATATACCTGAACCAGCCAGTTGGGATGAATTGATAGAGCTTCCAGAAAGAGAACGAAAACTATGGTATCAAGCTGCCAAGCAAGATATGGACATGTTGGAGAAGTACCAAGTATTTGAACTAGCTGATATACCCAAAGGAAAACGCGCAATCACTTGTAAGTGGGTGTTCAAAACTAAATTAGATGAGAATGGACATATTCATAAATATAAGGCTCGACTTGTAGCTCGAGGTTTCTGTCAAAGATTTGGACACGAGTACCATGAAACATTCGCGCCAGTAGTCAAGCATGAGACTGTGAGCGTACTCTTGGCTTATGCTGCTGTTCATGGTCAACATGTACGTCACCTTGATGTCAAGAGTGCTTATCTGAACGACGAGCTTTCAGAAGAGCTTTATATGAAACAACCAGAAGGGTTCAAGGTGTCAAGAACTGAAAAGAAGGTGTTTCGACTTAAGAAAAGCATTTATGGCTTAAAACAAACGGCACGATCGTGGAATGAAACTGCCACAGCTACTTTGAAACGAACGGGATTTAAATAGGGTTCAGCGGATCCCTGTCTATTTACGAGAACTGAGAAAGATGGAAATCTCGTCTATGTGCTGCTGTATGTAGATGATATGCTTGTTGTTGGCAGAAATGCAGAAATTACCAAGAAAATATACATACAATTGAATAAGTATTTCGAAATGACTGACCTTGGAGACGTTAAATATTATTTGGGTATTCTCAAGTGGAACGGAGCGAAAATGGATCTTTTCTGGTACATCAGCAGACTAAGATTCAGAATATGCTGGAAAAATATGGTTTGTTGAACGCGAAACCAGTAGCTACTCCTATGGAAACAGGTTTTTTGAGTAACAACGCTGAAAGTCAAGCTTTACCGGGCAACAAGTGGGAATCCTTTGTCGTCAAGTGGAAGCACCTACCGAGAGCGACTGGAGTGCTGTGAAACGAGTAATGCGTTACCTGGCTTCTACTACTAACCAAAAATTGTTCCTGTCTGCAAATTGTGATCTAGAATTATGTGGTTTCGTCGATGCTGATTGGGCCGGAGATCGCAAGGATAGAAAGTCAAAAAGTGGATTTCTATTCAAGTTAGGGGACTCTACTGTAGCCTGGTCAAGCAAAAAGCAGAGCACTGTAGCGCTCTCGTCCACTGAAGCAGAGTACGTCGCTGCATCTCATGCTTGTCGTGAACTACAATGGTTACGGCAGCTGTTGTTAGACTTGCGAGTCCCACCTAAAGGTACTACCGTATTGTTTGAGGACAATCAAGGATGCATCAAAATGATAGAGTCTGACAGGTGTAGTGCACGTACAAAGCACATTGATGTAAGTCACCACTACCTTTGTGATCTGCGAGAAGGGGATGTGGTCCAAATGGAGTACTGTTCATCGTTAAATATGACTGCGGACATATTGACCAAACCGTTGGCCAAGGAGTCGTTCAGGCGTTTACGAACTGCGCTTGGGTTACGTTAATACTTTATTTGTATATTTAGACATTAGCCTTTGAGAAGGGGTGTTAGAATAATTTACAAAGTCTAGTGTCCTATGATTTAGTCACTTGTCATGTAATGTCAATTAATTAAAAAGTGTACTGTCAGAGAATTGTAATAAAAATTATGTTCATTGAAACAATTTATTATTCCACTGATACTTTAAGAGGTGAAGTATATATACAACACATGATAACTCTGTGCATAACTCACTCGGCAGAATTCTTGACTTGGTTGTTTCTAACACAACTTGTTGTGTTACGCATTCAGATGACTTTTTTCTAGAAGCAGAATATAATCATCATCCTGCCTTAAATATCATTGCAGATCTACATTATTCCAAAACTCACAATGTTAATAAATCTGTTAAATATTCTTATAATTTTAAGAAAGCAAAATTTATCAAACTATATGGTCTTATTGACAAATTTGATTGGAACAATATGGCCGATTTCCAGGATGTCAATCTAGCATGCGACTTTTTTTACTGTACCATTTATTCGTTTTTTCATGAATGTGTTCCAAAATTACGAACTTTTAAACCGTTGTATCCCAAATGGTTCACACCTGAAATTAAACGTAAAATTAAAAAAAGAACGTCTCAGGCGTCTTTCAAGCAAATACCCGGCAGATCCTTCTTTTATACAAAATTATAAAACAAATAGGGCGGAGGTAAAGTTTTTGATAAAAATAGCATTCAAGAAATATGAATATGATTGTCAATCTTCCATTCAAAATAAGTTTTGGGACTTCATTAAATCTAAAACAAATTCATCCTCCTTTCCAGATACTATGTTCTTGAATGACACTAGCCTTTCAGCACCTGATAATATAGCCAACGCTTTTGCTTCTTTCTTCCAATCAGTCTATACTTCAAAAAAAAAACAACTATAACGCCTCTAACAATGAATCTAGTGCTGAAGATCTTGTCTCGTTGACGAACATCTCAAGAGAAGAAATTGAAATTGTTCTTAGGAATCTTAAATCAAACTTGTCCAGTGGCCCTGATCTTATTCCTAGCCTCGTAATAAAGGATTGTGCATACCCTCTAGCTTCTGCTTTATTTTATATCTTTAATCTGTGTTTGAGTTCTCACACCTTTCCGGATATCTGGAAAAAAAACGAAGATCACACCCGTTTTCAAATCCGGTAATGCTTCTTTAGTACGTAACTACCGACCAATTGCGATGCTATCTAATTTTAGTAAATGTTTTTAAAAAATTATATATGCCGCTATATACAACAAAGTTAAAAATAAAATTTCCATTGCCCAACACGGCTTCGTGGAAAAGCGGTCCACTGCTACTAATTTAACCAACTTTACACATGTTGTATCTAATGCTCTTGACATGAAAACTCAGGTATATTGCGTTTACACCGACTTCGCCAAAGCCTTCGACAGGATTGATCGCTCCATACTACTACATAAGCTTCATAACTTCTCTCTCTCACCAGCACTCATATCTTTACTTTCCTCTTATCTCTCACAGAGAGAATTATTCGTTCAGTTTCTTGGACACAATTCTTCTTCTTTTATAGCTACGTCAGGTGTTCCGCAAGGTTCTAACTTAGGTCCCCTTCTCTTCTTATTGTTCATAAATGACATAAATGATGTACTACAACGTGAAAAATTATTATTTGCAGATAATTTAAAACTTTTTTGTCGTATTAAAACTTTATCGGACTGTGATGCCCTCCAACTTGACTTAGACAACTTTTCGACATGGTGCTTCAACAACAAACTTAATCTCAATCTAGATAAATGTTACATCATTTCTTATACAAGAAAATCTTCTCCAATTCTTTTCGATTACAACATCAATAACAATATTTTAAGTCGTACTCATCAGCATACTGACCCTGGTGTAACATTTGATAATTATTTTACATTTATCCCTCATATCAGTTTGATTTATAAGTCTGCAGTTCGCATGTTAGGTTTTGTTATTAGAAACACCCGTTCTTTCTCTAACATATCTGCTATCATATCTTTATATTACGCCTTTGTACGCTCAAAAATTGAATACTGCTCAATTATCTGGAGTCCATGTTTTGAAGTTAATCAGGATCATATTAAAAGATTACAAAAAAAGTTCCTCAAATATTTGCACTTAAAAAAGTCTTTGGCCACTATCCCGATCGGTGCTGTGAAGGTGGCACAGCCATATTGGCACAATTAAAAAAAACCTATCCTATTATTTAGTACTAAATAATTACTAATTAATTACCGCAAAAAAAAAATATTACCCTTGCCGTTTAAAAAAAAATGGTGGCTGTGCCAGCTTCTCAGTGAAGCTAGCACACCACCGAAAAAAAGAGTAATTTTTATGTTATTATTTAGTACTAATTAATTACTAATTAATTACCACAAGCTAAAATTAATTACCATTATCATTAACGAGAAAATGCAACTTTTTCAAATTTCCAAACGAAGCTAGCGCACGAACGCGAAAGAACATATTCCTATGTCAATATGCTTCGAAAATAAAATAAATCAAGTTGCTAAATATACCTAACAATAATAATAGTCGATATAAACTATTTAAAAGAGATTGTGCCGAAGTAATAAATTGTTAAATATAGTTTAGAGAACGATTTCCTTGGAAAGAAAGATTTTCGACGAAATTTTAATCTTAAACTAAATTTTGGCAATGGTAATTTTTATAAATCAAGTTGCTAAATATACCTAACAATAATAATTGTCGATATAAACCATTTTAGAGAGATTGTGCTGAAGTAATAAATTGTTAAATATAGTTTAGAGAATGATTTCCTTGGAAAGAAAGATTTTCGAAGAGATTTTAATTTCAAACTAAATTTTGGCAATGGTAATTTTTATAAATCAAGTTGCTAAATATACCTAACAATAATAATTGTCGATATAAACTATTTTAGAGAGATTGTGCTGAAGTAATAAATTGTTAAATATAGTTTAGAGAATGATTTTCTTGGAAAGAAAGATTTGCGAAGAGATTTTAATTTCAAACTAAATTTTGGCAATGGTATTTTTTATAAATCAAGTTGCTAAATATACCTAACAATAATAATTGTCGATATAAACTATTTACGAGAGATTGTGCCGAAGTAATAAATTGTTAAATATAGTTTTCAGAATGATTTCCTTGGAAAGAAAGATTTTCGAAGAGATTTTAATTTCAAACTAAATTTTGGCAATGGTAATTTTTATAAATCAAGTTGCTAAATATACCTAACAATAATAATTGTCGATATAAACTATTTAAGATAGATTGTGCTGAAGTAATAAATTGTTAAATATAGTTTAGAGAACGATTTCCTTGGAAAGAAAGATTTGCGAAGAGATTTTAATTTCAAACTAAATTTGGGCAATGGTAATTTTTCTAAATCAAGTTGCTAAATACACCTAACAATAATAATTGTCGATATAAACTATTTAAGAGAGATTGTGCCGAAGCAATAAATTGTTAAATATAGTTTAGAGAACGATTTCCTTGGAAAGAAAGATTTTCGATGAAATTTTAATCTCAAACTAAATTTTAGCAATGGTAATTTTTATAAATCAAGTTGCTAAATATACCTAACAATAATAATTGTCGATATAAACTATTTACGAGAGATTGTGCCGAAGTAATAAATTGTTAAATATAGTTTAGAGAACGATTTCCTTGGAAAGAAAGATTTTCGACGAAATTTTAATCTTAAACTAAATTTTGGCAATGGTAATTTTTATAAATCAAGTTGCTAAACATACCTAACAATAATAATTGTCGATATAAACTATTTACGAGAGATTGTGCCGAAGTAATAAATTGTTAAATATAGTTTAGAGAACGATTTCCTTGGAAAGAAAGATTTTCGAAGAGATTTTAATTTCAAACTAAATTTTGGCAATGGTAATTTTTATAAATCAAGTTGCTAATTATACCTAACAATAATAATTGTCGATATAAACTATTTAAGAGAGATTGTGCCGAAGTAATAAATTGTTAAATAAAGTTTAGAGAACGATTTCCTTGGAAAGAAAGATTTTCGACGAAATTTTAATCTTAAGCTAAATTTTGGCAATGGTAATTTTTATAAATCAAGTTGCTAAATATACCTAACAATAATAATTGTCGATATAAACTATTTTAGAGAGATTGTGCTGAAGTAATAAATTGTTAAATATAGTTTAGAGAATGATTTCCTTGGAAAGAAAGATTTTCGAAGAGATTTTAATTTCAAACTAAATTTTGGCAATGGTAATTTTTATAAATCAAGTTGCTAAATATACCTAACAATATTAATTGTCGATATAAACTATTTAAGAGAGATTGTGCCGAAGTAATAAATTGTTAAATATAATTTAGAGAACGATTTCCTTGGAAAGAAAGATTTGCGAAGAGATAATTAACAATTTATTACAACAGCACAATCCATCACAAATAGTATATTTCAACAATTATTGTTTGTAGGTATATTTAGCAACTTGAATCTTAAAAATTACCATTGCCAAAATTTAGTTTGAAATTAAAATTTTGTCGAAAATCTTTCTTTCCAAGGAAATCGTTCTCTAAACTATATTTAACAATTTATTACTTTGGCACAATCTCTCTTAAATAGTTTATATCGACAATTATTATTGTTAGGTATATTTAGCAACTTGATTTATAAAAATTACCATTGCCAAAATTTAGTTTGAAATTAAAATTTTGTCGAAAATCTTTCTTTCCAAGGAAATCGTTCTCTAAACTATATTTAACAATTTATTACTTCGGCACAATCTCTCGTAAATAGTTTATATCGACAATTATTATTGTCAGGTATATTTAGCAACTTGATTTATAAAAATTACCATTGCTAAAATTTAGTTTTAAATTAAAATCTCATCGAAAATCTTTCTTTCCGAGGAAATCTCTTCGAAAATCTATCTTACCAAGGAAATCGTTCTCTAAACTATATTTAACAATTTATTGCTGCAGCACAAACTCTCTTAAATAGCTTGTATCGACAATTATTATTGTTAGGTATATTTAGCAACTTGATTTATAAAAATAACCATTGCCAAAATTTAGTTTGAAATTAAAATATCGTCGAAAATCTTTCTTTCCAAGGAAATCATTCTCTAAACTATATTTAACAATTTATTACTTTGGCACAATCTCTCTTCAATAGTTTATATCGACAATTATTATTGTTAGGTATATTTAGCAACTTGATTTATAAAAATTACCATTGCCAAAATTTAGTTTGAAATTAAAATCTCTTCGAAAATCTTTCTTTCCAAGGAAGTCATTCTCTAAACTATATTTAACAATTTATTACTTCGGCACAATCTCTCTTCAATAGTTTATATCGACAATTATTATTGTCAGGTATATTTAGCAACTTGATTTATAAAAATTACCATTGCCAAAATTTAGTTTGAAATTAAAATCTCTTCGCAAATCTTTCTTTCCAAGGAAATCATTCTCTAAACTATATTTAACAATTTATTACTTCAGCACAATCTCTCTAAAATAGTTTATATCGACAATTATTATTGTCAGGTATATTTAGCAACTTGATTTATAAAAATTACCATTGCCAAAATTTAGTTTGAAATTAAAATCTCTTCGAAAATCTTTCTTTCCAAAGAAATCATTCTCTAAACTATATTTAACAATTTATTACTTCGGCACAATCTCTCGTAAATAGTTTATATCGACAATTATTATTGTTAGGTATGTTCAGCAACTTGATTTATAAAAATTACCATTGCCAAAATTTAGTTTGAAATTAAAATCTCTTCGCAAATCTTTCTTTCCAAGGAAATCATTCTCTAAACTATATTTAACAATTTATTACTTCAGCACAATCTCTCTAAAATAGTTTATATCGACAATTATTATTGTTAGGTATATTAAGCAACTTGATTTATAAAAATTACCATTGCCAAAATTTAGTTTGAAATTAAAATCTCTTCGCATATCTTTCTTTCCAAGGAAATCATTCTCTAAACTATATTTAACAATTTATTACTTCAGCACAATCTCTCTAAAATAGTTTATATCGACAATTATTATTGTTAGGTATATTTAGCAACTTGATTTATAAAAATTACCATTGCCAAAATTTAGTTTGAAATTAAAATCTCTTCAAAAATCTTTCTTTCCAAGGAAATCATTCTCTAAACTATATTTAACAATTTATTACTTCGGCACAATCTCTCGTAAATAGTTTATATCGACAATTATTATTGTTAGGTATGTTTAGCAACTTGATTTATAAAAATTACCATTGCCAAAATTTAGTTTGAAATTAAAATCTCTTCGCAAATCTTTCTTTCCAAGAAAATCATTCTCTAAACTATATTTAACAATTTATTACTTCGGCACAATCTCTCTTTAATAGTTTATATCGACAATTATTATTGTCAGGTATATTTAGCAACTTGATTTATAAAAATTACCATTGCCAAAATTTAGTTTGAAATTAAAATCTCTTCGCAAATCTTTCTTTCCAAGGAAATCATTCTCTAAACTATATTTAACAATTTATTACTTCAGCACAATCTCTCTAAAATAGTTTATATCGACAATTATTATTATTAGGTATATTTAGCAACTTGATTTATAAAAATTACCATTGCCAAAATTTAGTTTGAAATTAAAATCTCTTCGAAAATCTTTCTTTCTAAGGAAATCGTTCTCTAAACTATATTTAACAATTTATTACTTCGGCACAATCTCTCGTAAATAGTTTATATCGACAATTATTATTGTTAGGTATGTTTAGCAACTTGATTTATAAAAATTACCATTGCCAAAATTTAGTTTGAAATTAAAATCTCTTCGCAAATCTTTCTTTCCAAGAAAATCATTCTCTAAACTATATTTAACAATTTATTACTTCAGCACAATCTCTCTAAAATAGTTTATATCGACAATTATTATTGTTAGGTATATTTAGCAACTTGATTTATAAAAATAACCATTGCCAAAATTTAGTTTGAAATTAAAATATCGTCGAAAATCTTTCTTTCCAAGGAAATCATTCTCTAAACTATATTTAACAATTTATTACTTTGGCACAATCTCTCTTTAATAGTTTATATCGACAATTATTATTGTTAGGTATATTTAGCAACTTGATTTATAAAAATTACCATTGCCAAAATTTAGTTTGAAATTAAAATCTCTTCGAAAATCTTTCTTTCCAAGGAAGTCATTCTCTAAACTATATTTAACAATTTATTACTTCGGCACAATCTCTCTTCAATAGTTTATATCGACAATTATTATTGTCAGGTATATTTAGCAACTTGATTTATAAAAATTACCATTGCCAAAATTTAGTTTGAAATTAAAATCTCTTCGCAAATCTTTCTTTCCAAGGAAATCATTCTCTAAACTATATTTAACAATTTATTACTTCAGCACAATCTCTCTAAAATAGTTTATATCGACAATTATTATTGTTAGGTATATTTAGCAACTTGATTTATAAAAATTACCATTGCCAAAATTTAGTTTGAAATTAAAATCTCTTCGAAAATCTTTCTTTCTAAGGAAATCGTTCTCTAAACTATATTTAACAATTTATTACTTCGGCACAATCTCTCGTAAATAGTTTATATCGACAATTATTATTGTTAGGTATGTTTAGCAACTTGATTTATAAAAATTACCATTGCCAAAATTTAGTTTGAAATTAAAATCTCTTCGCAAATCTTTCTTTCCAAGAAAATCATTCTCTAAACTATATTTAACAATTTATTACTTCAGCACAATCTCTCGTAAATAGTTTATATCGACAATTATTATTGTTAGGTATATTTAGCAACTTGATTTATAAAAATTACCATTGCCAAAATTTAGTTTGAAATTAAAATCTCTTCGCAAATCTTTCTTTCCAAGAAAATCATTCTCTAAACTATATTTAACAATTTATTACTTCAGCACAATCTCTCTAAAATAGTTTATATCGACAATTATTATTGTTAGGTATATTTAGCAATTTGATTTATAAAAATTACCATTGCCAAAATTTAGTTTGAAATTAAAATCTCTTCGAAAATCTTTCTTTCCAAGGAAATCATTCTCTAAACTATATTTAACAATTTATTACTTCAGCACAATCTCTCTAAAATAGTTTATATCGACAATTATTATTGTTAGGTATATTTAGCAACTTGATTTATAAAAATTACCATTGCCAAAATTTAGTTTAAGATTAAAATTTCGTCGAAAATCTTTCTTTCCAAGGAAATCGTTCTCTAAACTATATTTAACAATTTATTACTTCGGCACAATCTCTTTTAAATAGTTTATATCGACAATTATTATTGTTAGGTATATTTAGCAACTTGATTTATTTTATTTTCGAAGCATATTGACATAGGAATATGTTCTTTCGCGTTCGTGCGCTAGCTTCGTTTGGAAATTCGAAAAAGTTGCATTTTCTCGTTAATGATAATGGTAATTAATTTTAGCTTGTGGTAATTAATTAGTAATTAATTAGTACTAAATAATAACATAAAAATTACTCTTTTTTTCGGTGGTGTGCTAGCTTCACTGAGAAGCTGGCACAGCCACCATTTTTTTTTAAACGGCAAGGGTAATAAATTTTTTTTTGCGGTAATTAATTAGTAATTAATTAGTACTAAATAATAGGATAGTTTTTTTTAAATTGTGCCAATATGGCTGTGCCACCTTCACAGCACCATCCCGATCGCAATATTCCATATACAGATCTGTTAAAAAAGTTTAAATTTCTTATTTATGAAACGTTCGTTATAGTTATAACGCTTCGTTAAATTTTTTGACAAATTATAAAACAGTAGACAAACTAAAAATTTTATTTTTCTTCAAAGACGACTTGTGTTATTGGAGAAAATATTTAACGAGGAGTTATAACTATAACGAACGTTTTATGAATACGGGCATTATCCTATTAGAACGCCGGGATATTAATTCCGTTTCCCACCTTTCCAAACTCATACATAATAAAATAGATGACCCAATTTCCCTTGGTCTTCTTCAATTTCATGTCCCATTGTATCAAACGCGTCATTCGTCAACTTTTCATTTAAATACCGCCCAGACCAATACTTTTTACAAATCACCAATTCATAAAATGTGTTTCTTGTAAGATAAACAATTTTCTTCAGTTGATATTTTTCAATTCTCTCCCAAAAATTTTTGTAAACGTATCTCCCACGTTGAAATCTAGTTGTTTTCCTTTTGCTTTCCTCTATACAATAATTGGGCTCTGCCTGTTGTTTAGAGTATCGAATAATAATAATAATAATAATTATAATAATAATCTGTTTTTGTATTGAATTTAAAATTATGTTGAATTACGAGGAGAGGTGTTGGATGTGACGTAAATCAACATACATATTAAACTTAAGAATGTTTATTACTTTAAATATGATAAGTGTTCTGCCATCTCGTGAATAAGATGATCAATAGTCGTATGAGTTGGTAACATTGATGTCGGTAAGCAAGTCGAGAATGAAAAATGACGGAGTGAATAGTGTGTTATTTCTTTTTATTTTATGTGACCTACCCACTTCCACTGATAAGAGAAGTTGATAATAAAGTCAATTGGGAAAAAATACGAGTTTATATTTATCGTTCTAACTATATTAAAGATGCTATTGAAGAAACAGTAAATAATATATATATATATATATATATATATATATATATATATATAGACTGTCTACTGAACTCGGGCCACTTAAGCGAATTCCTAAACTAGAAGAGTTACGACTTCGGTTAAATTAGATAAAAGTTGCCTTATCATGGGGCTATTCCTGCGATGTATTTGTTTTTCCAAAAATATGCATAGGTCACTAGACAGAAGAAAAAATATGAAATTAGTGCAAATTAATAAATCATTTTATTCTTAAACGATGACAGATAGACAAAAATGTTCCAGATAAAACTTTTAGAAGACAATGTGCGCCATAAAGAGAAATAATAATAAAAAAATTTGGCCAACTGTTTGCGTTTCTCTTGCTTACTATCGCTTCTGTATAAACCTATTCTGTGTTTGGGCCGAAGAAAATCCACCTACTGCTGTCAGGAGTCATTTTAGCACAGATTTTCACTAAATGTTTGGGCTGGGATGGTAAACGGATCGTTACTGGGACTATACATACTTCCTAACAGAATGTCTGGGAATGATTATTTGCAGAATAATTTGCCTGAATTATTAGAAGATATTCCTCTTAATGTACGTCAAAATGCATGGTTTGTGCATGACAGTGCGCCGCCACATTTTGCTAGAAATGTCAGACATCAACTTGACAGAGTATTTGATCCCCGGATTTCAATCAGTTAGATTTTTATTTGTGGGTTCATTTGAAACCCCTCGTCTATGATAATCAAGAGGCACTTGAAAACCTTGAAGAATTACAGCAACGAGTTGAAAATTGTGATGAAAGAATTAGACAAGAGAATGCAATTCATCGGGCATGTTCAATTTCTTTAATTCAACGTGCTGCGTTATGTTTAGCTGTGAATGGAAATAATTTTGAACAGATTTTGTACAAAAAAATAAATAATTTGATTTTTTTTTTCATTACATACACATCTCCCAAACTTAATTGGTGTGACAAAGTTTTACATAATTGCCTAAATTAATTTCATTGTTAAATTATTTTATGTAATAGTTATAACTAATTTCACTATTCCAAATATTATAGTATCCAGGGGTACAAAAAATGTTCTTCTTAAGTGAACTACCCTTAATTATAGGAATTTTGAAAAATTCTTTTTGTTGTACTAAAATAAATGCAGATCGACTTGGCAATTTTTGTCACTTCTGCAAATTAGACCTCAACAAGACATTTAATTTGATACCAAACATGACATACTTCTGACAACTTTTTCCAAAACAACAAAAGCGTGTCAACATGGATTAATTTTGTCAATTTTGCATGTCAGCCCTCAACGAGACATTTCATTAGATAACACACAAGACATTCTTGTTTTAATTTTTTGCATAAAATAAAAGCCGATCAACATATATTTTCATTTCTGCACACCAGCGCTCACCAAGACTATCATTCGATACCAAACACGACATATTTTTGACATCATTTTGCAAAAAACAAATTCTAATCTTCGTAAAACTTTTTTGTCCTTCGTGCACACCAGTCCACATTGTGTCGTTTCATTAAAACCTAAGGACGACTTACTTCTAAAAACTTTTTGCGAAAAATAAATGCACATCGATATGACATTTTTTTCTTGCCATTTCAAAACCTTATGGATTTCTTTCTTTTGATATCAGACAAAGCAAAGTGTTAAATTTATTTTATTTAGGAATCTTTGATTTTTATTTAGTTACTTCATAATTTGGCAACATTGACTTCTGTAATTTGAAATGTCAAAATTTACAACACATAAATATGTTGCGCTATAAGCCTAAATTATTGGTAAAAGCTTTGCTCAAGGGTATTATTCATAGTATTGTTTTCAAATCTTTGATATCAATATTCTATTGTCAAAAGTGACGGATGACAGCGTGATTCTTCTTAAATTTAGACATTGCTACTAAGATCTTTTGTTCCAAGGTACCAATTTTGCACAGTTTTTATTTTTCTACATGGAAACCACTCTCAGTAAAAATATGAGACCCCAAAAGGATCGTAATTGACACTATACCCTACAATCTAAAAAAAAATTAGATCAATCCGTTGTATGGTTCAGACTGTAGACCTTTACAAGATTTACTCGATCTTCGTGATGAATCTATAGAGAGAAATATAGATAGATACATAGTGAATATAATCGTTTAGAATAATGACTAGCGAATGCTGAGCGTTCCTTAGGCATCCGGCACAATGAAATATTTACATTTAATGGCTAATATCATTTCTGCAAGGCGAGTCTTGTCGAATGCTTTTATTTAATACAAAATAATTCTCACAACTTTTTGCAGAAAACAAAATCCGATCAACATAGATTATTTTCGTCAGTTCTGCACGCGAGCCCTCAATAAGACGTTTTATTTGAGACCAAACATGATATACTTTATACAACTTTCTGCAGAACACAAAAGCCGATCGACACGGAACATTTTTGTTAATTCTCTACGCGAGCCCTTGCCGAGACCTTTCATTCGATATCAAATGACATATTTCTGACAACTTTTTGCAAAAAACAAATCCCGATCGCCCTAGACCATTTTTGTCAAATCTGCTCGCCAGACATTTCTTTTAATACCAAACACGATATACTTCTAACAACTTTCTGCAAAAACAAAAGCCGATCGACAAGGAACATTTTTGTCAATTTTGCATGTCAGCCCGCAACGAGACTTTTCATTAGATACCAAACACAACATATTTCTATTAACTTTTTGCATAAAACAAAAGCCGATCAACATGGAAAATTTCTGCACACCGACCCACACCGAGACCTTTCATTTGATACCAAACACTATATACTTCTAACAACTATTTGCTAAAAACAAAAGCAGATCGACATGGAACATTTTTGTCATTTCTGCACGCCAGCCCACACCGAGACCTTTCATTTGATACCAAACACTATATACTTCTAACAACTATTTGCTAAAAACAAAAGCAGATCGACATGGAACATTTTTGTCATTTCTGCACGCCAGCCCACACCGAGACCTTTCATTTGATACCAAACACTATATACTTCTAACAACTTTTTGTAAAAAACAAAAGCAGATCGTCATGGAGCATTTTTGTCAATGTTGCATACTAGCCCTCAACGAGATCTTTCATTTGAGATCAAACTCGACATACTTCGGAGCATTTTTCGCGAAAAATAAAAGCCGATCAACATTGATAATTTTTGTTAATTTTTCATGCCAACCTTCATCGACACCTTTAATTTGATACCAAACACCACATACTTCTAACAACTATTTGCAAAAAACAAAATTCTGCATACCAGCCCTAATTGAAACCATTCATTTGATACCAAACGCCACACATATCTGACAACTTTTTGCAAAACACAAAAGCAGATCGACATGGAACATTTTTGTCAATTCTGCATGCTAGCTCTCAACGAGACCTTTCATTTGAGACCAAACTCAACATACTTCTAAAAACTTTTTGCAAAAATAAAAAGCCGATCAACATTAATCATTTTTGTTAATTCTGCACACCAGCCCTTATCGAAAACTTTCAATTGATACCAAACACCACACACTTCTGACAACTTTTTGTAAAAAACAAAAACCGATCGACATAGCACATTTTTGTCAATTCTGCACCCTAGCCCTCAACAAGACGTTTTATTTAGGACCAAACTCAACATACTTTTGAGAATACGCCAGCCATTGTCGAGTCCTTTCATTTGATACTAAACACCACATACTTCTCACAACTTTTTCCAAACACGACATTTTTCTGACAACAATTTGCAAAAAACAAATTCTAATCTTCGTAGAACATTTTTGTCATTCGTGCACACCCATCCACATTGTGTCGTTTCCTTAAAACCCAAAGACGACCTACTTCTAAGAACTTTTTGCGAAAAACAAATGCAGATCAACATGACACATTTTTTTGTCATTTCAAAACCGGCGCTTATGGTTTTTTTTTTCTTTTGATATCAAACACAGGAAAGTGTTGAATTTAATTAGGAACATTTGATTTTTATTTAGTAACTTCATAATTTGGCAACTCTGTATTAAAATATCGTAGTTAATTTTTAAATTTATAAATTACCATCGGCAATCCTAGTATATCAAGCACTGTCTTCAGTAAAGTTCATTTATGAATATTTGTTTTTTGTTTAGTAATTTCATCACACATTTGGCAACATTGACTTATGTAATTCGAAACGTCAAAATTTAAAATAATTAAAACTTAAAGTATTGGTAAAACCTTTGCTCAGGACTATTATTCATGATACTGTTTTCAAATCTTTGATATCAATGTTCTATTAAAAGATATAATATAAATTTCATAGACAGATTGTCAAAAGTGACGGATGACGGAGTGATTCTTCTTAAATTTAGACATGCCCTCTGGGATCCATTGTTTCAAGACATCATTTGTGCACAGTTTTATTTTTTTTACATGAAAACTACTACTACTACTACTACTACTACTACTACTAAATATGAGATACCCAAAAGGCATCAGATCTCATTAGCCTCCACATATTAAAAAAAAAAATTATAACAATCACTTGCATGGTTCAGGCTGTAGGCGTTTACATATGTTACTCGATGCTCGTGATGAATCTGTAGACAGATAGATAGATAGATAGGTATACTAGCGAATGCTCAGCTACGCTGAGCGTTCCCTGGGCCTCCGGCATCAGTGAAATATTAACATTTGATATCTAATTCATTTCTGCAAGACAAATGCTTTTTTTTGGCAATTTTTTGTCACTTCTGCACATCAGTCCTCAACAAGACATTTAATTTGATACCAAACATGACATACTGCTAACAACTTTTTCCAAAAAACAAAAACGGGTCAATATGAACCAATTCTGTCAATTTTGCACGTCAGCTCTCATCGAAACTTTTCATTTTATGCCAAATACGATATACTTCTGACAACTTTTTTTTTAAAAACAAAAGCCGATCAACATGAAATATTTTTGTCAATTCTGGACATTAGCCCTCAACGATACCTTTCATTTGACACTAAACACGATATACTTCTGACAACTTTTTGCAGAAAACAAAAGTCGATCGTCATGGAAAATTTTTGACATATCTGCTCGCCAGTCCTCATCGAGTCCTTTTATTTGACTCTAAGCACGATATACTTCTTACAACTTTTTACAGAAAACAAAAGCCGATCAACTTAGACCATTTTCGTCAGTTCTGCATGCGAGCCCTCAACAAGACCTTTCATTTGAGACCAAACATGATATAATTTATACAACTTTTTGCAGGAAACAAAAGGCGATGGATATAGATCATTTTTGTCAATTCTGCACTCGAGACCTCGCCGAGACCTTTCATTCGATACCAAACACGACATATTTCGGACAACTTTTTGCAAAAAATAAAAGCCAATTGGCATAGATCATTTTTGTCAATTCTGCTCGCCAGTCCTCATCGAGAAATTTCTTTTAATACCATACACGAAATACTTCTGACAACTTTCTGCAAAAAACAAAAGCCGATCGACATGGAACATTTTTGTCAATTTTGCATGTCAGCCCTCAACGAGACCTTTCATTAGATATCAAACACGACATACGTCTATTAACTTCTTGTATAAAACAAAAGCCGATCAACATGGAAATTTTCTTTTTTGCACACCAGCCCTCATCGAGACTTTTCATTCGATACCAAACACAACATATTTCTGACAACATTTTGCAAAAAAACACATTCTAATCGACGTAGAATATTTTTGTCATTCGTGGACAGCAATCCACATTGTGTCGTTTCATTAAAACCCAAGGACGACCTACTTCTAACATCTTTTTGCGTAAAACAAAGACAGATCGACATGACACTTTTTTTTTTGTCATTTCACAACCGGCCCTCATGGTTTTCTTTTTTTTTTGATATCACAGCAAAGTGTTCAATTTGTTTTATTTAGGGATATTTGGTTTTTATTTAGTTACCTACTTCATAATTTGGCAACACTGTTTGTATTAAAAATAGTAGTTAGCAAATTCTCGGCTACGCCGAGCATTCCCTAAGGCTCCGCTGTCAGTGCAAAAAGCAAATGCCGATCGACATGAAACAATTATTTCATATTGCCACGTCAGGCCTCACCGAGACCTTTCATTATATTGCAAACACTATATACCTCTAATAATTTTTTGCAAAAAACAAAAGCCGGTCGACATGAAACATTTTTGTTATTTATGTACCCCAACTCTCACCGAGACCTTTCATTTGATACCATACACAACATACTTCTGACAACTTTCTGCATTAAACAAAAGTCGATCAACATGAAACATTTCTATCATATCTACACGCTAGCCCACACCAAAACTTTTCATTTGATACCAAACACTAAATACTTGTGACATTCTTTTGCAAAAAAAAACAAAAGCCCATCGATATTGACCATTTTCGTTAATTCTGCACACCAGCCTTCATTGAAACCTTTCATTTGATACCAAACACGACATATTTCTGACAACTTTTTGCATAAAACAAAAGCCGATCGACATGGAACATTTTTGCCAATTCTGCACGCTAGCCCTCAACGAGACCTTTCATTCGATACCAAACACGACATATTTCGGTCAGCTTTTTGCAAAAAATAAAAGCCGATTGTCATAGATCATTTTTGTCAATTCTGCTCGCCAGTCCTCATCGAGAAATTTCTTTTAATATTATACACGAGATACTTCTGAAAAACTTTCTGCAAAAAACAAAAGCCGATCGACATGGAACATCAACGAGATCTTTCATTAAATACCAAACACGACATACGTCTATTAACTTTTTGCATGAAACATAAGCCAATCAACATGGAATTTTTTTTTGCACACCAGCCCTCACCAATACTTTTCATTCGAAACACAACATATTTCTGACAATATTTTGCAAAAAACAAATTCTAATCGACGTAGAATATTTTTGTCATTCGTGCAAAGCAGTCCACATTGTGTCGTTTCATTAAAACCCAACGACGACCTACTTCTAACAACTTTTTGCGTAGAACAAATGCAGATCGACATGACACATTTTTTTTGTCATTTCAAAACCGGCCCTTATGGTTTCTTTCTTTTGATATCACAGCAAAGTGTTCAATTTATTTTATTTAGGAATATTTGATTTTTATTTAGTTATTTCATAATTTGGCAACACTGTTTGTATTAAAAAATAGTAGTTAATTTTTAAATTTATGAATAAATATTGTCAATCCTAATACAACTGCCACCGTCTTCAGTGAAGTTAGTTCAGGAATATTTGGTTTTAATTAAGTTACTTTATCACACATTTGGCAACATTGACTTTTGACATTGGAAATGTCAATATTTATCTATCTATCTAACATTTGATAGCTAATTTCATTTCTGCAAGGCGGGTCTTGTCAAATGCTTTCATTTAATGCCAAACACGGTGTACTTCTGGCAACTGATTGTACAACTGATTGACATTGAACATTTTTCTCAATTCTGCAGGTCAGCCCTCATCGAGTCCTTTCATTCGATACCAAACACGACATATTTCTGACAATTTTTTACAAAAAACAAAGGCCGATCGATATAGATCATATTTGTCATTTTTTTTTAATACCAAACACGAGATACTTCTGACAACTTTCTGCAAAAAACAAAAGCCGATCGACAAGGAACATTTTTATCAATTTTGCATGTCAGCCCTCAACGAGACCTTTCATTACATACCAAACACCACATACTTCTATAAAATTTTGCGTAAAACAAAAGCCGATCAAAATTTTCATTTCTGCACACCAGCCCTCACCGAGATAGATTCTAATCGACGTAGAACATTTTTGTCATTCGTGCACACCAGTCCACATTGTGTCGTTTCATTAAAACCCAAAGACGACCTAGTTCTAACAAATTTTTGCGAAAAACAAATGCAGAACGACATGACATATTTTTTTTGTCATGTCAAAAACAGCCCTTATTTTTTACTTTCTTTTGATATCAAACACAGTAAAGTGTTCAATTTATTTTATTTAGGAATATTTAATTTTAATTTGGCAATACTGTTTGTATTAAACAATTGTAGTTAATTTTTAAATTTATAAATTACAATCGGATATTCTAAGATAACAGCTTCTATCTTCAGTTTAGTTTCTATAGGAATATTTGGTTATTATATCGTTACTTTATGACACATTTGGCAACACTGTCTGTACTGACATTTAAACGTCAAAAATTAGAAATTTTAAATTCGCCACAAAAGACAATAAAAATTTTGTGAAATAATTGCTCATGTATATAATGTATAACAATGCTTTCATATTTTTAATATCTTCATTCAATAAGAAGTTATAAATGATTAAAGTTTGTTTCTGACTTGTCAAACATGACAGCTAGTAGTTAACATTCACTTGAAATTTTCCAATGCTTGCTTGAGCTATTGTTTCAAAGTACCAATTTCACATAGTATAATTTTTTTACACGAGAACCACACACAATAAAAATATAAAAACTACGTGGGAAATTAAGTTGAATCAAGCCCTATAATATGGTGCAAAAATAATTAAAATCGGATAATTAATTAATTAATATCTAAGCCTTTTAGTATACAGGGTGTTCATTTTATTTTGTCCACTATTGCTATCTCGAGAACTATAAGAGCTACGAGGTCGGTTAAATTAGCAAACAATTTCTATTTTACGATACTATTAACATGAGATAAACAAAATTTTTATTAAACCGGTGGTTCTCAAAATACGGGTCACAACTTTTTTATTTTAAATGTAAACCTGTTTTTTTTATTTGCTTATTCAATAGAGAATTTTATTCTAAATTCAATGATACAATATTATCATACTCTAACATAACGATTTTTTTGAGAAAAAAACATCTGAAGTTTTATATTAATTTGATTAAAATATGATAATAATAAGAGTGCCATGACGGAAAAAACCGAATACAAGTCATTTTTTAACCTGCAATTAGTGTTTTGACAGAAAGAAGTGAATAAAAGTATATTCCTTCTGTCAAGGCACTCTAATTCCAGGTGAAAAAATGACTTGTATTCCGTTTTTTTCCGTCATGGCACTCTTATTATTATTGTAACGTTTTATTTATTTAGGTGAAGTGTAAAATTGATTAAAACACTAATATTTATATAACTATGTTTAATTAAAGAAATATGAATTATAAAGAATAAATAAAAATAACTAACACTAAGAATTAACAAATATAAACACTAATTTAAGAACTAATTATTATTACTAAAGACTTAAACACTAAGATAATTTATTTAAACAATTAAAACTAAGCAATATTTATTACAACACTATTTATATCACCGTATATTTATTTATATCACCATCTGTACACTACACGTATTAACACAAGACTGTCTTCCCGATCTTTTGCTCGGGGTATTTAAGTAAAATATTTCCTTCTGGAATATTCGTCGATTCTTCTCGAAATCAGAACAATGGGGAGCGGACGGACGTGTTCTAACCTGTTCGCTAGCGGCCGCCACCCGCGCCGCCGCCCGCGCCGCGACCCTGGGCTCGCTACATTGCTCCTCCTTAAGACTGTTTCGTCCCGGAACAGTTCGTTATGACGAAATCTGCATGCATCACCCTTGGTGCATCTGGAAGTCTTGAAGAAGTAACAGTCGATGGTCCGTTTGAGCTCGTCTTGCCCGGTAGAGTTGTAGCTGCAGACTACAATTTCCACTCCGGTAAAGCGGAAGATTGTTTCTAACATGCTTCTAACAATCCTCCAATCCAAACCATCTAGTCCATAGCCTATCTTTGGTACTGCCAGCTTCATGATGTCGTTCTGCAACAGATGGTCCTTCATATCGCACAGCGAGTCCAATAAATTGCGGTATGAGGGCTTCTGATATGAGTATTGTTTCGTAACGAGATAGTAAATGTACCGCTTGCGTTCCTCGTTCTCATCCTTCAGTTGTACCGTTTTTCCGACAGTTGGACGTTGGTTGGCCAGTTCTTGTACTCGTCCAAATTTTCTTTTAAAAACTGAAGCGATGCCGCGGGACATTTTAATGTCTTTCGCTACACAGTGAGCGAGGGAATATTCTGGGGACACGGTGAACAGATCTCGTTGTTCTTCTCGTGTCACGCCATACCGAGCCTTATGACCAGTAGAATGACTTTCCATGAAGTCTTCAAATGTAGGTTCCTCAGCTACAACCCGGCGTACCGTCGCTCCACGATGATCGTCAAAATTATCACCAGCGAAAGGGGCTAACCGATTGAAGTGGACTACTCTCGGCTTTCCATTATGTGTTTTCCTAATTCTGTAGACCACATCATTTATTCTCTTTACGATCTCGTAGGGACCTTCCCAATTCTTTTGTAGCTTCGGTGATAAGCCATGACGTCTTTGTGGATTGTAAAGCCACACCAAATTCCCAGGTTGAAAACCACCTTTTTCAGCCTTGACGTCATACTGGTCCTTCATCCGATCGCTGGCACCTTGAATGTTTGTGCGGACTTGTTCATGGATGTCATTCATTCTTCTCCGTAAGTCCGTTACATAGTCCTCCCCGGCTAGATCTTCACCGGGTTTACTGCCAAATACCAGGTCGCATGGTAAGCGCAATTCCCGCCCGAATAAGATGTTAGCTGGTGTCTACCCTGTTGTCTCATGCACGGATGAACGGTAAGCCAACAAGAACAGATGAAGATGTCGGTCCCAGTCTCGTTGATGGTTAGAGACTACCTTTGACAAATACCGATTTATTGTTCTATTCATCCGTTCAACCATGCCATCAGACTGCGGATGTAATGCAGTAGTTCTGGTTTTCTTTATTCCTAATATCTTACAGATATTTTGGAACAGAGACTCGAAATTCCTTCCTTGGTCGGAATGTATCTCTCGCGGTACTCCAAATCGGCAGATGCATTCTTTTACCAAGACTTCAGCAACCGTTACGGCTTCCTGGTTGGGTAATGGATGAGCTTCGACCCACTTAGTAAAGTAGTCCATTACTACTACTATGTATTTATTTCCATCATCAGTTTCGAGGAATGGTCCGGCCACGTCAATCGCAATGCGTTCAAAGGGACTTCCAACGTTATATTGGCGCATAGGAGCTCTTCTTTTCCTATGTGGCCCGTTACTTCCCGCGCAGACCACACATTTCTTGCACCACTCTTTAACATCTTCTTTGCAATTTACCCAGTAAAATCGTTGGCGCAATCTTTCGAGGGTTTTATTTACTCCAAAATGTCCAGATGCGTCGTGGATCTCTTGCAATACTTCTGGTACTCTATTTCTAGGGATTATCAGCTGGGTCCTAATCTCAGTACCTTCAGTATTCTCTATGACACGTTTCAGGAGGCCCTCTTCAACCACAATAGAATCTCACTGCGCCCAATACGATTTTACACCTTGTGAGTGTCGTGCAACATCTTCCCAAACTGGTCTGCTATCGCCACGTTTCCAATCCAGTATGATTTTCAAGTCCGAGTCATTCTCTTGATCCTTGCAAAGGTCTTCCGTTTGCCAACTATCATTTACTACTGTTGTTCTGGCGATGGTAGAGAGTTTTTCTTCTAGACGACTGCAATGCTTGCATTCGTCCTGGCAAGGTCTTCTTGATAATGCGTCAGCATTACGATGGCTTGTACCTGCTCGATGTTCAATAACAAAGTTATATTCTTGCAATCTTTCAATCCATCTAGCTGCCTGATCTTCAGGATTCTTAAATTGTAGCAGCCATTTGAGAGCAGCGTGGTCAGTTCTTATAAGAAATCTTCTACCGTACAAATATTTGTAGAAGTGCTCCACGGATTTCACGACATCCAAAAGTTCTTTTCTGGTGACGCAATAATTCCTCTCTGGTTTTGACAAGGTCTTACTAAAATAGGCAATAACCTTCTCTTGTCCGTCTTGTATCTGGGAAAGAACGCCACCAATCCCAACGTTGCTGGCATCTGTATCAAGAACGAATTCTCCTTCTGGTAAAGGATGACTTAGAACAGGTGCGCTTGTCAAGGAATATTTAAGTTGTTTGAACCCAGCTTGACAGTCCATCTCCCAGATAAATTTTCTGCCTCCTTCAGTAAGCCTTGTCAATGGCTTCGCTATGTTGGCAAATCCAGGTACATAACGTCGGTAGTATGTACAGAGACCAAGGAAACTTCTCAATTCATGTTTATCTCTCGGTACTGGCCAGTCACTCACAGCCCTTATTTTCTCCGGGTCAACTGCAATACCCTTACCAGAAACTACGTGTCCAAGATAATGAACTTCTTTTTGAAATAAGTGACACTTCTTTGGACTGAGTTTCAGGTTAGCCTTCCTCAATCTTTGGAAAATCTCTTCCAAGTTCTTCATGTGGTCCTCGAACGTTTTTCCTATCACAATAATATCATCGAGGTAGACCAAACATGTTTTCCACGACAGTCCAGCCAACACGGTTTCCATAAGCCGTTCAAACGTTGCAGGGGCATTGCAGAGCCCAAATGGCATAACAGTAAATTGCCAAAGACCGGTACCGATGGTAAATGCCGTCTTTTCTTTGTCTCTTGGGTCTAAATCTACTTGCCAGTATCCGGTCTTTAGATCAAGAGTAGAGAAGATCTTTGATCCTGCCAATGTGTCCAGTGTATCATCTATTCGGGGTAGCGGGTAGCTATCCTTCTTCGTCACGTTGTTAAGTTGACGATAATCGACGCAAAATCTCGTAGAGCCATCCTTCTTTTTCACTAGCACCACTGGTGAAGCACATGGACTGCTTGAAGGTTCAATCACACCTTCCGTCCTCATGTCCTCTATAATTTCTTCTGCTTCTTCCCGCTTCGCCAGTGGTAATCTTCTTGCTGTTTGGCGGATGGGTCTTGCGTCTCCGGTGTCTATTTTATGATGGACTACATTGGTTCTTCCTTTGTCCTTCTTGTCCAATTGGAACACATCTTGAAAGTTGCCAATTAAACCGTTAGCCTTGGTTTTCTGGTCGGCGGTCAAGTCCTGGAACGATGTTGACAGCTCCTTCAACAGAATATCCGGAACTGCACAGGATGTGTTGTCTTTGGCCGTCACAGTTCGAATAATCGATGATACCGTTGAGCATTCTCCTACTATGGTCCCTTTCTTCAGTATAACGGGATAAAAATTTATGTTCATTACTCGTACTGGGATAACCTTGTCGGTTTTGAGCAATACTTTTCCAATTACAACTCCAGTCCCAGTTTTGGCATCATCGTTTTTCGGCTGGAGCATGACAATGTTTCCCTCACAGAAGCTACCCTCTAGCTGTGCTTCCACGATTAATTCACTTCGTTCTGGGAGGGTTACATCTTCCGTTATTAATACTCGCATGGCATTGTCGTCTCGTGGATTTAATACCAATTCTTCATCATTGACCATCATCACTCCATTCTTCAGGTCATGTCCATGCCGAGAATGAATTCATCTTCTACGTCAGCTACCATCACACGATGTTTAATGCAAGTTTTTCCAACAGCGATGCTCAAATCGATTTCTCCAGATGCGGTAGCTTGTTCTCCGGTGGCTGTGCGTATCAGCCACTTTGTTGGAAGTAGATGTTTTCTGCATAGTTTTCTTGCTAAGTCGGGTCTGATTATTGTTTTTGTCGTACCCGTATCCAGTAACATTTTAAGCGGCCTGCTGTCGATAGAGCCGTCTACATAGACACTGTTAGCTTGATGATGAAGGGATGCGACATAACTAATGGATTCTGGGGCTACTGGAATACGGGTCGACGATTGCCCCTTCGCATCAACCCGACTTAAGTTTCCCGACTCTTTTTCTTCCTTTCTTGGTTCTGCTTTCCTCTGTTGTTTTCTGCAGAGCCTTTGCGGGTGACCTAATTCACCGCAATTCCAACAGCGGAGTCTCTTTCTTCCCGCGCCATGAATTTCAGATGAAATTCGTCTTATCCTGTCATCTAGGTCCTCGATACTCTCAGCATCGATATTTCGCACTCGCGACTGGTTACGTGAAGCTTGTTTGGCTGCTTCATGATCTAAGGCATATGAAAGTGCGTCAACCAGAGTTTTTGGTCGAGCCAATCGCAGTGCTTGTTGAGTTTCATTGTCACGGACCCCATAGATAAATGATTGAGTGGCCAGACATTCCAAAACACTGTCAGGAGCTGTGGGATGTGCAAGACGAACTAAACGAGCTATATCAGCTTCGAATTCTTGAAGGTTTTCTTTAGAACTCTGATATCGATTCCTCAGTTGCGTCTGGTACACTTGCTCCAGATGCGCATTGCCATATTGCATATCCAATCGTTTAACAAGTTGTTCGTAATCTTCTTGTTCATCTTCTTTTAGCGTTTGTAGGATATCGATGGCTTCTCCACGCAGCGAAACTGTCAACGCTGTAGCTTTTTCTTTGGAAGTCCAGCTATTCGCTTTGGCAGCAGCTTCAAACTGTTTTACATAATTCGGCCACGAAGTCTTGCCGTCAAATTCTGGTGTTTTTATATGCAGTCTAGAACTACTTTCTAGTTTCTTTTCCAGAGTTTCATCAGTCTTAGCTATATTAAAATTTAAAACCGCTGGTGACGTTATTTTGGAGACATTTTTCTGTAATTCTAAAATCCTCATGTCGTATTCATCTTTCAGATTTTTCAAATTTTCTTCTATTTTTTCTTCTAATTTCTCGTCTAAATTTCTAGAACTTTCGATTAGTTTCTCTTCCCATATTCTAGAATTTTCTGTTAATTTCTCCTCTAAAATTCTAGAATTTTCTATTAATTCTTCTTTTAAAGTTCTAGAACTTTCTGTTAATTTTTGTTCTAAATTTTCTATCAGTTCTGTTTTCAATGCTCTAGAATTTTCCTCAGATTTTCTAGAACTCTCCTTCCAATTTATCTTCTAATGTTCTAGAAGTTTCTTTTAGAATTTTAACAAAATCGGTGAAACCACCCGCAATTTCGAATACAAACTCATCTGGATTTTCACCAGCTTCTACTAAAGCTTGCCGTAGACGAAGTTGCAGAACAGCCTTGGATCCCGATGTCTCTAACTCTCGGTCTTCCAGCTCCCTCTTGAGATCGGTCACTTTTAAGTCACTTAATTTACCCATTTTATTTATTTTTATTTACACTTCACAGTTTATTTAACCCCACACCTGACACCAATTGTAACGTTTTATTTATTTAGGTGAAGTGTAAAATTGATTAAAACACTAATATTTATATAACTATGTTTAATTAAAGAAATATGAATTATAAAGAATAAATAAAAATAACTAACACTAAGAATTAACAAATATAAACACTAATTTAAGAACTAATTATTATTACTAAAGACTTAAACACTAAGATAATTTATTTAAACAATTAAAACTAAGCAATATTTATTACAACACTATTTATATCACCGTCTATTTATTTATATCACCATCTGTACACTACACGTATTAACACAAGACTGTCTTCCCGATCTTTTGCTCGGGGTATTTAAGTAAAATATTTCCTTCTGGAATATTCGTCGATTCTTCTCGAAATCAGAACAATGGGGAGCGGACGGACGTGTTCTAACCTGTTCGCTAGCGGCCGCCCGCGCCGCGACCCTGGGCTCGCTACATTATCATATTTTAATCAAATTAATATAAAACTTCAGATGATTTTTTCTCAAAAAAATCGTTATGTTAGTGTATGATAAGTTTATATCATTGAATTCAGAATAAAATTCTCTATTGAATAAGCAAATAAAAAAAATAGGTTCACATTTAAAATAAAAAAGTTGGGACCCGTATTTTGAGAACCACTGGTTTAATAAAAAATTTGTTTATCTCATGTTAATAGTATTGTAAAATAGAAATTGTTTGCTAATTTAACCGACCTCGTAGCTCTTATAGTTTTCGAGATAGCAATAGTGGACAAAATAAAATGAACACCCTGTATACGTTAGTGAATCTAATCGTTTAGTATAGTAATTAGAGAATTCTCGGCTACGCCGATCATTCCCTAGAGCTTCGCTGTCAGTGTAAAAAACAAATGCCGAGACCTTTCATTAGATTGCAAACACGATATATTTCTAATAATTTTTTGCAAAAAACAAACGCCGGTTGTCATGAAACATTTTTGTCATTTATGTACCCCAGTCCTCACTGAATCTTTCATTTGATACCATTCACGACATACTTCTGACAACTTTCTGCATAAAACAAAAGTCGATCGACATGAAACATTTTTATCATATCTGCACGCTAGCCCACACCGAGACTTTTCATTTGATACCAAACACTATGCACTTGTGACAACCTTTTGCAAAAAACAAAAGCCGATCGACATTGACCATTTTCGTTAATTATGCACACCAGCCCTTATTGAAACCTTTCATTTGATACTAAACACCACTCCCTTTCTGACAACTTTTTGCGAAAAACAAAAACCGATCGACATAGCACATTTTTGTCAATTCTGCACGTTAGCCCTCAACAAAACGTTTCATTTGAGACCAAACTCAACATACCTTTGAAAACTTTTTGCAAAAAATAAAAGCCGGTCGGCATGAAACTTTTTTGTCATTTATGTACCTCAGCCCTCTCCGAGACCTTTCATTTGATATCAAACACGACATACTTCTGACATCATTTTGCATAAAACAAAAGTTGATCGACCTTTGACAAAGTTTTGCAAAACAAAAGCCGATCAATATTGACCTTGTTAATTCTACGTGCCACCCCTAATCGAGCCCTTTCATTTATTACCAAACACCACATACTTCTTACAACTTTGTCCAAAAAACAAAAGCCGTTTGATATGGAACATTTTTGTTCATTCTGCATGCTAGCCCTCATCGAGACCTAGCCTAATATAACATCCACTGTCTTCAGTAAAGTTAATTTGGGAATATTTGTCCTTTGTTTAGTTACTTCATTACACATTTGGCAACACTGACTTATGTAATTCGGAAATACCCAAACACGACATTTTTCCGACAATTCACATTGTGTCATTTCCTTAAAACCCAAGGACGACTTACTTCTAACAACTTTATTTCAAAACCCGCCCTTATGATTTTATTTCTTTTGATGACAAACACAGCAAAGTGTTCAATTTATTTAAGGATATTTGATTTTTCTTCAATTACTTCATAATTTGGCAACACTACAGGCGACCCTTAATAATATAAGTTTCCACTATTTTACAAAAAAGGCAGAATGTTCTTTAAATATTTATAATAAATTAGGAAAATACAAAAAATAGATAAATTGAAGGCCTGGATTTTAAAACTAAAAATACCCGTAAGCAGATTATATGAATGCGTGTTTTATATTTTGAAACGAATGGCTACTTTTCTAGAAGTTAGTTAATATCGTTTTTAATGTGATATTTATTACCCTTTATTATATGCAATATTTCCAATTGCTTTATAGATTTCTTGAAATATACTAGAAACAAACATAAAAAGATAATGAAACTAAATAAAAATAATATTCGCAAACAATTTCCTTAAAAACTAATTTAAATTTGTATAAATAATTTTAACTTAATCATTCTTGCTTACTCGTGTTTTTGCTTTATAACCAATGCAACCAAAGTTTCTAGAATCCAGCCTTACACATTGTGCAAATTTTCAGTAATGCCACAGTTTGATGACTAGAGGATATTAGAAATGTTTTTTTTTATATTCTTAGTATTTAAAATGCCACCTAATAAAATATATTGAGAATCTAAAAATTCTTCTCATCGATACACACATTTAAAATATTCTTTTAATCAGCTTTAATGACCCATTCATCGTATAGTAAAGACATAAAATTTAATTCAAAAACAATGGCTGATATTCTGAGCTCCCGACTAAAGTTCGCGACTAAGGGCGTGCATCTAGTCGCCGACTATCTTATTTAGTCGGTTGTCAATTTTTAGCCACGCGACTAACCTCAAATAAATTGTCATTTTTAATATTTTGTTTGTGACAAATGCGATCAATTAGGTTATCTGACATTTTAAATAAAGGTACTAGCTTGTTTAATTTTCCGACTAAATTTTAGTATATTGCCTAACTTAATAGGGCTTAATCACCTGATAAGCATACATTTATTATTCGCCCGACTATATTTTAGTTGACTTCCCTTAGTCGGACTTAGTCGCGCGGTCCAGATGCATTTCCTTAGTCGCTTTACTAAATATTAGTCGTTTTCTTTTAGTCGGGCTTAGTCGGGAGCTCAGAATACCAGCCAATATCTTTTAATATTAATAACTACTGGCAAAAATTCTTATATTTTCTTTAAAAAGAATTTCAAACTTCGTTCTACGTTCTCAAATGAAGCACAGAAATCAAATAATTTATATACTGCTACTAAAACAAATAAATGTATTAAACAATGAAAATTATACTATTAAACAAAAATAAATAACTTAAACTTTATTGTATAGAAGTTAATATAAATATTAACACATTTATAATTCAAAAAAATAAAGAAAATCGCCTACTAAATAACACTGATTCTTATGTCAAAACAAAAATTATCACAGCTTCGTTAGTTTCACAAATTCACACTTTGGCGCTGCGAGCTTAATCAGAGTCGCCTATTGCCCGGTTGCACAAAGATTAATCAAATCTCTCATCATATAACTGTTAATCAAAAATCAAATCAAAATCGGGTTGCAGAAAAAAAATTAACTTCTAATCAAGCTCCGATTATGTGATGATAGATTAATTGGTAGTGAACCTGGCAACGTAGCAAAAAAGTCTGCGCATACTCATGTGCTATCGTTCTTAACCTCAAACTTGTATCGTCAGAGACTTCTGTCAAAAGAAATAATTCAAAGAGTATTTTTTAACAGCTTTTCTGTTTTTCAAAGCCTGTAAGTATTTTATTCAAATCTTTACAAGTTCTAGTAAGTTTAGAAACTATGATGATTTTAGAAAAATGGACGTAAAAAGAAAAAATTACAGTGAAAATGAAAAACAAATATTAATGTAGGAATGGAAATCTAAGTGGCCCATAATAAATGCAACAGTTGTTATTATATATTTCAATTATAAATGTCAAAGCTATTTTATGTTCTATTAAAAGTTATTTATGTTGTATTAATAGTTATTTGTGTTATATTATTGTATATTATGTTAAGAAGCCGTGCTTTTCCTTCGAAAAAGCCCGAACTCAACTAAACAATTCCACATTTGGGGGCTCAACCGGGATTGTGGGCGATTTCGTCAAGAAGGAATGACACGTCAGTCGTCAAGAAGCTAAGAAGAAAAGTCGGTCATTAAGATATACACCAAGGTGTACAAGGAACGAAACAAGTTTTTCAGTTGGACAAGTGGAAAGAGGGCCACACGTCACAAGTCGATTTTAAGTTCGTTCGTGTTTATATGTGTATTTTCTTAGGACGCCAAGACGAAAGAAAAAAATAATGGAAGGCTTAACTGACACCCCGAAAAGTGGCAATCAGATAACTGAAGATAATGCAATGATCCAGCTCGAAGATATCGAGAATTTTAAAGTTTCCGAATTAAAAGAACAATTACAGAAATTGGGATTACCTGTAAATGGTAATAAAGTAAAACTTGTAGAACGTTTATCTACAGCGTTGTATTTTGTGAAAAATATGAGAGCAAATGACAACGTCGAGAAGAAAAATGATCACGGTAAGACCAGAAATGATTCTGATGCAGAAAGTGAAAGCGACAATGAGACACGATATAATAAAAGAAAGACATGTTATGACAAGTTTCAAAATCGTCCGAGAATACCTGTTACTGAAAGATATGACAAGTGTACGTCAGACAATACGTCTGAAGATGAGGATGATTATGTTAAAGAACAAAGAAGAAAGCGCGACAGATACGCAGCGCCAAGGCACAGCACGTTCACCATTCACGACATTGAAGGCAGCCTGTCAGAGTTTTCAGGCGACGACAAGGTCCAGGCAAAGAAATGGATTAAAGAATTTGAAGATGTAAGTGAATTGCTGAGCTGGAGTGATTTACAAAAAATTATTTACGCAAAGCGTATGTTGAGAGGTTCAGCTAAGCAATATATGTCGACCCAGAAAATTAAAACGTGGACATCTTTTAAAAGAGAATTGATCGATGAATTTACTATTAAATTGAGTAGTGCAGCAATTCACAATCAATTACGTCAACGTAAGCGATCGTCAAATGAAACTGGCAAACAATATATATATTCTATGATGGAGATTGCCGCTCAAGGAAAGATCGAAGAAGACGCACTTATTGAATATATAATTGATGGGATCTCAGATTACGAGAGTAATAAAACTATATTGTATGGCGCGCAAACGATTAAACAGCTAAAAAAGTGTCTTGAGACTTATTTTCTATATCGGAAAGATCCGACAAATCTGACTCCATTTTCCTTTTGTACGAAATTGTTTATATAAATAAAAATTTGTTGAATATTGTTAACAAAATCAAAATCACTCAAAGAACAAATAAAAACGTAAGTATGAAAACGAACACTATTAACTAATAACCAAAATAGAAAAACCTAGAATAATGCACTATGAATTTATAAACTTAAACGAAAAACACAAGAAACACAAATAATTGTTACTAATTATATATAAATGCGAAATAGAAATTATACGAAACTAAAATGTCAAATTGATTAGTTGATAATTGGTAACTCATCTCTCATTACAATAATCATCCGTTAACGGAGTCGTGATGATCAGTTAACCGAGAATTGACGTTTGTGCAACCCAAAATATAGATGATGGTTTGTTAACGGACCGTTAACGGTTCATCACCATCACACTCTGTTATCTATTGATTAAACTTTGATTCGGCTCTATCATGTAACTCATCGCTTATATTAATCGATGTAGCTTAATTTTAACTATCGACTATGTTTTAAGCGAGCATTGCTAAAATGCTTAATATATAACAAGTGTCGCTAAGACAATAGCTACACTTTAAACAGGGGGCTGAAACAGTATTGCAATGCGTGAAACCAAATTTCAATCTAGACCTCGCTGAAAAACTTTTCCGAAGCCGATCATAGATGTCGTTAGTAGTACCGTGATAGCTCTATAAAAATCAAAATTCAATAAATTTGAATTTAGTAGTCTATGCTCATTTAGATATTCCTACCTATGTAGTGGTTTGTGGATACCTATACCTATTTAATAATTGAATATTGTGACTTGTGACAGTGTCATAATTTTATTCATAAACAAGATTAATAATATTGAAGAAAGAAGCACTTAAAATGTATCAAGTAAGTAGTACAGTTTTCATTCAAAATTCCCATGTCTTTAAACTGGACTTCAATCTGTTGGCAAGATTATATTAAAATAAAAATTTTAATTCAATTTCTTATTGTCATTTTCAGTCAACTAAATTATGTGTGGTATGTCCTAATCCCCATGGACGATTATTTTATTTTCCAAAACAGGAAATATTGAGAAAAATCTGGCTGGAGAGACTCAACAGAACGGATTTGGTCAATTTTAGTACAGAACAATTTAAAAACAATTTTAGAGTATGCGAAATACATTTTGAAAATGATCTTTTTGTATATATTTAAAGCAAGTATAAATAAAAATATTATAATAACAAATGTTACATTGTTTCATTTAATTTCTGTATATTATTATAATTATGGAAATATACGTTTAAGCATTTATATATGTATTTCCATAATTATAATATTAAGAAATATTTTTTATAAATATAAAATAAAATGTATTTAAAATTCCCGCCATTACCGAGCTTGTCAAATTTAGTTCTCGAAGCCGATCCTAAGGGGCGCTAAAATTTGTTTTCACAGATGATAAGGTAGATATCCAATCTTCTACAAATATATTTCCTTAATCAAACATACAAACAAATTTGTTTGTATGTAAATACGCATAATTAAATGTCGAAAGGATGAAATATTTCCTTTCCTTTTGTGCATTTGGCGCCATATACTGAAAGTGATCAATTGATCAGTCGTAGAAAACCGATACCGGTACTCAGTGGTAATCAGTGTTCAGTAATCAATTGTGTGCAGTACTGTTTGATTCGACTATAATATATTATTACAATGGAGGTGGAGAAAAGATTAAGAAAAATTAATTTTGAGGTTAACTCGAACATTTATATCCTTTGTAATACAAAAAATATTTTAAAAAATTAATTATAGCAATACTTACACTTTATCAAACTTACATTTTTATTTTAGAAAATTAATAACTTTGTTTAAATCACGTTTATCTTAAACAAAATTAATTACACTATGAATGCTTCGCGTATGCTTGTAATCAACGTAATCAATGTGTTTTACTTCAAACAAATTAGTAAATATGGTCTATGACTTCAAATATCAACACAATATTTCTCTGTCTTACTTAGAAATGCTGATAATCATTTATCTTTTGGACTAAATAATATACTTAATCCTTTTTATGAAATGCGAATGGAGTTAGTTTGACGTTTCATGAAGTTAACAACGGGTATAAATGTGGGACTAAATTTATTCGGAGTTAGTGACTAATCCCTTTCATGAATTCGGAACGGAGTTAAAAATGGGAATAAATATGGAGTTAGTGGCTAATCCCTTTCGTGAATCTGGGGGTAAATGAATAATACGAAACATAAAGATCGAAAATTTGTAGAAATTGTATACGCATGGAAATCAATATCACCTTTTATTACAAAAATATGAATTTACTGAAACTATGCAATATTAGACTCAAAATTGAAAAGAGAGAAGAAAATAAGTTAAATTTTGACATTTAAAAATGTCTTTAATATTTTAGAGACAGTTTGTACCTTGTCTTTAATTATTAACATATAAGCGAGTATTATTAGCTATGATCGCTTAAATATTTGATACAATGATAAGATTTTAATACCAATGTCTTTAAAAACGTTTAACTACGTCGCTTAATATAAGCGATGTGTTACATGAGCCGATTATCCGTTGATGAAAGGTTAACAACTGATTAACGCACCGTTAACGGTTAATCAGTTTTGATTAACGTTTCTGCAACCCGGCATTAATGTATTAAAATATTGTAGTTAATTTTTAAATTTATAAATTACCACTGACAATCCTAATATAACAGCCACTGTCTTCAGTGAAGTTCATTTAGGAATATTTGTTTTTTGTTTAGTTATTTCATCACACATTTGACAACACTGACTTATGTAATTCGAAACGTCAAAATTTTAAATAATTAAATGTGTTGTGTTATAAATTTAAAATATTGGTAAAACCTTTGCTGAGGGCTATTATTCATGACGCTGTTTTTAAATCTTTGATATCAATGTCCTATTAAAAGATACAATCATTTAAAGATCATAGACAGATTGTCAAAAGAGACGGATGACTGCGTGATTCTTCTTAAATTTATACATTGCCTCTGAGATCCATTGTTTCACTTGGCCTCTTTGGCTTAATTTTCGATTTTTCCCACAAAAACTATGCACGGTAAAAATATGGGACACCCAAAAGCGATTGGCCCTCATTAAACCACATCTAATAAAATAATATTAAAATTATTACATGACTGGTTTGACCTGTACTCGTGAGCAAAGTTTCTGCGATGCTCGAGATTATTTAAAATATATATAGTGAATGTATCGTTTTAGTATATAAGACTAGCGAATTCTCGGCTACGCCGAGCATTCCCTAGAGCTCCGCTGTCAGTGCAAAAAACAAATGCCGATCGACATGAAACAATTATTTCATATTTGCATGTCAGGCCTCACCAAGACCTTTCATTAGATTGCAAACACGATATACTTCCAATATTTTTTTGCAAAAAATAAAAGCCGGTCGACATGAAACATTTTTGTCATTTATGTACCCCACCCTCACCGAGACCTTTCATTTGATACCAAACACGACATACTTCTGACAACTTTCTACATAAAACAAAAGTCGATCGACATGAAACATTTTTATCATATCTGTACGCTAGCCCACACCAAGATTTTTTATTTGATACCAAACACTATATACTTGTGACAACCTTTTGCAAAAAACAAAAGCCGATCGACATTGACAATTTTTGTTAATTCTGCACACCAGCTCTCATTGAAACCTTTCATAAGATACCAAACACCATACACTTCTGACAACTTTTTGCAAAAAACAAAAACCGATCGACATAGCACATTTTTGTCAATTCTGCTCGCTAGCCCTCAACAAGACGTTTCATTTGAGACCAAACTCGACATACTTTTGACAACTTTTCGCAGAAAACAAAAGCCGATCGGAATTGAACATTTCTGACAATTCTGCACGCTAGCCCTCAACGAGACTTTTCATTTGAGACCATACTCGACAAACTTTTGAGAAATTTTTGCATAAAACAATAGCCGATCGACATAGATCATTTTTGTCAATTTTCTACGCGAGCCCTCGCCAAGACCTTTCATTCGATACCAAACACGACATATTTCTAACAACTTTTAGCAAAAACAAGAACCGATCGACATGGAACATTTTTGTCAATTTTGCATTTCAGCCCTCACCGAGACCTTTCATTAGATACTAAACACGACATAATTCTATTAATTTTTTACATAAAACAAAAGCCGATCAACATAGAAAATTTTCATTACTGCTCACCAGCCCTTCCCGAGACTTTTCATTCGATACCAAACACGACATATTTCTGACAACATTTTGCAAAAAACAAATTTTAATTGATGTAGAACATTTTTGTCATTCGTGCATACCAGTCTACATTATATCGTTTCCTTAAAACCCAAGGACGACTTACTTCTTACAACTTTTTGCGAAAAACAAATTCAGGTCGACATGACACAATTTTTTTGTCAGTTCAAAACCGGCCATTATGGTTTTCTTTCTTTTGATATCAAATGTTTGATTTTTATTTAGTTACTTTATAATTTGGCAACACTGTTTGTATTAAAAAATAGTAGTTAATTTTTAAATTTATAAATTAATATTGTTTACCCTAATACAACTGCCACCGTCTTCAGTGAAGTTAGTTTAGGAATATTTGGTTTTAATTTAGTTACTTCATCACACATTTGGCAACATTGACTTTTGACATTGGAAACGTCAAAATTTATATTAATTAAATACGTTATGTTTTAAACTTAAATTAGTTGTAACACCTTTGCTCAAGTGTATTATTCATGAAAATGTTTTTAAATCTTTAATATCAATACTCTATAAGAAGATATAATCGTTAAAATTTCATAGTCTGATTGTCAAAAGTGACGGATGACGGCGTAATTCTTCTTAAAATTAGACATGGCCTCTGGGATCCATTGTTTCTAGGCAGCATTTGTGCACAGTTTTAATTTTTTACACGAAAACTACTAACAGTAAAAATATGAGATACCCAAAAGGCACCAGACCTCATTAGCCCCCACATATTAAAAAAAAATTATAATAATCACTTGCATGGTTCAGGCTGTAGGCCTTTACAAATGTTACTCGATGCTCGTGATGAATCTATAGAGAGTGATATGAAAGAAAGTGAATCTACCCTTTTAGTATAGGAGACTAGCGAATTCTCGGCTACGCCGAGCATTCCCTAGAGCTCCGCTGTCAGTGCAAAAAACAAATGCCAATCGACATGAAATAATTATTTCATATTTGCACGTCAGGCCTCACCGAGACCTTTCATTAGATTGCAAACACGATATACTTCTAATAATATTTTTGTCATTTATGTACCCCAACTTTCACCGAGACCTTTCATTTGATACCATACACGACATACTTCTGACAACTTTCTGCATTAAACAAAAGTCGATCGACATGAAACATTTTTATCATATCTACACGCTAGCCCACACCCAGACTTTTCATTTGATACCAAACACTATATACTTGTGACAACCTTTTGCAAAAAACAAAAGCAGATCGACATAGCACATTTTTTGTCAATTCTGCACGCTAGCCCGCTCCGAGACCTTTCATTTGATATCAAACACGATATACTTCTGACAACTTTCTGCATTAAACAAAAGTCGATCGACATGAAACATTTTTATCATATCTACACGCTAGCCCACACCCAGACTTTTCATTTAATACCAAACACTATATACTTGTGACAACCTTTTGCAAAAAACAAAAGCAGATCGACATAGCACATTTTTTGTCAATTCTGCACGCTAGCCCTCTCCGAGACCTTTCATTTGATATCAAACACGATATACTTCTGACAACTTTTTGCAAAAAACAAAAACCGATCGACATAGTACATTTTTGTCAATTCTACAGGCTAGCCCTCTCCGAGACTTTTCATTTGATACCAAACACGACATACTTCTGACAACTTTTTGCATAAAACAAAAGCCGATCGACATGGAACATTTTTGTCAATTCTGCACGCTAGCCCTCAACGAGACCTTTCATTTGAGACCAAACTCGACATATCTTTGAGAAATTTTTGCAAAAACAAAAGCCGATCAACATTGACCTTTTTTCTTAATTCTACACGTTAGCCCTTATCGAGCCTTTTCATTTGATACCAAACACCACATACTTCTCACAACATTTTCCAAAAAACAAAAGCCGTTCGATATAGAACATTTTTGTTCATTCTGCACGCTAGCCCTCATCATGACCTAGCCTAATTTAACATTCATTGTCTTCAGTAACCTTTCATTTGGGAATATTTGTTCTTTGTTTAGTTACTTTATTAAATATTTGGCAACATTGACTTTTGTAATTCGAAAATACCCAAACACGACATTTTTCTGACAACATTTTGCAAAAAACAAATTCTAATCTACGTAGAACATTTTTGTCGTTCGTGCACACCAGTCCGTATTGTGTCGTTTCCTTAAAACCCAAGGACGACCTACTTCTAACAACGTTTTACGGAAAACAAATGCAGATCAACATGACACATTTTTTTTGTCATTTTAAAACTGGCCCTTATGGTTTCCTTTCTTTTGATAACAAACACAGCAAAGTATTCAATTTATTTTATTTAGGAATATTTGATTTTTATTTAGTTACTTTATAATTTGGCAACACTGTTTGTATTAAAAAATAGTAGTTAATTTTTAAATTTATAAATTAATATTGTTTACCCTAATACAACTGCCACCGTCTTCAGTGAAGTTAGTTTAGGAATATTTGGTTTTAATTTAGTTACTTCATCACACATTTGGCAACATTGACTTTTGACATTGGAAACGTCAAAATTTATATTAATTAAATACGTTATGTTTTAAACTTAAATTAGTTGTGACACCTTTGCTCAAGTCTATTATTCATGACACTGTTTTTAAATCTTTGATATCAATGTTCTATTAAAAGATATAATCATTTAAAGTTCATAGGCAGATTGTCAAAAGTGACGGATGACGGCGTGATTCTTCTTAAAGTTAGACATGGCCTCTGGGATCCATTGTTTCAAGGCAGCATTTGTGCAAAGTTTTAATTTTTTACACGAAAACTACTAATAGTAAAAATATGAGACACCCAAAAGGCACCAGATCTCATTAGCCTCCACATATTAAAAAAAAAAAATTATAACAATCACTTGCATGGTTCAGGCTGTAGGCGATTACAAAAGTTACTCGATGCTCGTGATGAATCTATAGATAGATATATAGATATATAGTGAATCTAATCGTTTAGTATATAGGACTAGCGAATTCTCGGCTACGCCGAGCATTCCCTAGAGCTCCGCAGTCAGTGTAAAAAACAAATGCCGATCAACATTAAAAAAATTTTAGTATAGAGATGGAGCGAAGGACTAAAGTGCGTGATTTAATTTAAAGGCTCTTTGGTTCTGTGGTACATACGTTATTTTTGCACATCCACACACATTTTAAAATAATAATTATTTGGATAAATTTGTATATATGTCGCATACATGACAACTTTGAAAACAAAATATCAATCTGCATATTTTTTCTGATAAAGTAGGCTAGGTTACATACATATACCTACTTGTTTCTGTGGCAGCATAATACTTGTTTATTAATTTAAACACCCAGGGTATAAACTCATATTTAATTCCACAGAGATAACAAATGCAACGTCTTTGAAAATGAAGAGTAAAGTAGACTTTTACTCTCGGAAATTGAAAATAGTTATTTGTATCACTAGTCCAGGAACTAAACTTTTGCGAGAGTGAGCTTATTTTGAAAGCGAGATCTGCAAATAATGCGAAATCTCGCAAAAGATTTTCTGGGCGTGTGATACATAAGATTTTTTGTGCCTATGATACTTTTAATTTATTAAAGAAACATTATTACTACTTAAAATTTTATATACTATAGGTTTTTATGACAGAAACATTTTCGGTTCACATGGATATATAAACAATTTACTTGTTTTATTCAAAAAAATTAGTGTCATTTGTTCTAACCTAAAAAATAAAACGAAAGTGAATTTATATTTTTCAACAATTAACATAATCATAATAATACAATACGAGTATAATATGAATAATAAATCAAAAATAGTTTAATTACCGTTATATATTTCCAATAAAATAAAATAAAAAAAATTGGCAAAATGTATTGATAAAAAGTTGGCATTCGTACATTTTGCCGGCCTAGGCCTGCAAACACAGAGTTTCTGGACGAGTTCTGTAATACATACTAGTCATAATGAAACGGAGGCGCGAAAAAGTATTTTGCAACGTGAATGTAAAAGTCTTTTACATCCAGCAATTTTTTTTAAATAAAGGTTTACAATTTAATCAAATCTGCCTGTTTCTTATCTTCTTTGTTTTCTAATATAATTTTAATAGTATTAAACAAAGAAGTATTGATATATTTCACTTGAAAATTTATATAATTTAAAACATTTGCTTGATTTCTGCTGTCAACTAGCTGTCAAAGAACATCTGATTTAATAAGTGTCAAAATTTTCTCTTTGCAGTTTTACTAATTTTAAGGCATTGTTTTCGAAAAAATGTTGTTTGATACTTGATTGCGAAATGCTTTTGCAGTCGAGAATAATTTTTTTTGCGAGCTCAGCGAGCAAAATACATTCGCCAGAATTTCAAACCGGAAGTTATATTTCAGGTTTTGTAATTCCCGCTCGATTTGAGTTACGCTTTCGGAGCCTATAGGCTGTTTGCACATTAGTAGTCAGCACCAACTAGCGGACAAAATTGCATTAACGTTATGGAAACAATCATGTATTAATCCTATATCAACTGTCATAGAAGTGTAAATTTCTGTGTTAGTAGCATTAGTTACTGTAAGCAAATCATAATTATACTGTTAATACTTGTTTTTAATATATTTGCAATGAATGGGAATGCTAGAACATCTAAAATTATGTGCTGTGTTAATACAGCCATACATATCTGAATTCGGGCGTAGTAAGCATGTTTCTTTTTTAATTTTAATTGCCCGTTTTCTTAATGTATAAATGAACAGTATTTAATTACTTCTACTGCTGTGTATGATTTACCTAAAATTTTGTCATATAAATAGTAAAAGGAAAAAATTAGGAGAAAGATTGTCCCCATCCATCACAATTCCATCAGGAGACACTGCCGAGAACACTTCAGCAAACTACTAACCCTGTCTCCTTAACAACATGGTTTTTCCTTAAGAACAAAAGTTGTTATAAATTATAAAATGCAAATTTCTAGCATACCGAGAATAAGCAGCTCTAGCATGTCTTTCCCATTCTATGCCATTCTCTGTATATTTACTTGTGAATTTTTTCGAAAAAAAATAATTTTGACAATTGTTGCTCCAGTCTTTAGATAGGTGAAAACAGAATAACATCTAGACGCTGTTATTCTGAATCTACTTTCATTGGCCCATAAGCTTTTATCAAAAAAAGTTTTGAAACATATATTAACAAAATTTCCAAAAATTATTGTATTAAAGGTATTTACATTGGTTTCGTATATAATTCATTTAGAACTACTGATGATTCTTGTCGCGAAATAAGAGATCATTTTTGAGCTACAATAAAGTAAAGCAGAAAAAAACTGAAATTTAAAAATTGTTAAATATCAAATCTGATATCACCTGACACTCTCAAGAATTATTTCTTTAGAATTTTCAGCATTTAATGTATCTCTAAGCATACATGGAATACTTGAAAGATCAGTTAAATTAAATTTATAAGGCTCGTATTTTTTCAATTCTTTTTTTTTAATGGAACATTTCTTCAATTTTTTTTCCTTTCGAATATTTTGCCTTAACCGCTTGTACTATTGACGGTTGTTCCTATTTACAAGCCTGGTTTGTCTTTAATGAAGAATCTTTCTCATTTATGGCGAACACAACAGCAGAAATGTGCTTACATCGTCCAGATGCTCCCGCTATATAGTCTTTTTCACGAAAATGTGATCGTACGTCATAATGTTCCCTGATGCAACGTTGCCAAGTATTTGTAGGGTACATTCAAGTGTTGATGGTTGCATAGTATACCATGTGTGTATATATCATATTGTGAATTATTTACATAAAATAAATTAAATTTATTCAGCATCCCCCTCTGTATCTTCGTTTGTCACGTTCTTGTTCGAAATATCTTATTACAGAATTCACCATATTCTGTGCACAACTTCCTAAATTCTTTGCTCGATTTTTTGACATTTTTCAAAAATAATATAATTTTTTGACATTTCAAGAATGGCAACGTTGTACAGGATTACCAACTATTTATTAGTAAAAGACACTAAGTTCCGTGTATTTTACTGGGTATATGCTAGGGATAGTAACATTGCTGTTTTGGCTACAATTTTATTACTAGGTATGACGTACGATCACATTTTCGTGAAAAAGACTATACATTCACAATTTTCGTGTGTGACACGTCTTGTATTATCTAAGTAAAACTCTAAAATATAATTTAACTAAATACAGGAGAATGCTTTACTAATATTTACCCATAATCACCCCAATTCTGTAAAGAAGTTGCTAGCTCTTAGTAACGTTATTAAAAAATTTAACCAATAGAAATATTTGTAAAAGCTGTCATTTTCATATTTTATTTAGTGTATACTATTTTTATTGGCTAATGATGTTAGTAAAGTTGCTAAGAGCTAGTAACTTCCTTACAGAATTGGGGTAAATATTACAGAATATGGCTTCTTTGAATTTAATGTCTGGCCTCACCATCTTCGCTGATATTTTGTCAGATTTTTCCACCAAACACATTACATGTCCCGCGTTAAATAATTTGTTCCCTTTAACAATATTTCCCGATGTGTAATGTTCATATTTAACGGGCAAAAATCCAAAATGTACTTCCTTTTCCATTCTAATTTCGATTACTTATGAGATGTCAAACACGAATCAGATTACCGCGTTTCCCATGTTTCCATAATACTTTTGCCGAATGTGCCGCTAGAGGCGCTGAATTCCAAAATGTGCAAACTGTCTATTAGAGAAAGGAAAATGCCTGCTACTATACATGTCCTAGCCAACCTAAAAATATTGATTACAAAACTAATATACGTATCATACCAAAACATAAATATTAAACACTCATTATAGAAATTATTGTAATTGTTGTTAATATTTTTATACTATAAATATATACAAACGTAGATAGCATTTATTATGTATAATAAAAAAAGCAGCGCTGTCATTTATTCCAACTTAGAGTGCCTCTAAAAAGAGTAATGACAAGGGTGGTATTCATTTTGATTAACCAGAGCATAGGCGCCGACCATGTGGGTGCTCAAAGGCTTGAAATGGTTCAAGTGGGGCGGAGCCCCTTATGAAATTAAGATATAATTAAAATATTTATCTTGATTTACATTATTTACAATTAATTTTTATGAAGTAATGAAAACGCCTTGTTTCCACAAATTGTGCAATAAATTCGGTTGCGGCAATCGACGGTAATAGGTCAGATAGTGGCAGGTCTGTTGTGTCGGCACAGATCTTTGGTGTCGGTATGATATTAAAACACCCTTTTTGTCCAATTAAAATGTCAGTCACTAAGGAATAAGGTGATTGGCAGGTTGGTTAATATTAATAGAACTATTTAGCTCAATAGCGATACATATTCATTGTAGTGAAGTTAAAAAGAGGTAGTACAAAATTTAAATAATTTGGTGCTATTGTTGTATGTTTTTTTTCTAAACTTTGACATTACTGTTTGAAACCTTGAACGTATTCCACTACTCGTATACAGGTAAATTAATTAACTACCTATTTTTTGAAAAAAGTCCGTTAAAAATTAAATATTTTTATATATGTAGATAAACCGACGAAAGATTGTAAGATTTACAATGGACAAATTTATAATCAAAATTAATAAAAAATCGGCTACATCAAAAGCTAACACTGAAAAATCAACACCAAAATTTCCAATAACATCAACAGCACCAGCACAAGCACAATCACCATCATCTTCATCTTTATCGTCAGTATCAATAATAACAAATAATCTTGAACAAAAATTAGAAACAGAAGCAAACGAATTAAATTTAAATAAAAAAACATATCACACTAAAGATAAACGAAAATTTCAGCAGCAAATGAATTTATTAATACCAATAATCATAGAAGAAAAACTTTCAATGGCAATTATCGTATTTTTTTCTTTATAATAGGTTTTTATTTTTGTTTTGAGAAATATGTTTGTATATATTTATTTTTGTATTCAATAAATTTCGTGAAAATGTTAATTGAATGAATTTTTTTGAGCCCCACACAGGGCCGTAGCCAGGGGTTGGCTGACCAGGGCCAACCTGGTAAAAAATTAATTAAGCCCTGGTAGAAAGAATCGGCTCTAAATTTACAAGAAAAAAATATATTTATGTACGAGTCATTGGTCTTATTTTCAAGATCAATGTATTTGACCGCATGTATGTAAATATCTCGTAAGTAGCATATATTACTAAAGTCTAATCCACCATCACACTGTCCTATTCACACCTTTTATATCTTATTGATAATGTATTAATATTGAAATTGGATTGTTATGAATGCATTAACCGATCTAAAACGATCTCTACCGACCGTGTCCGTGCCTCACAATGTGTCCTCGGTATTTTAAGGTATTACTCTTCCATCTGTAGAAGAACTAGTAGTCGTTAAGGATTACATGAATAGCAAAATAAAAGCTGATTATTTTTCCGAATCATATAAGCAAAGGGAAGCATTTAAAAACACTTATGCTCTTTTTGCTTCAGTTGCAACTATCGGATGTAGTACTGCCTTAAATGAATCTTCATTTTAACTTTAACTTCAATTAATCGATCACAGAGATATTCTATGAATCATCCCAGAATGGCACATTTAATCTATTTAGCGTTTGAAAAAAAAAAGAAAAATGAAACTAGACCTAGACTTGTTTTTAAAAAAATTTCATGATGCAAAACAAAGAAATTTGCAGGTTTTTTAATTTATATTATTTTTTCTATATATTACGATTGCAATTCTACACTAACTTGTATTTTTTTTACGTGCAATAAATAAATATTACAAAGGTTGAGAGTCAGTGTTTAAATGTTACTAAGGTACCTAAAAACATAAACACCCATATATATATATATATATATATATATATATATATATATATATATATATATATATATATATGTGCTATTTTCAGATATAAGCATAGAAACTTATTGCCTACATAGGGATTTTATTTTTTAACTAAAATTTTACTTCAACCATACCATTGGATTTGTAATTTGATGTAGATTCCAAATATGTAAAAATATATATGGTGTTCCATTTAAAATAAGAAAGTTGGGCCCCATATCTTGAGAACCACTGGTTTAAAACAAAATTTGTTTGTCTCATTTTAATAGTCTTGTAAAATAGAAATTGTTTGCTAATTTAACCGACCTCGTAGCTCTTATAGTTCCCGAGATAGCAATAGTGTACCACTTAAAATGGACATCCTGTATAGGTACGTAATAAGAGCTTTAAATAAGTATGTATTGGTATTCGCCATTTTAGATCCTTATGAAAGCCGTAGTATAGCTATAGCGACATAGGGTTGTTGCAGTACTTTTAGTAAATATTGGTATAAAAATAATAATGAATATTAAAAATAAAGTTAAAGCATGTAAACTTGACAGAAAGAATATAATTTTATTCACTTCTTTCTGTCAAGGTACTCTAATTCCAAGTTAAAAAAATATTTGTATTCGATTTTTTCCGTCATGGCACTCTTATTATTGTCATATTTTAATCAAATTAATTTAAAACTTCAGATGCATTTTTCTCAAAAAAATCGTTATGTTTGGGTATGATAATATTATATCATTGAATTCAGAATAAAATTCTCTATTGAATAAGCAAATAAAAAAATAGGTTCACATTTAAAATTAGAAAGTTGGGACCCGTATTTTGAGAACCACTGGTTTAATAAAAATTTTGTTTGTCTCATATTAATAGTGTTGTAAAATAGAAATTGTTTGCTAATTTAACCGACCTCGTAGCTCTTATAGTTCTCGAGATAGCAATGGTGGCCCATTTAAAATGAATACCCTGTATATATACATATAAAGTGGATCCACTTGTGTTGTCATAGGCATTTCACATGGGAACACAGTTTTTAGTATATAAAACTGCCCGGCTAACAAATAAATATCCATATTGCACAGGACAATATCACAGTATAAAGAATATACAGTAGTGACGTTGATTTTCCTTCAAAGGTACTCGATATGCAGGGGGGAATAATGTGGAGCGCGAAATTTAAATCATACCTTATAGGGATAAGAGATTCACATGTTATAATCATTTAATAATATTTGCATACGTCACTTAAAAAAATATAGTCAGATTTATAATATATTGTCTGTTTTATCAGTATGTTAATGGAATATTCCAAGCCTACGGCTTTTAAGAAAATTCTTGTTGAATATCAATGTTCGTCATGTATAAGTAATATTCAGATGAATATGGTCTTTCATTTTTTGATTTTTATTACCCTAATATCAAAATGAAATTTTAATGCATTCAAATCGAGTACGTAAAATTCAGTATCAGCCATATTTGTGACGTAAATGGCACTTGGGTATAGCTTCACGCTGGTTTTGACGTGACTTTCAAGTAAGAATACGGGTTGTTTTGACATTCAGTTTAGTAGAAATGTGAATCGAATTTAATTTTGATTTTTACTGAAGAATATTTTGTAGTGTACATTTATATTACAAAGTAAATCCAGTAATAAAATTCACAGAGCAACTAGACAAAAGTATAGCGATGAAGCTATAGGTTACGTACAAGTGCAGCGAAAAATAAAATTTGCAGTATTAAAGCAAAAGTAACACTAGAGCATCGTGTGTAAAAGAAATGTTCAAAGGAGATTTTTATACTGAAATAGTAAGTGAGGTAGCTACTGCAGATGAATTTGTCTTATTCTGCGAAGAGTACATTGGCTTTTATGTATTGCTTCTCCAAGTTTTGAGGAAAACAGGAAAGTAAACATTGTTGAAGTTGAATTCGAGAAACAAGTTTGTTAGCAGTTGATGAAAGGGACATTTTGGAAAATTGTAGTATTTCCCAAATAAATTCATGATGCCAAGTAAACATATATATTGTATATACTTTTCGTATTATGTAATCTTTTCATTATTGTTATTTTTTTGTCCTAAATAAAACATTAAATTTAATTTATTACGATCGTTTTTGCAACGTGAGTTTATTCTAGGTAAAAGAATAGAATATACCTAATATCGAAAATATTTTATAGCTAAGTTTAGGATCATCATCGAAATGTAGTTTTACAAAACGACACGAAATTACATATAATTTAAAAATAACATAAAAAGTTAAAATAAAAAATCATTTTCATCTGTACAAGGTGCGTCAAGGACACGTTCTGGTTTAGAATAATTATAATGTTTATTTAAGCTGATCAAACGTCCTCTTTCTAAATAAAAATTATTTAAAATAATTTCACATTTCTTTAATAATCCAAAGACACAGATTTATCTACAAAATACACATTTTCTAAGGTTATGTATAACTTGTTTACGCGTTCCAGTACGAAAGTAATATAAATATAACTTTTTTATTTGAATATATATGTACAGAATGAATAATAGAAATAGTTGAGATAATCAACGAAAATATGACTAAATTTTTTGTACTCAAAGAAATCATTTGATTACTTTTAGCAGTTTTTTCCACAATAATGATAAAATAATAAATTAAAATATTATTGACTATGTAATAATCAACTGCAATTATTGGTACAACAAAAATTTTATTACTAGTGATTTTAACACAAGGTTTGGAATTAACATAAAATGATCCGTTTGTTGTAATCAATTTTTTTGACTAAATGTTACAAGAGTCTCAATTAATGGAATGTACTCTTAATTTCCATTTTAAATAATAAAAATCTCTGTTATAGAGCATTTTGATTGAAAATTTCTAATTACATAAGAACCACAAATGTCAAAATACAATTCATTTTATAAAATATTTTAATTAAGTAAGCTCATACTCCATAATATTTAATATCAATAGATACAAAATTAAATACCGTACCACATACACTCCATCATACAGGTGGCCCAATGAAATCAGCGCAATTTTTGGCCACTTAACATCAATTTGGAAAAAACGTCTTAGTACCAAATGGCATACTTCAACCCTAATATGGGGGTGGACTGTCCCTCAAAAATTTTAAAAATAAATAAAAAAATTTCATTGGGCCAGCCTGTATTTAGTGGGACAGATGAAAATAGCAAAAAACTCCCTATGGCAAGGTTTCTAGTATTCACACTGTACATAAAATTTCTTTATATAGTCTTTTTCACGAAAATGTGATCGTACGTCATACCTAGTAATAAAATTGTAGCCAAAACAGGAATGTTACTATCCCTAGCATATACCCAGTAAAATACACGGAACTTAGTGTCTTTTACTAATAAATAGTTGGTAATCCTGTACAACGTTGCCATTCTTGAAATGTCAAAAAATTATATTATTTTTGAAAAATGTCAAAAAATCGAGCAAAGAATTTAGGAAGTTGTGCACAGAATATGGTGAATTCTGTAATAAGGTATTTCGAACAAGAACGTGACAAACGAAGATACAGAGGGGGATGCTGAATAAATTTAATTTATTTTATGTAAATAATTCACAATATGATATATACACACATGGTATACTATGCAACCATCAACACTTGAATGTACCCTACAAATACTTAGCAACGTTGCATGACGTACGATCACATTTTCGTGAAAAAGACTATATCCGCGTATCTAATTCTTTAAAGAAAATTACAAATAAAATTTTGTAAAATTTGAAAATTTTCGAGCTATTTTCAAATATTTTCGGGTTTACGCAAAAATATAGCATCAGCGGCTTTGGGAATAACTTCCCCTATTATTACTACATACATAATCTGTTATATTATTAATTATTAATTTTATAAACTCACTTTTGAAAAAAAGAAAATATATTTTTTGTATAATTTATTGCAAAACACGATACGCCAAGATCTGATTTAATATAAAAATATCTAATCCGTTCCCATATATTTGAATTTAAAATTTTTATAGCAATATTATAATACTAACATAGTTTTGCATTTTTATACAAGTAACTCATTACTGCGTTACTAAGTTTGTAGTCCGGTCAATATAGACATTGATCCTTGCAAAAATTCCCAGAAAGCTGAAAATTTGCATAGATGTTAGGGACCCGATTGTTATGAAATTGTGAAAAGTCCCCATCGATCCCATGTCTGCAAAAAATTTTATTCAAGGTCAAAGGTTGCAAAAATGGGTTTTTTGAATTTTTCAGCAAAACGATTAGTTTTATGATAAAATATGTTGGACAAAAATTGTAGATCATGCAATTATCTACAAAAATTGTCCTTACAAATTTTTTCATAACACTAACCATTTTTGAGAAAAAACAATTACAAAATTTTCTTACGCTGTATTGTCTATAATATGTACATGTTTCCACACCACCTATGAGGTAGTGTACCTAGCGCGTTTTTTTTTTAATGTGGTTTCCCCGGTAGGCTTATTCCACGGTCTATTACAGTAAAATTTAAAGAATGTTTGGTTATTCTTCTTATTTTCAGTCGTTGTACTCTTGTCAGAGTGCTCGTTGTCGATCAGATACAGCTCGAGTGACAAGTTCCGTTGTACTTGGTTATAAACATATTTTATTTATCATCATCGTCATTAATTATTTCTTCTTCTTCCCCTCCATCTTCTTCTCTCTCTCCATTTTCTTCTTCTTCCTCATCTTCTTGAGTTGACGTAAATTGTACTAACAGCGATACATCAGTTGTTTCGTCGTTGATATGAAAATCTTCTTCTGTTGGAGATTCAACATTTGAACACGATTGGCCTTGACAAGTGGTGCACGCTAGTGAACAAAATAAGCCTACTTTTTTGCAGCCGCATCTTGAGTTACACCCCTTTTTGCAGTTGCAAAAAATAGAATTAAGGAGGTTTTCCGGTGCAGGTGGAAGAAGCGTGTGGATTGGTTCCAATACATTATTGACATGCTTCCAACCCCATTGTTCTGGGTCTAGTTGATTACCAAGCCACACCTGAACCTCTGGTAATATACACGATAAAAATGTTGGTGAGCAGAAGCCGCGGTTGGAGGAAGGCAAGCTAATTTGCACACGTTTTTTATTATGTGTTTGTTTTGCAAAAGATAAGTAACGTAATTTGTCTATGGAAGTAATTTTTTTTGGAGCTCCATATACAGACAGAAGAAAGCGAATTCCGTTGGTGATTAGAGTTTCTGGTGAAGAGTTGATATCTTCGAAAGCTTGTGCACAAGTAATAAAATTTTCTTTTTCAAACAATTTAAAAATTGTTGTTTTACCCCTTCGAAACATTGCTGATGTTGTATCACAGCCAGTCATAGCATGTAAAAACAATGGAATGACAGGCAGATGTTTTTCAAGGGCACATGGTCCCTTAAAATTAGGGACTCCGTTTTTTTTAACATCATATTTTCAGAATTATCGGTCAATATGAATGTATTAGTCACGCAGACTTATAGTTTTACTTATATTACAAGCCCAATGATATCATAGGCAGCTTAGTCATGCTTATTATGGAGAATACAGCGTAAGAAAGTTCTGTAATTGTTTTTTCTCAAAAATGGTTACTGTTATGAAAAAATGTGTAAGGACAATTTTTGTAGATATTTGCATGATCTACAATTTTTATATAACATATTTTTTCATAAAACTAACCGTTTCGCTGAAAAATTCAGAAAACCTATTTTTGCAACCTTTGACCTTGAATAAAAATTTTTGCAGACATGGGATCGATGGGGACTTTTCACAATTTCATAATAATGGTGTCCCTAACATCTATGTAAATTTTCAGCTTTCTGAGAATTAATGCAAGGTTACCCCTGTTTTTGGGCTAAATTGACCGGACTATTAGACGTTTGCGATGTCGAAGTCTCGAACTGACAAAACATAAATTGAAACTATTCAGTGCCATTGATAATTTCATTATTAATAAAGTATATATATTCGCAGGTGCCGAAATTATATATACAGGCAGTGTTTCTTTCAGAAGGGGGGTCGGAGGGGTTAAACCCCCCCGAAGGCATACTAAAACCCCCCCAAAGAAAATATATTGAAAATGTGTCATAATAATTTGTGTAAAAAGGTACATATTTTCGTTCTTTTATTTAGGGGCAAACAATGTAGAAATAAATCAAAATAATAAAACTTAGGCACCTAAAGATACTATGAACTTGCCGTTTTCCATGTACATTGCCTAATGATAATTAATAAGTGGATTTGGCATATATTCACAACATTCCTATATGTGATAGATGATCAAATATACAACGTGCCGCTTTGTTCTGATTTTTTGTTTGCCGCATCTGCATCGTTAAGGCTGGTTTATGCAACTTTTCATAAGGAATAAGGAATAAAACATAAAATATAAAAGTACACATATACGTTTAACCGTTTATGCAGTTTTGGAATAAAACATATACATAACAGACATAAACATAAGTCATAAGAAATGAACAAATTTTATTTCTTATGTTTATGTATTATATCTTATCTCAAACATTGGCAAGAGCGCATACGCTGACTGTAGTGACATTGCCTACTTAAAATAACAAAAGTTACTAAACATTGTCTAGGTTTGTTTTCGTAAAGTTTTGGTTAGATTTGGTTTTGTTGATTTTGTAGGTTTTAAAAATGGATCAAAAAATAATGGGAATATTCCTCTGCCAAACTTCAATTTAAATTTTCGAACTGTTAAATCACTGTTAATGTCAAACAAAAAAATTTAAAGTGCATTTTATTTTTAAGTGTTGGTATTCCTGATTACACGAATTTAATTTTAATCGCCATCTCTTCTGTCATTGGTTGAAACTTATGTCTTACGAGAAGTGCATGAACGTACTTTATTCTTATGCCTTATGTATTATCACTATGTTTTATTCTTATTCCTTATGAAAAGTTGCATAAACCAGCCTTTACAATTGATAGATCACATTGACTTACAGTTAATTTAATAATTTAAAAAAATGCTTTTCTACTTACTTTTTTATTCTACACAACAAAATACATATAAAATAAATATCTTAAAAATTAAAACGCACAATGCCCTCGAAATTATCGTACTGTCGATAACGTAGGTAACATAAGTAATGAATACTAACTTTATTCCGTGGAAAATAATTTTGATCGTTATACGAAAAAGTCACATGAAGGTGAATCATTTTTAATCAATGTGCATATGGTATAGTGTAAAGAATATTTATTTTATTTTGTAGTGGATTGATTTAACTATAAAATTAAAATATGACAATAATAAAAGTGCCATGACGAAAAAAACGGATTACACGTCATTTTTTAACAAGGCATTTGAGTGCCTTGACCGAAAGAATATACTTTTATTCACTTCTTTCGGTCAAGGCACTCTAATTCCATGTTAAAAATGACGTGTACTCCGTTTTTTCGTCATGGCACTCTTATTATTGTCATATTTTTATCAAATTAATATAAAACTTCAGATGCATTTTTCTCAAAAAAATCGTTATGTTAGTGTATGGTAATATTATATCATTGAATTCAGAATTAAATTCTATATTGAATAAGCAAATAAAAAAAATAGGTTCACATTTAAAATAAAAAAGTTAGAACCGGAATTTTGAGAACCACTGGTTTAAAAAAAAATTGTTTGTTTTATGTTAATAGTGTTGTAAAATAGAAATTGTTTGCTAATTTAACCGACCTCGTAGCTCTTATAGTTCTCGAGATAGCAATAGTGGACAAAATAAAATGAACAGCCTGTATAGTACCTAATTAAATATTAAACATTATAAACATGTATCTTTATTTTTCTTTAAAAAGTAACCCACCAATCCAAAACTGCCCCTATACCCCGAAGACAAGATTAAACCCCCCCCGGATAAAAAGATCTGAAAGAAACACTGTATACAGGTATACCTGTAACTCTTAAAAATGTTTTATAAATAATCCACCTTACATAAGGATCACAAACAAATGCCATACGCTAAATAAATAAATAAATAAATTTACAATTTTTACAAATTGCTTCCAAGTGTTTTCTTTTTCGATTTTTTTATTTATTTATTTTGGAGGCATGGCGCACCTCACCTCTTAGCGCCATTCTGCCACGCTTACCTTGCTTACTGTATAGCGCCGGCCCTGTTAAGCAGTTTGAAGTATTGTTGTATTCAGAGATATTTGAAACTGTCTTATGCAGGGTTTACAACCTTTTATACAGAGTTGGGAAGTTTAGTAGTCAGGCAGTGGCGTATTATCCTACAAGCCCACAAAGCCCGGGCTTGTAGCGCAAAATTTTTAGGGGCGCAACAGCAGTTTATTTATTTTTTATTATTTTATTAATTAAAATTAATTTTAAACATAACTGTAACTGTAAAATTTATTTTTTGAGCTAAACCGCAGTTGACGGACACCTATGAAGTTAGCGGTTGATTTGCGGCGATTGTCGGGCGTCTGAGCGTTGAACGTTGAAGAACCGACACCGCGCACTCCGCGCAGAAGTTGAAACGAGCTGTTGCTATGAAATTCAGGGAATTTTGACATTGTTGCATTTTACGTTGTTATTCGCTTGTTGGTGTTGTGTTCATTGTTCGGTATTCCATATTCGATATTCGGTAGTTACTTCCTATCATATGTTGATGTTACAGTAATAGAGAGTGCTGTGATAGTTTATTATACGAGTAATATGAGTGGTATAAACAAAAAAATGACTGGTGCACAATTCCGAAAAAAAGCTAAGGAAAAAGCTGAAAAAGAAGAGAACCTTTTACAAAAAATAAAGAAAACAGATACCTTTTTCCTGCTTCACCGCCACCAGAAAAAGAGAATATTGCATCTTCATCGGCCTCAAGTGAAGCAGATACATATACTGAACAGATTCATGGTTTCAGCGATACCAGTATTGTTATCAAAAATACCAATACTGAAACCAATACTACCGATAGCATTACGAACACAAATAATTCATCTTCATCTTTTGAAAATATCCAGGTGAGAGCCCGAATATAAAAATAGTACAAAATTTATTATTGTTACATAGAAAACAATTTTAGTGAAACAATAAATACATATTAAAAACAAAAGGGTAATGGCCTTAGTCTCACAAATGTGAGCTTATATATAGATTTCAAATAAGTGACAGATGTGGCTTAAATAGATGGCGATGATTGTCCATGGCCATGGTATTTCGTGAGTCAAGTAACCTATTGTTTCCCCTTATAAGAGCCGATGCAGTCAAATATCGCCATTCAGTTGCACTGGACTGATATGAAGCTAAAAGATAAAAATATAACAGGTGTATTTCCAAATGTGGAAGTAGCACTAAGAATATTCGCCCGTAAAGCAGTGACTAACTGTTTAGGAGAAAGATCGTTTTCGACCCTTAAAAGAATAAAAAAATATTTAAGGTCAAAACTGTCAAACTCAAAATTGAGCAGTTTAGCTATAATGGCTATTGAAAATGATTTACTGAATAATCTAGATTTTGCGCAGATTATTGAAACGTTTGCGAATTGCGATTAACAAATCTCGAAAAAAGAGTTTTAATTTTTCCTGTTTGTCTTCTATGGTATAATTTTTGTTATATTCTTTATGTATACTGGAGTTTTTGTTTATTAAACAATAGTAAGAAACAGAAACTGAAAATTTTATTTAATTAAATAAGGATGCAATAAAGTCTATAGGGCTATATATTTGTACTAGGTTAGGTGTATCTTACTGAAAACATAAAAAAAAACTATAATCAAAAAGGGCGCAAAATGTTCCGGGCTTTGGGCGCTTATATTGCTTAATACGCTACTGTAGTCAGGTATCATAAATTATTTGAATTTGAAGGTATCACTTATGTGGCAAGCACAGCAGATCCTATAGTATATATTTTCTCGTATTAAATTTATCGTTATCCCCTAGGAAGGGAGACAGAATATATTTTTCTCTCGCTTCCTTCTGGCTCCTTCAATTTATGCGCATGTCTAATACGATTGGCTAAAGCTGTATGCCGCCGTCAACTATTTGAACTTTGAAAGATGTTTCTGTCAGTGGCGGATCCAGAAACTTTTCTTAGGAAGGGGGGGGGATAAGTACCATTTTTTTTTGTTATGGTAACCGTAAACAATAAAACATAAAATAATATTAATTAATTTCGTATTATAATTTCAAAATGCGTAATTATTATTACTTTACACCATTTTTATTATATAACAACTAATTTAAAATATTTTTATATGTATTTATATTTGAATGTACTGAACATTCAGATTTTATATGTTATCATTTTTATTGTTATTACTGCTTATAATAATGTTTTATAAAAACTACTATTTCTTAAATAAAGTTACTAATGATTTTTTTTTTGTAGATAGTTCATTTTGTAATTTTTTGTTATTTTTAACATATTTTAATTTATAGTACATTCAGTTTTTCTTTATTTATATATTATTTCAAATTATATTTTTTAATATAATATTTTTGACATACATAATTAGAATCAATCAATTATTTTTATTTACAATAAAAGTGTAAATAATTTTCATTTTGTATAATTTTTTTTCTATAGCAGATTTTAAAAAGTACTAATTAAATAAAAATCCTATTCTCAAGAGTTTTCACTAATTTTGAATTTATTTATTTTTATACGATCGTGCAAGAAGTTAATTAGTGATTAATACAAAATGTTTCATTTAAATGCATTTAATGTAATGTATCAATTTTATAATTATAGCGTAATAGACAGTCTTCTAAAATAATTGCGCCCATGAAAATATATGTATATTAAAAACGCCATGAGTTAATACGTTCGCAACGTGCCTTAGAAAAAATATTCAGTACGGCTTATACATCTACGCTTGCGCATTAATATGCTCTTACACTTGGAAGAGAGATGAACATATATTTCATCTCCCTTCATCGTGGTCGCTATTCTGTATAGTAAAATACGAGTATCAGCAGTATATAGGTAATAGGTATATGATGGGCCCGAACGATCGCAGCGCGCTCGTGCCCTATAAAAATGTACTTTTTTTTTTGTTCAATAATAAATATATAACCTGCAAAAAATCATATACCTATATTGTGCATATAATTTATTGTAAAATATAATCTATGTCTAAAAAGTGTTTTCTTTTGTAAAGTTAATTTCACGAATCCATTCCCGATAACATAAGTAAATCAATTTATAATCGAACTAAATAATTAATTATATTTCAATAATGATATACAGTACTATCAAATCTCGTGCATAAAGATAATATATTTGATTATTAACTAATATGTATTATATACGCGCGCGTGTTTTTCATTCATCTTGTGCCAAATTATCTGCTGCTCAAGTAGAAATATTCAAGAACGGAGACAATAGCTGTGCATGGTTCTGCCTGGATTGCCGTCAAGCGAATGATTTGAATACGTCGGCTGTTTTAAATGACAACACCGATCAATGTGATTCAAACCTGGACATAAACAATTTGTTAAAAAGAATGAAAGATGACATTATATCTGAAGTCTCAAATAAACTGGAGGATTTGTTTACGTCTATTAAGTTCTGTTGTGACAAAATTACTGACTTTGAAATTTCGCTAAAGCAAATTAACAATAAATTAAAAGAATTTGATAATATAAAAAAAGAAAATGCGATATTAAAAAACGAAGTGATTACACTGTCTGTTGCAGATTGATTTAGTTTTTGTTTTTATATAATTTCATAATAGTAGTAGCCATAGAAAAAAAGAGTAGTGACAATTTTGATTGATTTGACAGATGTGTAATTTTGAGAGTACTAAATAAATAATATATTAATTTAAATCCTTGCTGTTGATTCTTACGGGTATTTCCAGGGGATAAGCAAAAAAAACTGAACTTGGGGACAGTAACATTTATATGAGAATTTTCTTCACTGTCATCAATAACATTTTATGGTGCCGAAACCCGGGACCCACTGGAACCTGTAATTGGACAGCAGTTAAAGGACCTGAATATATTGAAAAGCGTCTTTGATACGCAAATTTTTATAAGTGTGATTTGACATATCCCTCAAAGTGGAAGAACAACTTATTTATACGATTGAATTATGGCTGAAAAGCAAATGTCTACATCTACAGAAGCTGGACGAGAAAGAGTATCGAAACCAGTTAGCAGACTTACATATAATCAATTAGGAGAACCATCATTTGTTGCTCACCAATCTGCTGCAACTCAGCAAAGAGAAATCCAGAAACCTACACCTAAGCCAAGATCTAGCAAATCCTTACATGTTCCAATACCTAAACCAAGAACATCACGTACATCTTCAGTAGGATCAGAAGTAAAGCTCCATATTACTAAACAACAAGCAGAAATAGAAAAGGAGCGTACTAACGCTGAAGCTGAAGTACAGATTTTAGAAGAAAAGCTAGCAGCTGTCTTGGAAAGAATAAATTTATTTAAAGAAGATGATACCGATTCTTTGTCAGCAGAAGAGAGGAAACGTTTATGGGTTTTTCAACTAGAAAAAATTAATATAGAAGAAAGTTTGAAGGTGTCAAAAATAAAATTGCAACGCCTACTGAAGCTCCATGCTATCAATCTACCTTTACTGGAGAAACAAAAGGTTTTGGAATTCAAGAATTTGGAAGAAGATTATGCTAGTATATTTAGCAAAGAAGAAGAAGAATATACGAATAATCGTACTGAAGAATGGATAAAAATAACCAGTTGAAATCATCTCCATCTAGTGATATTACTTCACTCGCAAATGCTATCACAAGTGCTATAGCTAGTGCAACTGCGTCTAAATCCACTACGGCAGTTTTCTCCAAAGAAGAAAGAGAACTTCCTACTTTCGGAGGTAAACCAGAAGACTGGCCTGTGTTTCTAAATGAATTTGAAAGGACAACTGTCAAATACAATTTGGCAAATTCGGAAAACATGATACGATTAAGAAAAGCTCTGAAAGGGACAGCAAAAGAAACAGTTTACCATCTTTTAGCAAATCCAGATAATGTAAAAGATATAATGGAAACCCTTAAGAGAAGATTTGGTCAACCGCATTTTATCTTAGAATCTCTCTCAAAGAAGGTGAAAGAATGTCCAGCACCAAACTTATCTAAGCCTGATACTGTAATACAATTTGGAATAGCTGTGCAAGCTTTGGTAACAAATATCAAGTCCTATGAACAACGTGAGTACTTGCAATCAGTTGACCTAGTTCATACGCTGGTTAAAAAGCTTCCTATAGACATGACATGTAAATGGTATGATTGGTTAGATGATGACGACACTAGAATTCAAAATCTAGAAAATTTCAGCATGTGGATTTCTAAACAAGTTAACCAAGCCTATCGACGCCAAGAACCTCTCATTACAAACGAAGAAAAACTGGAGAAAAGGAAGCACTATGTAGGAGCGTCTGCGACTCGAGAGAATAAAAATAAAATAGAATTTTGTTTAAATTGTAACAAAGAAAGACATCATATTTCACAATGTCGCAAGTTTCAAAAAGTAAGCGAAGAGGAAAAATTAAAGATTGTCAAAGAAAAAGGCCTCTGTTTCAGCTGTTTAAGAAAAGGACACAAAACCATTGATTGTAAAAGTAAGAAAGAATGCGGAATCGATAAGTGCAGTCGTAGTCATCATCCATTTCTTCATGAATGCTATTCCAAGAAAAGTATCCCTAAATTTCCTATGCATTCGGAGACAAATGAAATTGAGCACGTTTCATCTCATCATGGCAACATAAATCAACAAGGTTTAGAAGAACTTCTATGGTACATTCCTGTGAAAGTACAAGGACCTAAAGGTGTAGTATCATGTTACGCTATGTTAGATAATGGTGCTCAACTATCTCTACTTGATGAACAGTTAGCGGAAGAAATTGGACTTTATGGACCGAAAGAGGCATTGTACATAGGAGTTTTCAATGGTAAAGAAAATAAGCAAGATTCTATGAAAGTTTCTTTTGAAATAGCTGGAGATTTTCCAAACGCAAAATTTTATAAAATGGCCGAAGTATTCACAACTTCTAATCTGGATCTACCCGTTCAATCTTATGATTTGGAAAAAGTTTACCGAAAGTATCCCACTTTAAGAAAAGTACCTCTTCGTTCACAGAGGAATGTCAAACCTCTTATTATCATTGGTAACGACTATTGGAGATTATCTTATCCAAAAGAAAAAATTGAACCTTCCCAAAGTTCACCTGCAGCGATAAAAACAAGACTTGGATGGCTACTGATTGGAAGCGGAGGACGATTAGTTTTGAGTAAGAAAGGTTTATTTCATCTCAACTTGCGTGAGGATAGTGATCTAGAGAGATTAGTTAAAGAATTTATTGCCACTGATAATTTTGGGCACAATGAAATAACTCCCATCAGATCAAAAGAAGATGTTCGAGCTTTAGCCATTATGGAGAAGACCATTCAACGAGTTGGAGAAAGATGGGAAACAGGGCTGTTGTGGAGAGATGAAAATCCTATTATTCCAGATAGTAAACCAACAGCTTTGCGAAGACTGTATAGTATGGAAAGAAAAATGGACCGTAATCCTGATTTTGCTGTAATATGTGAAAATAAGTTTGAAGAATATATCAAAAAAGGATTTCTAATGAAATGTGAAGATAAATTAGATTTGACTCAGAAGAAATGGTATCTACCATGGTTCTTTGTTTATCATCCTAGCAAGAAACCGAGGATGGTACTAGATGCGGCCGCACAGGTACATGGAGTCTCCTTTAACCATTTCTTCATGCCTGGGCCTGATAAATTACAACCACTTCCAAAAGTCATACTTCGATTTAGAAAACACAAGGTTGGAATAATTGGTGACATTAGTGACATGTTTCACCAAATTAGAATGATTAAATCAGACCAGCCGATGCAGACAGTTCTTTATCGAGGAAAAAACAGAACCAACCCCCCAGAAGAATATCAAATGAAAGTTTTAGTATTTGGTTCTATTGGATCCCCTTCATCAGCTAATTATGTTAAGGATAAAAACGCATTAGAGTTTCAAGATAAATACCCAAACTCAGTAAAAGCGATCATTCATGAAACATATATGGATGATTTCCATAGCGGAGCTGATACCATTCAGGAAGCCATTAAACTTCAACAAGAAGTTACTTCAATACATGCAAAGGGAGGTTTTCCAATCTGCAAGTGGAATAGTAGCAGCCTGGAAGTTATAAATCAAATTCCTGAAGAGCTACGTGCATCTGGAATCAAAGAAATTAAAATCAAGTCTGATATTCCAGTAACTAAAACTCTTGGTTTGCAATGGGATCCGGCAGAAGATTGTTTCCTTTTCATGCTCAACACGAGTAAATTACCATCAGATGTACTGACAGGAAACTCTAGGCCTACTAAGAGACAAATAGCATCTTTTATTATGAGTTTATTTGATCCATTGGGATTTCTTACTCCACTGAAAATTAAAGGATTATTGATTTTTCAAATTACTTGGAAGTGTGGTTTAGGATGGGATGATGAAGTGACAGCAACCGTGAACGAGAAATGGCAAAAGTGGATACAAGAACTTCGTCAAATTACTTCAGTGAAAATTCCAAGATGTATTAGGAAGACTGCAGAAGAAGATTCAATATACGAGCTTCACACTTTCTGTGACGCAAGTGAGGAAGCATATTGTGCAGTCAGCTTCTTGCGAGTAATATCTGGAGAAAAAATTGAACTAACTTTCTTATCAGGAAAAGGAAGAGTTGCTCCAATCAAAGGTTTGTCCATTCCAAGAATGGAATTACAAGCAGCATTATTAGGAAGCAAATTTGCAGCTTTCATTAAAAAGTCCTTTGGTGAAGATCTCACTTTCTCTCAAACAATCATCTGAACTGATTCTAAAACGGTTTTATGTTGGCTGAAATCTGAAACAGGACGTTTTAGTCAATACGTCTCCAATCGTATTGGAGAAATATTAAATCTTACTAATGCGGAAAACTGGATGTGGATTCCTTCAAAGGATAATGTAGCCGATGACGGAACACGGTCGACAGCAACATTACCATTTCATTCAGGCTGCCGCTGGCTAAAAGGAAGTTCATTCCTGATGGAAAAGAAGATCTGGCCAAAGTATGAATTGAATATAAAAGAAGTTAATCCAGATTATTTGGAAAAGAAGAAACTTATCATGGTCGCAAGCCATATAGAGATGAAATTACCTCTTCCTAATGTAGAAGATTTTTCTAACTGGTTTACATTGATTAAGAAATCTGCTTCATGGATTGCATCATTCCGGAAAATATTTCGTAAGGAATCAAACAAAATCACTATTGAAGATATGCAGAAAGCTGAAAAGATGTGGGCACACCAAGTGCAAATGGATTCGTTTTATAAAGAAAAACAATTTCTAAAACAAGGAAATTGTGTAAATAAGAAGAGAAAACTATACAGCTTGTCACCAGCTTTAAATGAAGAAGGATTAATTATTGTGAAAGGAAGAATTAACCGAGCGCCACACGTATCTCAATCAGTAAAGAACCCAATCATTTTGAATCCTAAACATCCGTATACTCGTCTTCTTATTAAATGGCATCATGTAACAAATGCACATCAAGGCCAAGAAACGGTTATTAATTCTTTGAGAAAGAAATATTGGATTCTTGATTGTCGAACAGCTGTCAAGAGTGAGATTCGAAAATGTTTAGATTGCAAATTTCAGAGAACAAAACCGATTCCACAAGAAATGGGAGAATTGCCGGAAGGAAGAATGGTCAGTCACACAGTAGCTTTTACTCACTCTGGTGTGGATTTATTTGGAACCATGGAAGTTACTATTGGAAGGAGACATGAAAAAAGATGGGGCGTTTTATTTACGTGTTTGACTACAAGAGGTGTCTATATTGATCTTGTTCCTTCACTCTCTACAAGCGATTTTATAGATTGTTTAATTCGTTTCAACTGTCGTCGTGGTCCAGCTCAACATCTGTATAGCGACAACGGGACTAATCTAAGAGGCACAGATAACGAGATTAAGAAATGTATTCATGAGTGGATTCAAAAACAAATTGAAAATGATTTACTGCAGCGTGGTATTGATTGGCACTTTAATGCTCAAGCATCTCCTCATATGGGAGGGAGCCACAAAAGATTGATAGGGATTGCCACGAAGATCCTTAATAAACTCCTGAAATCTCGGGCTCCTAAGGAATACACATTGTTAACTTTATTGTCCGAAGTAGAAGACATGATGAACAATAGACCTCTAACCGTGACTTCACCAGACCCAAAGGACCCTGAGTGTATTACACCTAATCATCTTCTCAAGCTTAGATGTGTACAAGGCAAGTTTATACCTGGCAATTTCAATGATGGAGAAACCTGTCGTCGAATGTGGCGTCATGCACAAAAACTAGCAGATGAATTCTGGTTCAGGTGGAAAGATGAGTATTTACCAACACTTATACAACGCCACAAATGGATAAGTAAACAGCAGCCAATACGGGAAGGAGATATAGTAATTATAGTAAATGATTTAGCGGGACGAAGCTCTTGGAAAAAAGGTATCGTGACACGGACTTTCCCTGGAGATGATGGTCAAGTTCGAGTGATTGAAGTGAAAATTCCTGCCGTCCATAAGGGAGAAGAGGTGAAATACCAACATTTCCGTCGCCACATCATGAAAGTGTGCCCTACAGGACTCAATGTAAATGACAAAACTTCGTCTTGTGGGAGGGAGAATGTTGCAGATTGATTTAGTTTTTGTTTTTATATAATTTCATAATAGTAGTAGCCATAGAAAAAAAGAGTAGTGACAATTTTGATTGATTTGACAGATGTGTAATTTTGAGAGTACTAAATAAATAATATATTAATTTAAATCCTTGCTGTTGATTCTTACGGGTATTTCCAGGGGATAAGCAAAAAAAACTGAACTTGGGGACAGTAACATTTATATGAGAATTTTCTTCACTGTCATCAATAACACTGTCCAATAAAATAAACGATCTCGAACAGTACTCCAGATTAAATAATGTAGTTATTAATAATATTCCTACCGTACCCGCTGAAAACGTTGTCGAAATAGTGACCAATATAGGAAAAGTAGTGAACATTGAAATTACATCCGGAGATATTGATGCTGCTCATAGAATTCCTTCGTTCAACAAACTAAATAGCAATCACCCAAAACCTATTGTTGTGAAATTTGTGTCGCGCATGTTAAAAGAAAAGTTCGTAAGTGCTATTAAAAATAAAAAACATTTAACAACAAAAGACTTACATTATGAAGGAATTGAAAATAATGTGTATGTGAACGACCATCTTTCCCCCTCAAATATGCAACTTTTCAAGCAGGCCCGTCAAGAACTTCTCAACAAACACTATAAATTCGTGTGGACCAGGAATGGCAAAATTTATGCGCATAAAAACGAATCAGCCAAAACACATCAAATAAACAGTGTGACTGACCTTCATAAACTTATTTAAATTGTTTAATTAAAAATTTGTCGTCTTTTATTTATAAATATGAATTCACCTGTTTATAATACTAAGGTCATTGACCCTAATATTTATAATTTCAAATGCGGGCACATTAATATTGGATCGCTTAATTCCTGCTTTTTGGAATTTAAAGATTTTGTCTTTGATCAAAATTTTGACATCTTAGCTGTCACTGAAACGTGGATAAGTGATTCCTCCCCAGCTCATCTATTTCACATTAAAGGACACAATTTAATTAGTTTACCAAGAGCTGACAAACGTGGTGGAGGTATCGCTTTGTATGTTCGCAGTAATGTTAACTATAAAATATTAAATACCTCATTTGTAACGAAAAACATTGTCGAACATTTATGGATCCAGATCACAAACCTAAATTATACGCTAATTGTTGGTGTCGTATACAACCCTCATTGTCAATTTTATAAAGACCTCAGTGTTCTGGAACCCATATTTGCAGAATTTGCTACAATGGCGGACTGTATTATTTGTACTGGGGATATTAATGTCAATTTATTAATAAATGATGCACGTTCGTTATTTTTCAAAAATTTATTATCTGCATATGGTATGCATCAGTTGATTGATAAATACACACGACCAGTTTCAAAAACTCTTCTGGATATTGTAGCTACATCTAATCCTTCCTTATGTTCAATTGCTGGTGTTATTGAATGTACTAATCTAACAGATCACTCTTGTGTTTATTGTATCTTAAATTTACCTATACCTGTTTCGTCATCTAAAAATGTTATGTTCAGAGATTTTAAGAACTTTGATTTTAGAAATTTTTTTGAAGATTGTCAAAAGGTTGAATGGAATAATATTATTCAATTAAATAATATAAATGATAAACTAGATTTTTTGAATAATAATATTATTGCATTGTACGACAAACATGCACCGATAAAAACTGCTAGAACCTCTAAAAATTATTGTCCGTGGTTCACTCCAGTGATTAAAGTAATGCAACGTAAAAGAGATAAAGCGTTTATTGATTATAAGAAACATAGAACTGAAGCTAAATACAACTATTATAAACAGCTACGCAACTTAACAACAGCTGCTATACGCAAAGAAAAACAGGCTTTCCTGGAGTGGGAAATAAACAATAATATTAGAGACTCTAGTAAGTTATGGTATAACCTTAAACGTCTAGGTGTAACTGAAAGCATATCACAAAAAAATATTCCAGAATCTCTTCGCGAACCCGAAAAATATGGACAACATCTTTTAACTCTGACAGGTACAAGTACTGTTGATATTAATTCCAAGAATTTTTACTTAAATAATAAATATAGAGAGCAACCTGGTCATTCGTTTAATTTTAACTCTGTAGACAGCGAAACAGTGATAAAAAAAATTCTATCGATAAAATCAAATGCTGTAGGTGTAGACAGTATATCAGTAAAAATGATTGGAATAGTATTACCCATTATCGTGGATTACATTACCCATATTGTTAACACATGTATTCTAGAAGGTGTGATGCCAAATGTTTGGAAAATAGCAATTATTAAACCAATAGCTAAAGTTCAGAACTGTTCTACCCTTGATGACTTACGACCTATCAGTATCCTACCAACTTTATCTAAGATTCTTGAGAGAGTATGTTGTGATCAAATCATGTCATATGCGTTAGAAAACAACATTTTGCCATTTAATCAATCGGGATTCAGAACTGGACATTCCACAAACACCTGTCTTCTAAATATTATAGATAATCTTTTAGAGAACTATGATAAGTCTAACATTTCATTATTAATTCAGATTGACTTTTCCAAGGCTTTCGATATGGTTGATCATAGCATGCTCCTCGCAAAATTTAAATATTACAATTTTTCTGAGTTGGCAATAGATTGGTGTGAAAATTACTTAACTGATAGGTTCTTTCAAGTATCCATGTCCTCGGAAGTAGAAATACATAATTCTTCTAAATTTCATATCTTCAGCGGAGTACCGCAAGGATCCATTCTAGGACCTTTGTTTTTTCTTTTATACATTGCAGATATGCCATCTGTACTTAATTTTTGTACGGCGCATACGTACGCTGACGACACCCAGGTACTAGCTTCCATAAATCCACAACCACAGTACATTAAAGAACAATGTGAAACAGTAAATAGAGAACTTGACAAACTAGTAGCATGGATAAAAAATAATGGCCTCAAAATCAACGCAAGTAAATCATCTCTTCTAGTTGTAGGTAATTATGGTGATATACCTGATATTATTTTGGATGGCGAGGCTATTAAGCGTACTTCGACAAAAATTTTGGGTGTACATTTGACAAAAACTTAAATTTTACCAGTCATTTACATCAAAAGCTCTGTGCTGCTAGACTCAAATTACGTCATCTTTTTCACTTCAGGCATGACCTTAGTCCTGCAATCAAACTAAGACTAGTGAACACCTTGATATTGCCACTATTTGATTACTGTGCTTGTGTTTATGTACCAAACCTAACACAAACGGATAAAAATAGAATCACCCTTCTACAAAACAGTTGTTTACAATTCATTTACGGGGTACGTAAATATGTTCATATAAGCGAATTTCGAGAGTTAGCTAATATACCGTCTATAGATAATCGTGTAAAACTAGCATATCTCTGTCTAGTACACAAAGTTTTATTAACCGGTTCTCCATCTTATTTATTTGACAAATTAATCATAAAGAATTATAATTATACACTTCGAATTAAGAACTTGTATATTGTACCATCTTTTAGAAAGTCAAAATTTAAGGGATCTTTTTCATATCTCGCACCGACACTTTATAATGGTATTCCAGATTCTTTAAAATCTCTGTCTCTTTATACCTTCCGTGAACATATAAAAAACATGTTTGTCATTTAACATTAATCATTTTTGTTGCATTGATATTATATTTGTTATTTGTAATAGATAGTTTGTATATTAATTATTGTAAAAAAAAACCTGGTAATTTTCAGTTTGTATTTACATGTATGGTTAGGTGGAAGAACAGCCTTTGGCTGAACCCCGCCTCTTGACTTATGGTCAATAACGATTATTATTATATAATTATTATTATTATTATTATACATTGATCTTGCTTTTAGTTTACTACATTGAAAAAGTTATATTTGAAAATTTGTTTATTCAGTAAATAAATATAGTAGAACCTTAGATCTAGTTCTGTATGTGATATATATGGTAGGTTTCACACATATTAATTATTGGTATTTTTTGTAGAAAGTATTTTTTGCAGACGTTAGGTACAAATCTAATTGGACTTCTTCTGGTGAAACTACTACTCTCTTCAGAAGAACAAAAATGAAAATTCAAAGTCTTTACAGCTATACGATTCTCAAACCTGTATGGCTCTCCCCGAAATAGACTGAATGGAAATAAATCAATTAGTTGGAGATTCTTCCTATAACAAATTAACAAATAATGATAACTTCATCTTGTGCAGGGAATGGAGAATAACATAACTTGGAGACTTATGATTTGTCGAGTCCTAGATACTTTTGGAAAATGCAAAAGTACGTAATTATCGTAAGTTGTATAATACTCGGAAAATAATATTGTATGAGATTAGAATTTTATTTTAATATTTTGTTACGGAATGAAAGCTTTGAAATTTGGGAAATGTTGTTACAGTTGCTGTTGCTAGTGATACTGGAGACCACATATAAACAACTGCTGAACTAGTTTTTGAGTACTTTGTGTTATGTATTTCTTGTAAAAGGAATTAATGAGAATTTGTTTTTAATAGTTGTTATATATATACCGGGTGTCCCAGCTCGACCGACACATGGGAGTTTTACATGGGAAATCAGTTAATTATGAATAGTATCTCCCCAGTGCAAGATATTCACTTGAAATTTTGTATACTTATAGGAGAATATTAATTCTGTGGATCACACTTATTTGAAGTATCCAATTTCGTCTGCAGGGCGAGATTTATTAAATTTAAAATCTAATATTTTCGTTCAATTTCAGACAGCCATGGAAATAAAAGAAAATATTTATCTGACAGTTTAATGAATTACCACTGATTTTAATTCTTATTCCCTGTATTTTAATATTATTTAAGTTGAATTTAGTTTCTTTTTGTTAAATAATATACCAATATTACAAAAATATGAATATCTACAATGGCATGTCATTAACTGTCAGAACTGTCACATAGATATTTTCTTTTATTTCCATGGCTGTCTGATTATGAACGAAAATATTAGATTTTAAATTTAATAAATCTCGTCCTGCAGACGAAATTGCATATTTCCATTAAATGTGATCCATACAATTAATATTCTCCTATAAGTATACAAAATTTCAAGTTAATATCTTGCACTGGGGAGATACTATTTATAATTAACTGATTTCCCATGTAAAACTCCCATGTGTCGGTCGAGCTGGGACACCCGGTATACAGGGTGAATACTGAAAACCTTGACATAGGGAAATAACATGGGAAAACAGTTTTTTGCTGTTTCCATCTGTCCCGCTAAATAAAATCGGGTGTATATGGTATCGTTAGTTAGATTACTTAATTTTGCATCTAATAAAATATATATATATATATATATATATATATATATATATATATATATATATATCAATAAAGTGTGTTATATGAATGTAGATTTCATCTACACAAAGTAATTTGCAGTTTTTTTCACCAATACAGGTAATTAGATGAATAAGATTTGTCTATAAGTGTAAAATTAATAAAAGAGTAAAACTTTTGCTTTTTTATTATTGACATTTTTGAGATAGTCTGAAAAAAGTATAGGTACGCACAGTAACTTACTGTGAATTATACAATAGTTTTTTAAATTATGTAATAGGTATGTAGAAAAATAATTTGCATGTGTTAGATATATTGCCTACACGTTTTAAAATAATATATGAATTAATATGTATAAATAAAAGTTCAAATAATATACTAGTCCAGTACTGGAATTCAATGATGAGAATGTACACTGACATCTAATGGATAGTAGCAGTAACACCGAGTAACACTAACCTGCACTTTGGTAGCTATTCCTCCCATTTTCTAGGATGACGTCATTTTTTAGATTTGTACGGTTTTGGGTCTGTATATTTTATGACATTATTTTTTGGACTTTTATATTTTGGTTCTGCGCCTCATCCCGCATTAAAGATCGAAAGTAGAGACATCTGTAGTCTAGTAGCTGTACCAGTTTGGACGGCGTGGCACTGGGAGTGGAGGTATCTTTGGACGGGTGGCACTGGATCCGTGTAGCATGGTAATTGAACGAAATGGAATTGGACGGTGTGGAAGGTTTCGCGATTTTCTGGGGAGCAATTTATTGAATTTTTTTTTCTGGCGTGTTAGAAACATTTCAAAGAAAATAAAAAACACGGGTCTAATATTCTTACGTACAGATTGAAATATTGAAATTGAAAAAAACTTGTCATACCCCATTAACCTTTAAAAACCAAATATATTATACGAACCAATTTACTTCTAATAATGTAAAGGATATAAATATTATAATGATTTTAATATTTATATATTATAAATTATTATAAATAAAGAACATGTATTCTTATGTGTTCGATATCCTAACGAGGAATTTCCAGTAAGTTATTATTTATTTTAAATTATTAAATTAATAACAATAGAAACTTTAAAGGTAAACATAATAAACGTAAACTAATTATTATTTTATGCAATGAATAGTTTATTTTGTTTATATCTTCATATTGTTCTTACTTAAAATTTATTTCATTTACATTTATATTATTATTTATAATAGTTAATTTTTGAAAATGAAATGTTCATAATGATTGTTTCATAAAGATTTGTTTTTATATCTATGTTATATTTATTTTTTTGAATTATATTTTATTTACATTTTAGTATATTGCTAAGTTATTTATTTTATTATTATAATAATGTGTCAGGAACAATCAATGTATTTTATTTTGATGTTGATTTGCAGCTTGGAAAGAAATATGCTAACAAATTGACTGAGTAACGCTTCTGTATATTCTTTATACTATGACAATACTACATGTATTCCTGCTTGTTATTTAATACTGATTACTTCATTTTATTACTGCAATTCAATGAAATTTACAAAAATTAATTAATTTTTATATTGCCCTACAAGCCAAATGACAAATGTCATTTTTTTATTAACAAATAAACAAATATCAACAGAATAAGTAAATTAAATAAATGCCCAGACCAAGTAAACAATCATATTTATTATATTAACTTCTACAATCAATATATTACAGCTAAACTTAAAAAAATGCATAAATTTTAAAATTATTTTTGTAAATTTCATTGAATTTGGTATTAAAATGATTATACAATTCATAATTAATTCAGCCAATAGCATTTGAGAATTTTACTTAGTTACCATGTATTGATAAGTGAAAATACCCTTGACGACGTGGTATTACCGTTTTTGTATTTTCGCTGGGTCTCAAAATGTATGATTTAGATCTAGTAGCATTATCATCGTCACAGTAACCACCAGTAACACGTTGTTTTATTTATTAACAAACGTCAAATATTTTTTTCATCGTAATTTTGTGCAATATTATTCGTATTTTCACCATGAAACGATTTGGAAATATTGTGAATGAAGAAATTAATGAAAATATAGAGAATCTTACACCTATAAATACAATTAAATCACAAAAATATGTTTGGAAACAATTTCAGGAATTTTGTGAGTATCGCAAATGTGAATTGTCTGAACAAACTTCTGATGAACAATTAGCTTCCATATTGAAAGATTGGGCATTTAACATGAAAAAATTGGATGGAACCGAATATAAAGAAGGAGTTGTCAAAACACTTTGGAATACTACCGCCAAAATTCTTCAGAAAAAATATTACGAAGATTTTAATCGAAAAATAGACCCATTTAAAAATATAGAGTGCTATTCTGCTGTCAACGTTAAAACTTAAAGGTTACCTGTAGCGCAGTTTTGAGCTGACCTCTAAAAAATCGTATTCTAGTGTCAATTTTCACTGCCGCTAACGCTAACGGTCACCTCTAAAAATTAAAGGTACCACTGGGTAACTTTAAATCGTTTTAACGTTAACAAGATGGCGGATGAACATGGAGAGTGCGCCGATATTCAAGATGTTAGAGACGTTTTGGACGTAAATAGAGGAAGAATTAGAGTTGAACGTGAAAGAATAAATCCTTTTCAACAGTTTGATGATGAAGAATTTAGACGAAGATATAGACTGAGAAAAGAAACGTTTAATTTTGTAATTGATCTTGTTAGGGAAGACCTGGAATCTATTTCTCAACAAGAAAGAAATATTAGTCCAGAACTACAAGTTTTAATAGTACTTATATTTTATGCGAACGGGTGCTACCAAGTTGAGCTAGGTACGTAAAATACATAAATTTCATACCAAACCTAACCTTAAAATTTAACAGTACATATTACTCAATAGAAAGAGCATAAACGATACATTATAAAACCTTGTGTTACATTTCTATAATACAATATATTATAGGAGATCTGCATGGCGTAAGTCAACCTACGGTGTCCAGGATCGTAGCTAAAGTATCACGTTCCCTCGCAGCTATTATGCACAGATTCGTGAAGTTCCCTGAACGAATGGAAGACCTGAAGACGGAATTCTATAACATTGCAGGTTTTCCGAAGGTCGTTGGTTGCGTGGATTGTACCCATGTACGCATTAAAAACCCCGACAAAGAAAACCCAATGTTATACTGCAATAGAAAGGGATTTCATTCCCTAAATGTGCAAGTAGTTTGTGATGCGAAGTGCAGGATTCTGGACATCGTAGCAAGATGGCGAGGAAGTGTTCACGAATGTCTCTGGTATAGATCTTTAATAGCCGCCATTGTTCTTATAAAACCACTAGCTTCCATTTTTTTTTTTGCAATTCCAACCATATTTTTTTTTTAATGTGAAGCCGCGGATCACTCCCTTTACTCTCCATTATGTTTGCTTGATCTTTTACAAATTCTATTATCATTATTTTCTCCTCTTCCCCAAAATTTTTCGTCGAATTTCTTTTACCTTTACTCATTTTCCCTGATTATAATAATTAAATTATGTATTAGGTTAAAATAAACAAATATTAATTTTAAAATTGTGTTTTATTCTATATTATGTAAAATTTAATAAAATACTCCTGTGTATTCACAAAGTGAATAAAATTACTGCTAATTATGATTTAAAACTTCGTAACGTTTAAGTTTTGACAGGTAATACAGTGTTGCCAAGTGTTGTTTTGCCTAAAGGTTACTGGTAGTTAGCGTAGATCATTTACTGACAGTAGAATAACATCAACTCTAAACAATAAAGGTCACCTTTAACTAGAGACCACCTCTAGGCTATTTTAACGTTGACATCAGAATAGCACTCATAGTTTTTAAGGATGCAAGGAATGCACGGGCGGCTAAAAGGAAACAGCTGCAAATAATTCCTGAAAAAAGGAAATCTAGTTCTGTAAGTCTTACAACAGATGAGATAGATAAGATTGTCAAAAGCTTCGACGAAAATACGCCGGATGGCTTGCAGAAATTTTTTTACCAAATTTCTGCTGTGGAACTAGCTTGGCGCGGAAATGAAGCATCTTCCTGTTTAGTTGATTTTTTCAAAAAAGAGGTCGATAATTATGGTAAATTCACGGAACGTTTTGAGTATAATACGATATTTTCTAAGACAAGACAGGGTGGAGAAAAAAACACGGCAGAATCTAAATGGTTGACACCAAATAAGCAATGTCAAGATCAATGTCCAGTGCGCCTGTTAGAGAAGTTGTTGAGCAAAAGATCGATAAATATTAAAACCAATCGATTGTTTTTAACTCCAAATCCAGACTGGAAAAAATCTGGTATTTGGTATAAAAATAGTCCAGTGGGGCGTCAATCAACTAAGCCAGTGGACACGTTTAGGTGCGAAAGGTATTGGATTAGACACCCATAAAATTAAAATAACAAATCATTCGAATCGTTCATCTGCTGTAAGTAACTTGACAAAATCTGGAGCAAACTTACAAGAAATTATTCAAATAACTGGACATTCTGCAACAAACTCTCTTAAGCCTTATTTAAAACTTAGTAATGATCATCATAACAAATTGATTGAAAATATGAGAAATGAAACTGTCCATTGCACTAACATGGCAACTTCAAGCACATCGGCAGATAATAATATAACTAATATATATTATAATAATTGTACAATTAATATAAATACAAAATAAATAAGAAAATAATTTATATTTTTGTCATCAAATTTATTCATTGTATAATCCAACGAATCCACTTGTATGTTCAGGTATTATTATCAGAATATTTTGTGTTGATACACTCAACGTATTATTTTGGAATACCACTCCTCCTTCGGAGTCGTGATATTCCAAAATAATACGTTTCGTGGCAACACAAAATATTCGATAATACCTGACCACACGTGTGGTATTATATATGACTATACAACTAATCGGAAAATGGACCAATCAGCTAGTTGAATTTTTCTTAGTTACGATGTATAACATCGGTTATTTATGTTGCTAAGTCGTGTTTTCGCGGAACACCATGAAACAGTTGAATCATATTTAATCGTATCATCCGTGAATATAAACAATTACAGTTTTTGGCATTTGTTTAATATAGTTGATTTATTCGTTGTATAGTCTTAATATATACAACTCAACCTTCGAAAATAATCTGAATATACAGTTTACGGACTCGATGTGTTACCTTTAAAACACATGTCGTCCTCAACTGTATATTCGATTATTTTCGAACCTCTTGTTGTATAACTATTGAATATGTGACAATATTTTCCCAACTTTTCACCGGATGTTAGCTACTTGTGGGCGACTTCCAAATATCCAGTCAAAAAATATAGATCAAACTGCTCTGCCATATGTCTTCACAAATTAATTATCTAATAGTTTGCATCTACCAACTACCTTATTTGGCTAGGTTGTAAGGTTGTTATTGTTATCTGATGTCATCATATTATTGCCGCGAAACTTTATTAACAAAATCTGAATAAAGTTTAGATTTATTATTGATTAATATTTATAAAAAAAATATTTTTTGTATGATCCCATTATATTAGCTTATTGCAATTTAATAAACCTGATTATTAATTATAAAGAGGTTATTGTCTCTGATATAAACAGTGGCGTGATTTGGGGGTGCAAAGGTTGGCAATTGTCCCCATAAAGCAAGAGAAATTTATTGGGGAAGATTATACTAACGAACGTTTTAAGTATTTTTTTTGTCTGTAGGCTAAATTGTGTGTGTTACCTACATAAATGAAAATTCCGCCACTGGGTATGAATTATATTTTAGACCAAAATATTAAAGTATTTTAAAATGTTTTCATACAAAAGCTAATATGTCATTACTATTTTAATAAAATGGTCAACCATTTTTCAAAAATATAGAGTAAGTATCATACTACGAGTAATACCGTATTAAACAAGAGAACTATGAAGCAACAAGAGTTCAGTACCATGTTTCTGGTCGTCAACATCTGCCCAAACTAGACATCCAACTCCCAAGAGAGAAACAAAAACAGCAACAATATGAACCATGCGATAGCGTACACCAAGCACTAGACAAGTTAGTACTAAGGCCACCGGTATTGCTACGCATCCCAACAACTGAAAGCCATAATAAGAATAATTTGATTAGTAAGATGGGTTAAACCGTACTTTACGACCAGAAGTGAAATTTTCAATAAATGGCATTTTTCAATTTTTTTCTATAAATTTTCTGTTATAGCAGGTTAGTTCAGATTTTTTTTTTAATTTTTATAAATTCTCACTACCATTCAGCAGATAATTTAACTTCTGGTCTTAAACTAAGGTTTATATATATATATATATATATATATATATATATATATATATATATATATATATATGTATATATTTATATATGATCATGCAATGTACAGAAGTCAGACCTGAATGCTTGCTATTGTGGTGAACTGATGTGAAGCAGATATCAAAGTATTCGCCTGGACATCTATCAAACTTAACAAGAAGTACCTCCAACCCCTTGTTTTAAGAACGGATATCAAGCTATGATTCCCACCGCGACAAGCAAGCCATATGGTGTAAATCACACACAACAACATGTAGTGCGGAAAGCTTTGCCCTGTCGGTAATACACCCACTGTTCCCTTGTTCATATAATGAGACAGTATTGTTAGAATGCATAACAGCAATGATAAAAATTGTCCCAATATTATATTTTGCCACGTTGGCCTAAAATACATTCCATAATGCATACGATTTTAACATAAACTCATTTTTCATTATCATATTTAGGTATATGAGCAAAATAAGTACCATTTCTCTAAATCAGATAGATAGCTGCCAATTCGATCACACAATCCCACACTATTGGTTTCCATTATTACAATCCTCACTCTTTCCGAACTTCTTGACATTTAACATTAAAATTGAAAACTATCAACAAATATGACAGGAGCTCCCGGAAAGCCAAAATTGAAATCGATTAAACAATATCCTGTTTTATCGGCATAACTTTAGTTTATTATTTTTTATAAATATATCAAGATAAATTTTTAAAAATCTATTATATCTTGTGAAACGAAATGTTACTAAGGAGTTATTGATCATATATTTTATTTTTTGTAGATACAAAAATTATAATTTATATAGTCCAATCTAGGTCGTGAAAGTTCCTTTCGTCATAATCGAGCGGGAATTACAAAATCTGAAATATAATTTCCAGTTTGAGATGTGATTGTAGTGAACAAACCATATAACCGCACAATGCAAATAACAATCATCTGATGTGTACTTATGTGTAGTTTGTAAGATAGTGATATATTTAACGTTAATATATTAATAAATTGTATATTCATACTAAAATATGTTTATAATATAATAGCGGACGTATTTAAGATAAGGTATGAGGTTGGATTTCAATATACATATCTGCGAATAGTTTACATTGTTTGTTTTATTTATAAATAAATTTAATTTAAATGAAACATTTATTTTTAATATTTTTCACAAAAAAATACATTTATAGATTTGTACCATTATTTATAACAATGAAATTGTCAACTTTCCACAATTTCATTCTTTTTGAATACCAGAGAAACGGCTACAACATTTTAAAATTATAAGAATAATTTGCAACATCGATTGTATATTATGTAGTTATGCCCTGTATTAGTTAATTTTGTTTTATTTAGTTATTTTGATATGTTTTTGCAGTATTTTATTATTTACATTTTTGTTCAATGTGTTCTTTTCTTCTCTTTTCTTTCTTCTTCTTCTTTCTTTTTAGTTTTTTGAAATGACTGTGAATTTTTAAGTACATTGAAAACAGGTTAATACCCCTAAAGAAAAGAGAGGCTACATTTTTGGTTGAGTACCTACGTCCTATGGTGCGGGCTAGTATCATTTAACAGTAAAGGATTACATGATACATACAACGGTTTTAAATAATATCCCTACATTCATTTTTTAATATGTTTAATTCTATTTATTTTAATAGAATCATTTACAATTTGTTTTCAAATCATTTCTTCCATTTCATCATCTTGAAAAAATAATTTATTTACAATTAAAAGTAACAAGTTGTTGGTTTTATTTGAAAAAGGCATGATTCCCACTTTTGACACGCTCTTAACCGTTCTTATACTACACAAACACTCTGGACAATCTGAACCGTCTGATGACGTCACCAGAGAACTCTCACTAATCTCTCAGAGAGAATAAACGAAAACGCCTACTATCTAAATTACTTAGGTGCCATGGATATCTAACAGTGGGAGTTTCTCAATCCGGGAGTGCCACTTCCTTGGAGATAGCAGCACTACTGGTTGACTTATACGGGAAACATTGTATTTTACAAAAGGGCTAGTGTTATTTTGATACTTTGTTTTAAAGATATTTTGTTAATCATATGAAATGTCTCGTCGAGAACAGGTGTACAGGAATGAAATTAAACGTCAACTGTAAATACTTCATTGATGCCGGAGGCCTAGTGAAGCTCAGCGTAGCTGAGCCTTCGCTAATATAATACTAAGCCCGAGTTGCACAAAGCTTCATCAATTTTGATTAATTTTTTGACAGCAATGTATTTTTAATACGTGGCCATGGTAACAACGTCAAATTAATCAGTGATTTTTTTAATTAGAGCCTGATTAGCCTTTCTGCAACCGGGCATTAATCAATAATGGCAACTAAGGAGGCATTAATATTTTCTTTGATATACTCATATAAAAAAATTTCGGTACTCTTGACCAAATAAAACTTTCTAAAATATTTTTTCTTGCATGTATATTTTATTTGCATTACATATTAATAAATAAATGATAAATTTCAATCAATTATTAAGAATGTTGTATATATTTTACTGGCTTCTTCTTTTGGGCAGTGGTGGCTAATTTTTGACTGACTCGTATTGTACGGAGTTCTAGGAGTCAAACACCAAATGTTAACCAAATAAAAATATAGCTTCGTCTGAGTGATTAGATCACTATAACCTGTAGGTCTCTTTAGAGGTTTTACATTTAAATCAGTATTATTTTAATGAGAGAAAAACTTGATTTTAAATAGATGAAATTCTCATCTTGATTTCAATTATTTACATTCCTCATTGGAATGATGAGGCACAAACATAATTGGTATAGTAATTTTTTTTCTTAAATTTTATTTAAAAAATAAATAAATATTAATGAAGTTTTTAAGAAAGTATCACTATATTGTTATAATTTAAAACAAAATATTTTCTGCTAGGCATGCATTAGGGCAAATATTACTACATTTTATATTAAAATTTTTAATATTAACAAAGTTATAGTTAAATAAAACCAAAAATTTACTTTCCTAACCTTCAAAAACCAATACAAATTTTGTAAGGTTTAAAAACGCAGAGGTAGTACGTATTTCTTAAATATTTATTTTTAATTTTATTTTGCCGATATTTAATTGCTTATAATAAAGGTATATAAATATCATTATTTTAATTTAAAATATTTAAATTTGACATTCCTGTTCTCTTCAGCGACATCTATTAACACGAATAAAAACTGTTTAATACCAATACAATACTAAAAGTAACTAAACCATCAAATTAATGTGAACAAACATTGAATATGCTAATGAGTTTAATGAAAAATTGTTTGCAAAATACATAGGTTCGTGCATGAGTACACGCGCATAGGACGCTTTAAGTCAAAGGCACTGCATGCGGTGTTGAGAAAATTGTAAGTTGAATATTGAAGAAGTTCATTTGAAATAATTATGAATTTTAAAGTTTATGGTAATACATAATTCATTACTTATAAAAGTAGATATATAATTTTTAAGTTCCTAAGAGCCTACCCAAAGTAGATATACAATTTTTAGGTTGTCAGGAGTCTACCCAAATTTATTCCAATAATTTTATTTGTTTAAACTATAGAGTTGTTTTTAGATTAACCAATTATAGATTGTGAAACGAATTTCAAAATTCAGATGTTTTAACTTAGATATTCAATGCCATAGGATGATGTGTGTTTCGTTCCTTTTAGGGATTTTTGTGTTGGCAGAGAATTTTATTTCTCCAACATGTATAAGCTGGAGTGAAAGAGTGTACGATGTCAAAATTGGTGTTATTGTGATTGAGTAAAACTTGATAAAATGTCTGGATCTATAGAAATCCCTCTTCGGGATACCGACGAGGTAAGTAAAATTTTTATGCCCCATTGTTGCTAAATATTTTGTACACATCTAACCTCTACATTTGTCTAACTTTATTTTTTCAGGTAATAGAATTATGCTTGGATCAATTACCTGACGGTGAAGAAGTATTAGGAATTTTAAGACAAGAACATGCACAACTTAATATTTGGGTCAATTTGGCAGTAGGAAATTTAAATTTATTTGGTTTCTTAAAATTAAGTACGTTTTATTTTAGTTGGAGTATTACAAACAAAATAAAATTGAAGATTTTATTAAAATATTAGAATCATCCAGAAGTGATGCAAATGTCGACTACAGAGATTTTGAAAAGGATCAAATGCGTGCTTTGGACATGTTGGCTGCGTATTATGTTCAAGAAGCAAATAGGGAAAAGAATAAAGACAAAAAACGAGAATTATTTACAAAAGCTACATTTCTGTATACAACCGCAGACAAAATCATCATGTACGACCAAAATCATTTGCTTGGTCGTGCCTACTTCTGCCTTCTGGAAGGAGATAAGATGGACCAAGCTGATGCGCAATTTAATTTCGTTTTGAATCAGTCTCCGAGCAATATCCCGTCACTGTTGGGTAAAGCTTGCATTGCGTATAATAAGAAAGACTTCCGAGGAGCTTTGGCGTTTTATAAAAAAGCTCTCCGGACAAATCCAAACTGCCCAGCAGCTGTACGACTAGGTATGGGTCATTGTTTCATGAAGCTCAACAACCAAGAAAAAGCTCGGCTTGCATTTGAGCGAGCACTACAACTTGATAATCAATGTGTTGGCGCATTGGTTGGTTTAGCTATTCTTAAATTGAATCAACAACAACCAGAGTCTATTAGGAATGGAGTACAAATGTTGTCGAAAGCGTATACGATTGATTCAACCAATCCTATGGTTTTGAATCATCTGGCTAACCATTTCTTTTTCAAGAAGGTATTTATATCTATATTTATGTGTTTATTTGGGGTTATTATAATTTCTATAATTTTAATTATCTATTAAATTTGAAAATATATGAAATACGTAATGAAATAATTCAATTTGCCAGTGATCTAGTAAGGGGTTGCATAAAAATAAAATTAATTATTTCAGAATAGCTTTCAAATAAATGTACTATGTACACCCTCATAACCTTCTATTGTTATACACTTATGGGTTGATTCTGTTCAAATCTATATGATCTGTAAGGGTTGATTCTGTTCACGCACCTGTAAATTTGTAAATTTGTAATTTTTTAGCTTTTAGATGATATATACGTAGACGTTTACAAATTTACAGATACAATCATTCTGATCGTACGTCAGAAACGAACTGAGGTACAAATGTTAACATGTAATGTTATGCTTTCTGCAATTAACTTGACATTAAAAAAAAAATGAATTTTGAAACGTCATTAAATGGAGTTTTGATTACCTATATTTTTATAAAAATGAAACAGAATTATAATCACGAATGTAACTTACAGAAAAATTGTAAATTCTTTCGGATCCTTAACGGGTTGATTCTATTTACATATATAAGATCAGAAAGCAAATCTGTAAGATCTGTATCGCTTTTTTTTTTATGGTTACAAAAACCTGACCGCAAGTTTACAGATATGACTTTTTGTCAAAAATGAAACAACAAAAAAGGTCAAATTTCTTAGAATTTTGTTTGAAGGGGATGATAATAGATAAGTTTTTATAAGAATATGGTATTTTTGCTAATTTTATGACAAAATTATTAATGAATTGTATGACATGTGAGGTTATCTCGGAAGAATCTGACAGATACTTCAAACCCATTTGAAATTCTGATTTTTTTAAAGAAAATGTTTGGAAATACCACTACTGCATTACAATTTATAGAAAGTGTGAATCTATTTATTTATTTATTTCCTTTCTAAGATATGAATGTATATTTCGTACTGATTACTATAATAGTTTCTTGTAAGTTTTCTTTTACTCTTTTCTTTAGATCTATGTAAAGATCATTCATAATTCTGTATATAAATCTAAAAAAACAGAACGAATAAAACTTTTGTCAACTAAAAATGAAAATAATTTAATTTTTATAAGAACACACTGTACATTACCCATTAAAACAATACAATTTAAAAAATAGTTTTACAGTAAAACAAATTTTTTGGTGTTTAGATTTGCAGAAAGTATAACCGAACATTTTAACATTATATAACTCAGCTAGTCACAGACATGCGATCAGAATTGTCGTATCTGTAAATTTGTAACGTCAATGAATAGATCATCTGTAATCAAAAAAATTACAAATTTACAGGTGCGTGAACAGAATCGATCCATAAATGAATTATTCCTTACATTTTTATCAATTTAAATATTACATTAAGTACATCATTTATGAAGTACCTTATTTGTGAGATACACAGGGTGAATATTAGAAAACTTGACAAGGAATAACAGGCATATAGTTTTTTGCTATTTTTATCTATGCCGCTATATATGATAGGGATATGTGATATCGTTCTTTTAGATTATTTAATTTTGTATTTACTGATATCAAATATTACAGAAAATATCCTTCCATACTTGAAATATTTGATGAAATAATTTGTGTTGTGACAGCTTGTCATTTTTATTTATGTAATAAGAATTTTCAAAAAAAGTGCTCCAATGCCAAATAAATAAGGTTGTTCGGAGTCGCCACTGACAACAGATGGCAGCACTATAGGCTAAAATCCCTAGATTTATAAAGTATTGCAATCCATAGAGCCAATCTTAGATGAGGTATAACAGAGAGATATGCCACACTCCTATAGCTACGTACTACTGAGCAAGCAAAAGATGTATGGTCGAGAATCGCCTAACAGTCAGTTGCGTGAGAACAATCCGCCAGCTGAGTAGTGCACACTTACAGTGAGACGAACGAAATATTGGTCATAGTGTTTAGGACCTATCCTCATTATTTGTTTGGTTGAGTTTTCCATATAACTACTCCACTGGTCCACTGTTCTCAAACAGCTGGCTGCAAGCGATTTTAAACCTTAGATCTTTCGACAATATACATATTTGGGCAATGCCATATCTCTATGTTATAACATGGGTATACCTCATCTAAGGAGCCAATACGTTAAAGAGAGATTGCTATATTTTTGCCCATAAATGGCGGTAATATAAGTAATCACCATATATCTATTAACTAATATACCGCCTATCTTCCGCGATTCGTACGTTGAAGAATATGAAATGGAGATATATCTGCATCGCACACAACTGGTACCTACTGCGTTCGATTTAAAACCACCAATTTTATAATTCAATAGGGCACGAGCGCGCTGCTGTCGCTTGGGCCCAACCTCAGTGGCCGTGGTCCAGAAAGGAGCGGGAACTTTAAATAAACGTCCTGAACAGAGATAACCATAAATATAATACGGAAAAAAATGTATTTATAATAGCACGATGCTTTAAAATAATTGTATTACAGAAAACAAACATACTATCTACAGAATTCGCTCTCTACTAGGGGACAAGTGTGCTGCAATTGCTTGGGACCAAGCACGACTTTACACCAACTTCACACTGGTCGTAGTCGAGAAAATAGCGGGAATTTTAAGTAAACGTCATGGAGAGGGATAGGATAAGCAGTAAAAAAGAGAACACATTCTGTAGATAGTATATTCGTTTTCTGTGATATAACTATTTTAAAACACTACTATTACAAATACATCTTTTCCCTAATTATATTTATGGTTATCTCTGTTCATGACGTCTATAAAGTACCTGCTCTTTTCTGCACCATGGCCACTGAGGTGATTGGGCCCAAACGACAGCGCGCTCGTGCCCTATTGGCTACCGGCGGGCATAGAGATAACGAAAGAGTGGGACTTGGAAATTGAAGTCTTTCAAAGAATGTACTTTTGTAAAAATTATATTTCAGATGGCGACAAAAATTCATATTAGTAATTTTATAAATAAACAATATTAGATAAGTCGAATAATATTATGTATAATAATTCTTTACTATATTGATAATTCTATATTTATTTATTTAATTTTAAATACTAAATTGTGAGTTGGAAGGAAATACAGTGGCGTACAAATGTATTGCGCAAATATATTTTATTTCTTCTAAAAGATTATTTATTTTTGCAATACATTTATATATTACTCATCTTGTAAGAATGTTAATACCTGTTAATTAGTGTAGTCGACATTTCAAAATTTATGTTCATTGTATGTTATACGCATAAACGAAATTGTTCGTGTCCATAAGTATTGCGCCAAGTTGTTGACAGTCTATATACTTTTTTTTAATTTTCTTCTAATTCCGAAATTAAATTAAATTTAGGCTATTGTCCAACAAAATGGTAAAATTCACCCACCTACAGTTACGAGAAGCCGTCATAAATTTTATAGACAAATATCAAACCATTTTGAAAATGAATAGCAAAATTGACCTCAAGATTCTATTTAAAATTTAATGAAATCTATTCCTCGATGGTGTGCTTGTGCTGCAGTCAAGATAAACATAGACATACGAGTAGATATAGTGAAGTATTGTTCAAGCGTTTCTCACTAGAGGCACCAGTGTTATTAATACTGTTTGAGCATTGTTCGCTAGAGGTATCATTGTAGTTGTCATTGTTTTCTTTTATTTGTTTTTGTTTATGGTTTTGGTTTTGTTAGTCGCGCGTAAGTTTTGATTATTTTTGAAACTTAAAAATTAAATCTGTCTTTTTCAAGTAAGTACAAGTTCCACATTGCTACAAATTATTATAATACACCTTTTTTTTTTAGGACTATATATTTTTAAGGTCCATTTCATCTTAAAAAAATGTTATTTCAGTTTAGATTTATTTGTCTTTACCTAGCAGGTGTAAAAATTAAACATAAATAAATTTAAAACTTGTAATATCATTCTAAAGAGCACGGGCGCCTCTAGTGAGCAATAGCCGAACAATACTTTCACTATATCTACTTCTATGTTTTTCTTTCTGGCTTACCGAATACATAACAAACCAAGTGAAGTTTTGTCTAGTTATATTTTGTCGTTGGTATGATATAGTGTAAAAATTTGTTTGGCGCTATACTTCTGCTCGCACTGTATATACTAGTTTGATGAGCATGCGCATCTAGTACACTGTCCCACTTGTAAGCGATGCAAATATGTCACTATTACGCTTTGTTGAACTTGTTTACAGTACATTGGTGAGATGGGGGATCACCGGTTTAGTTATAGGTATATATAGTAATCAGCCACATGAAATGAAAGTAGTTTTATTCACAACCACTATTGTAATATGTCAATTCCTAACCTGTCACAGGTTGGAAACGTATGTCATTTTTAACTGCAATGACAATCTCTTGGGTGGGAAATACTTTAAAATCCCTTGGGGGGGAAGTGTTTACTATGGTTGCCTAGTAATACTGTCATAAATCTCTAAAAGTAAGGTGATCAGTGCGGTCAAACATATTAAAATAAATTTAAACATTTGTTTTCATAGACTACTACCGTACATTAATTTAGTTTATTGGAAAAAGGCGATATACGAGTAGAAGTTAATTTGGATAATTGTGAATAAAATAGTATACATAGTTCGGTGGGAGTTTCATTACAGCCTTGCGCTATATCTGAGCCTCGAGGCAGGTGTAAAAATTAAACAACGCCTCTCGGTCATATAATAAGCCCTCGGCTGTAATGAAACATTTCCCACCTCACATGTAATATACTATTACATATTAGAAAAGTAACCAAACTTGCGGTTTCAATTGCACGTTTTATAAAGCTTCAAAGATTACAAACAATATGTGAAAAAGCCTTGATTGTTGTATTTTGAACTATAAAAATAGTAATAAAATAAGGTAAAAATGATAATAAGATATTTTTTTGCCCAAAAATGGCGAATGATTGCGGTACTTTGTACTTCTAGGGACTTTATTATAAAGAGTGACCAATAAAACTATTCAAGCATAGAAATTTCGAAAATGATAAGATATTACGAAATCGGTTGAATCATATAAAACTTACCTCATATGGAGGCTTAATATTCAATGTCATATTAAACATTTCAAATTACCCGGAAAAGTGGAAAGTATCTAGAGTGAAACCAATATTTAAAAAAGGCGATAAGAATGATATCAATTATAGACCAGTTGCATTATTGTCAAATTTTAGTAAAATTTTTGAATCTATTTATATATTTATAATAAAGTTTGCGGTATGATTTCCACTAATCAGTACGGTTTTATAAAATGTAGAGCCATTAGATATAAAAAAATTGTAAATTTTTCAATTTTCGTTTTTTGCTTATAACTTTCTTTTTTTCAATATAAAATATATACCTAAATTTGCACGTTATTCAGGCACTTTTTAACGACGAATTCACTGTAGTACTCAAAATTGTGTTCTTGGGAAATTGATACCAACTTTCAATTTTAATATGAGCGTGATGCCAACCAAGCCTCTACCTAGCGGCCTAATTTAAAATTCTTATCCTTGTTGTCATTAGTCGTGAAGTAGGTTTGTGAACATTTGCTGTATTATGATAAAATGTTAACGGAATTTTTCGGTGATTATGGGCGAGGTTCTATATAAGAGACGAACTTCTCATAATTTTGATGTTCATTTTATTTAAATTCCAATATTTCGTGGATAATTTTTCCACTTCATCAGGGATAACTACGATCGTACAATAATGTAGTAATAATTTTGACACAATATTGTTAAAAATACTTACAATAGTTATAACATGTATAAAGTTGTTAATGTTAAGAAACATAGTCACATTTGTTGTTTAAATTTGAAATTATTGTTGAAATTTTTACATTGTATTTGTAGAAATTGATAAAAAAAGTTTTTTGTGGCCACGTGCAGCTTGGTTAAAAATTTTTGGCAGGTTATATTATGTTTACCAATGACATAGTATAACTACCGTAGACCCAGCGCGGCCTATCCTATTACATAGGTTGTTGTGATGTTGGAACTAAGCTGTGACGGGGCAAGGAGGGTGGCACTAGTTGTAATGCGGTGTGCATACTTTTGTGTATATGTTTGAAGCTGCCCCCAAGCGTGTTTACGTTTACTTGTTTTGTGGTTAGTAAATTGTGAACTTTGTTTTTCGCTTTTTTGTGGAAAGGATTGAAATAATTTGTGCAAAATGGTCCGTATACGTGCAGTGAAGAACTGTCGTGAGATTTCTGTGCATAAGAAACCAAATATTTCGTTTCATACGTAAGTTTATCTTTAAATTCTCCACTCTCCAATATGATAATTTAATGGACAATAATTTTAGATTTCCTAAAGATGAGGAACGGAGACGTGTGTGGATACAATTGGGAATCGGTTAAAGAAAGATGCTTGTCCCACTATCATAGACATCCCTAACATCGAAAAGACGAAAAGTGTAGTCCAAGAAAAGTCAGATAACAATATTGATATATCGTGATGTTTCTGCTACATTGTGCATATTTTGTTCCAGATTAGTTACACGAGAATCTTTCGAAGACAACACAGGTATCACTGTTTCTACTTCCAAAGCAGATATTCCAACTGTTAGGTTTGTAATAAAGAATATGATTTAAATTAACCATATAGAAATAAATATCTTGCCAAATTTTCACATTTACCGCGAAGTAACGGCTTCAACCTTCAACTTCGTAATTAGTTGTTGAATGTATGCACACCGCATTACAACCAGTGCCACCCTCCTTTCCCCGTCATGGCTTAGTTCCACCATCACAACAAACGCCGGCGCGCTGAGTCTACGGTAGTTATACTATGTCATTGATGTTTACTAATAGACTGCATTAGTGTAACGGTCATTTTGTGGCGCCAAATTCAAACTGAAACCCTAACTCGCCTCTACCGATTTATACGCTTATGTTATTCTTATGGGAATGAAAATATGATATTTTTAAACTGCTAGAAAGCATTATAAAATGCGAATTTTAACTATTAAACCTTGTAAATACTGATCTCTAATATTTTATCTATCTTCTAATGTAATATATAAACCCAAAAAACATAATATTATTTAATAAACTTCAATTTAAACAGTAGGTACAAATTTCTGAAAACGTATGTCGTAGCTGTCTTAGTATTCAGTTGAACCTGTCACTTTAACGCGGCGTTTTTAACCTACTGTACCAAGTAACGACGTATGTTACTATATGCATTAGGGAGGGTACTCAACACCCGAAATTTCAAACCTCGAATATTCATTCATCGAAAGTTTCACGTCTGGAATGGTACAATACTAGAAAATTCAAACACAGTAAAATGCGTACATCGGAAGATTCAAATCCAACTGTATTCAAACCTGGAATGATGCTTGCACCGAAAGTTGCTTACACCATAAGTTTCAAATCTCGAAAACTAGTTCCTTGTTTGAACGCGAGGGGGAAACACAGTGGCTCGTATTACGAGCTCACTTTTATAATAAAAACGCTATTTTAACGCCCACTTTTACATCATAATCTTATGTAAAATTGAAAGTTATAATCACGATATTATTATAAAAGTGAGCTAGTTCGCTTTTATAATAAAATCGCGATTTTAACTTTCCTTTTTACAAAAGATTTTGATATAAAAGTGATCGCTAAAATCGCGATTTTATTATAAAAGTGAGTTCGTAATACGGGCCAATGGGTTTGAGAATGTAGTTAAGTAAGCTAGTTGTCACCAGATGTCAATCTATACATATAATTTTTGAGGAAATATAAACGACATACGTTTTCTTTCAAAACAGTTTTCTACCTATATAATAATAAATTCTACAATTTAAATAGTATGTTTTTATTTATTTATTGTTTGTTAGCTACAGGATGAATCCCAATCACAAAGCAACCTTAGACAAACAACACATTATCGATGTACCAATATCTTGTATACAAAATGTTTATCTTTTATGTATTTTATGGTCAAAGTGAACAAATTCACTAAATTGATCTAAATAAATTAAATAATTAAGGTAAATAACAATATCCTTAATGTGAATTAGGGAACACGGTAAAGTTCTTCAAATTATGAAAATTTAAATAGCTAAAAGTTAGGTTATAGTATAAAATTGTACCCCGTGGGCATGACCAAAGCCAAATAGATACATAAAATAGTAATAAATAAAGAAATTGACTTAAAATAGCAATGGTATGTAAATTTAACGACAGTGGCGGATCCAGAGACTTTCCTAGGGAGAGGCGAATTACCGTTTTCTTTTTCGTAATCATAAACAATAAAGTAAATAATAATGTTAAACACAAAATATCTTAATTAATACAAAATAATTGAATTAGAAAAAATAAAATTATTCATATGAACAAAAGAACTACTAATAGGCCTGTTTCATTATCCTGCTTTTTAAAAAAAAACATGTTGCATCTTAATTTTAGTTGCGAATAGAATATAATAAAATAGAAAAATGTTAAATTATTGACATTTTAATATTACTAATTATCAATTAAAAATTCACTGTGTTCAAAACGAACGCTATTTTGCTGACGAAAGCCGTACGACTAACGCATGCGCACAACAGTCGTAAACAAGTAGTTGTGAAGAACGTTTGTCTTTTCATATATCATTCGAATGTTTATGTTTGACGCCGCTGATTTTGAAGAAGTTATTGTGTATTCAGAAAGAAACGAAATACGCCAGGTATTATCACTACGCCTGTTTCACTCATTCCAGACTTCTCTTTCTAAGCAGTGAGCGTGTCATCACTTTATACTACTGTTTCTCGCGAGAGTATATTTTTGGAACTTTGTGAATTTTTTGTGACTATATGCAGTATTTTTTTGCGAAATAAAAAAATACGTATGTCATATTTTTAAATATAGATTAACATATAAAAAATCAGAAAAGCATAAACAACCCTATTACAGCTTCTCCTGGAGGCATCCAAGGTATCACCAACAATGGGTGGGATTTTGTAATTCGTTATCGTACGTCATTGTCGCGAAAAATTTAAATTAGGTAAAATTAGGTCTAGTCAACTTTACTTAAAGTTCGAAAAAAACAGTGTTGACAAAATGAAACACATGTTTGTTTTTGCAGGTATTGTTTTCGCAACTTAGTTATCGCAACAATGTACAAAATCATTAGATAATACTTGCGAAAATTACTGTGCAAAATATGACAAGTGCGATAATTATCGCATAAGTTATAGAATCCCAGACAATGTACACAATCGTACACTTTTATTAAAATTATTTGTCAAAACAACTATTTAAATTACATATAGGGGCATTTATTCATTAGTTCACATACAGTAATTGAAGTGTTTAAAATAATTAATTCATTAATTTGTAGGTGTAAGATGTGCAGCAATTTATAAATAAAATTTCTGTATAAACAAAAAAATATGTGAGCATTGGTAGCTGAATTAACATACTAATTTTATAAACATTTAATTTAATTAACAAATTATAAATTTATATAAAGACATCATATTCATAAAAAAAATAATGTGAACATTAAATTATTATCTTTCCCTATTACGCGTTTAAATTATTTCGAACTCTTCTATTCCCTTTTAAACCTATTGCAATTTATTATTTATTGATGATGATCATAAACAAACTAGTGTTGTTTCCATTAAAGCTTAATAAATATTAATCTACAGAATTGAATATATTCCAAATATGCAGCAGTGATTTTAAATAGTTTGGGATCTCATTATAGAGTGCATTCACATAAGTGTTTAGTTTTAAGGTTTACAATTACGTTTAAGATTAGGAAAGTTTGACGCCATGTATCAAAATGAAAACATTCACACTGCGCATCGTAGTGTATGCGTTAAACGTAAAGTATGCAAACTCCAAACTTTATGTTTAGGTTTACGTTTATGTTTAGGAATGGATCAATAGCAAAGCAGGTAGCATGCGTCGTATAGTTTTCTCTCTTTGTAAGCTGTCACTTCAAATATAACCACAAATTTCAAATGAATCGCAAAGAAAAATTAATTTTGGCAACTACTTTATAACTTTATAATAAACGAATAAAACAACTAAACGACGATGGTGGGTTCGCCAAATATTACAAAGACGTTATTCTCAGGGAGACTGGTACAATTTAGTTCAAGAGATAAGATTATAGGACACTGAATGTTAGATTTTTTTTCACTGTTCATATTTGTTTACTCACACTCTAAACAATGTAAACAACTTAAGCCTGATTTATACATTGCATAGAATAGAATGGAATAGAATAGAATAAGGAATGGAATAGAATAGAAATATGAAACAATGTAAACGCATGGAACCATTTATACTTGCACAGAATGGAATAGAATGGAATGGAATAGAATAGGAAATTAATTATTTTTATTTCCCATTCTATTCCATTCCATTCCTGTTCCATTCGTGTTACTCCGAGGATATTCGTGGAGTTACGTCTGTTGGATTACGCGTTTTGTTGTTATGTTTGGTTATTTCATTTATTGAAAAATACCCCATTTTGTATGATAAATAAACTATAAAAAAATTATGTTGCCATTTGTTTGAGAAAGCCATTTTATTTATGTATATTCAGTTTTTCAAATTTGTTGCAAACGTTTTAAAAATTATAACAAAAAACATGAAAATTTATTTTTGTAGTAATAAGAAAATGTAAGCAAAAATAATAAAAAAGATGGACTTTTGATGCATAATTTTTAATTGTAGAAAAACTTTAGGTAAATACATATAATAATGGATATGTGTGAACAATAATTAGGAAATATTTTAAAAAGTTATTTTCATATATAATATTAATTTAGCTTGTTTATGGGACAATTTTTATAAAATTCCAGCTTCTAGTTTAACCAGAGTTTTGATATTTTAGTGACAAAGTGAGGTTATTCTATTCCAAGTTATTCTGTTCTATGCAATGTATAAATGGGTGCTACGTATTTCTGTGCCTATTCTATTCTATTCCTTATTCCATTCTATTCTATGTAATGTATAAATCAGGCTTTTATTTTGACACTGTTGCCCAAATAATCTATATTATCGACTTACTTAATTTTTGCAAAATTGTGGATAGATGGCACCATTTACTTAACCTAATAAATATCTTATTATGTGAATGTCAGGCTATTTCTAAGCTTAAAACATAATTGTAAATCTTAAAACAAAACACTTATGTGAATGCACCTGCCTTGAATGTTTCTCATGCATTACTACTTCACTCTATATGAGATCCCAAACTATTTAAAATCATTGTTAGATGTCACTGCCTACATTTAAGCTGCATATTAGGAATATATTCAATTCAGTTGATTAATATTTATTTCAAGTTGTACTAATTGTAATTACAGTAACTATTTCCTCTTTTATAGACAATTATCTATATTACGTAATATGTACTTGTATTTGAGTTAGGTGGAAGACCAGCCTTTGGCTGAACCTTGCCTTTGAGAGTAACTCAATAAAGATAATTATTATTATTATTAGTATTATTATTATTATTATTATTATTATTATAATTTACGTACGTATTATGTAATTTTTATAAGAAAGCTTCAAATACAGCGATCATTTTATTAAGAAATTATTATAAAATAAAATTGTGTAGTAACAATGAAGTTATGGAAACATCATTAATAAGATTCCAATAAGGGAATTTAAATATATGGAAAAAATGGATATTTGCTGTTGCTAGGGGACAATTATCGGATTTACTGTGTAATATGATATTTTGAATGACAGAATCCTGTAATAGTCCCCTAGAAACACATTTCGGTTCTGTTGAACTAAGTGTTCAAAATTTTAAATTGTTGTACAAAAGAAAATAAACAATAGTTCAGGTGACCCGTAGTTGAACTAACGCAAAATGTCTAAATTCTAAGTTTTTTTCATACTCTCGTACGGGAGGCGCTACCATGTGATATACATGAAAACATTTGGCATAAGGTATTTTATTTATTTATGATAATTTCAAAGCAGCACGCGGGACAGTTTAGAAAATAAATAAAATTATATGTAGAATATGTCAATGACTACCCCATGGCAAATTTTTGTTATATCTGTAAGTTACCAATACAGCCCTTGTCGAGTGCTTTTATTTGTTACCAAACATTAGATACTTTTCACAAAGTTCGGCAAAAAAAGTAGTTAATCAAGATGGATAAATTATGAACATTTATGCATGCCCTTATCAAACCTTTTAATTTGGTACCAAACGGGAGTACTTTTGATAAATTTTTGGAAGAAGCAAAAGCTGGTCGGTTGATACTTAATAATAAAACTCTTTTGGCAACACTGATTGGAATGCTTGAAATTTATAAATTATAATTCACAATTTAAATATTACTGCCACTGTATTCAATTTATTTTAATTAGGAATAACACATTTGGCAATACTGTCTGGAAGAAAATCGTAGTTCATTTTTCAATTTATAAATTATCATTGGCAATCCTAATATAACTGTCACTGTCTTCAGTCTTCAATGAAGTTCATTTAGGAAGATTTGGTTTTTATTTAGTTACTTCATAATACATTTGGCAACTTTGACTTATGTTATTTGAAACGTCAAAATTTGATAAAATAAAAGTCGATCAAAATGAACAATTTTTGTCATTGGGGTATTCTAATGTAGTAAAATTTAAGGTAAAAATGTTACAACATTGTGGATTATGCTATAATGTGACTGAATTATGAAAGAAACTCAAAAAAAGTTATTCGTAACATGAGTTTTCTTTTATTTTATTTCGGCGCTAAACAGGTATCACGTGGGTTGTGACGTACGTGGGACTCATGACATATCTATTATTTTTGCAGACACTGTACCACAGCTATTCCGCCATTGGTGACTAATGACAGATAGACTGCCGCGTCAAGCGTTGTTTGCAATCATGCGGCATGATTCATGCCCCCACCTTATAACTGTCATGAGTCCCACATACGTCATATCTGGAAAAATTAAAATTTTCAAGGAATTTTTAAAAATTCATATCTCGCTCAAATTAAATAAAAAAAGGACTCAAAATTTTAGATTTGTAATAAAAAAAAAAATACGTGAATTTCCCAAAAAAATCATTAGAATACCCCATTATGAACGCCAAGCATCATCGAGATTTTTATTTGACACCAAACACACATACTCCTAAGAACTTTTAGCAAAAAACAAATGCCGATCGACATGGAACATTTTTACCATTTCTGCAAGCTAGTCCTAATCAAGTCCTTTGATTTGATACCAAACTCAACATACATCTGACAATTTATTCCAAAATACAAAAACCGATCATCATTTTTCATTTTTGTCAATTCTGCACGCCAGTCCTCAACGAGACTATTCTTTTGAGACCAAACACTACATACTTCTGACAACGCACACAGCAAAATGTTGAATTTATATTATTTAGAAATATTTGATTTTCATTTAGTTACTTACTACACATTTGGTAACTCTTTTTGGAATAAAATCCTAGTTAATTTTTAAATTTATAAATTATTATTGGTTATACTAATATAATAGCCACTGTCTTCAGTGAAGTTCATTTAGGAATATTTGTTTTTTGTTTAGTTACTTCATTACACATTTGACAACATTGACTTATGTAATTCGAAAAGTCAAAATTTAAAATAATTAAATATGTGTTATAAACTTATAATATTGCTAAAACCTTTGTTCGGGATTATTTTTCATGATATTGTTTCCAAATTTTTGATAACAATGTTCTATTAGAAGATACAATCATTTAAAGTTCATAGACAGATTGTCAAAATGACGGATGCCTGCGTGAATCTTCTTAAATTTAGACATGGCCTCTGGGATCCATTGTTCCAATGTACCAATTTTACAGTTTTTCTTTTTACAAAAAAACCACTCAATAAAAATATGAGACCCCAAAAGGATCGTATTTCTCATTTAACCACATTAGAAAAATTAGTATATTAACTAGCGAATTCTCGGCTACGCCGAGCATTCCCTAGAGCTCCGCTGTCAGTGCAAAAAACAAATGCTGATCGATATGAAACAATTATTTCATATTTCCACGTCAGGCCTCACTGAGACCTTTCATTAGATTGCAAACACGATATACTTCAAATAATTTTTTGCAAAAAACAAAAGCCGATCAACATTGACCATTTTCGTTAATTCTGCACACCAGCCTTCATTGAAACCTTTCATTTGATACCAAACACCACACACTTCTGACAACTTTTTGCAAAAAACATATACCGATCGACATAGCACATTTTTGTCAATTTTGCACGCTAGCCCTCTCCGAGACCTTTCATTTGATACCAAACACGACATACTTCTGACAACTTTTTGCATAAAACAAAAGCCAATCGACATGGAACATTTTCGTCAATTCTGCACGCCAGTCCTCAACGAGACCTTTCATTTGAGACCAAAATCGACATACCTTTGAGAAATTTTTGCAAAAAACAAAAGCCGATCAACATTGACCTTTTTTGTTAATTCTACACGCCAGCCCATATCGAGCCTTTTCATTTGATACCAAACACCACATACTTCTCACAACTTTTTGCAAAAAACAAAAACCAATCGACATAGCATATTTTTGTCAATTCTGCACGCTAGCCCTCAACAAGACGTTTCATTTGAGACCAAACTCGACATACCTTTGAGAACTTTTTGTAGAAAACAAAAGCCGATCGGAATGGAACATTTTTGTCAATTCTGCACGCTAGCCCTCAACGAGACCTTTCATTTGAGACCAAACACGATATACTTCTAATAATTTTTTGCAAGAAATAAAAGCCGGTCGACATGAAACATTTTTGTCATTTATGTACCCCAGCCCTCACCGAGACCTTTCATTTGATACCATACACGACATACTTTTGACAACTTTCTGCATAAAACAAAAGTCAATCGAACATGAAACATTTTTTTCATATCTACACGCTAGCCCACACCGAGACTTTTCATTTGATACCAAACTCGACATACCTTTGAGAATTTTTTGCAAAAAACAAATGCCGATCGACATTGACCATTTTCGTTAATTCTGCACACCAGCCTTCATTGAAACCTTTCATTTGATACCAAACACCACACACTTCTGACAACTTTTTGCAAAAAACAAATACCGATCGACATAACACATTTTTGTCAATTTTGCACGCTAGCCCTCTCCGCGACCTTTCATTTGATACCAAACACGACATACTTTTGACAACTTTTTGCATAAAACAAAAGCCGATCGACATGGAACATTTTTGTCAATTCTGCACTCTAGCGCTCAACGAGACCTTTCATTTGAGACCAAACTCGACATACCTTTGAGAATTTTTTGCAAAAAACAAAAGCCGATCAACATTGACCTTTTTTGTTAATTCTACACGCCAGCCCTTATCGAGCCTTTTCATTTGATACCAAGCACCACATACTTCTCACAACTTTTTGCCAGACAGTGACAGATTACAGCGTGATTCTTTTTAAATTTAGAAATGGCTACTAGGATCTTTAGTTTCAAGATTGTTTCAAAATGAAAAAAAGTGTGTGGTTTTTATTAATTTACGCAAAAACTGCTCGACGTAAAAATATGAAACACCAAAAAAGGCACACCTACGCATCATTCTCTACAACTTGATATTATTATACATAACAATTTCATAAATGGTTAAGGCTGTAGGTTTGTCCGAAAATTTGGCGATCGTCATGATGAAAATTTCTGCAAACTAGCTATTGTCGAATGTTTTCATTTAATATCAGATACGACATGCTTTTGACAACTTTCTGCAGAAACATATTGTAGAAAACAATAGCCGACCGATATGACATTTTTTGTTATTTCTAGAAGCCACTCTTTGTTGACTGCTTTCATTTCATACTAAACATCACACACTTTTAACGACTTTTTGCAAATTACAAAAGCCGATCTACCTGAAACATTTTTGTCATTTCTGAACGCCAGCCCTAAATGAGACCTTTCATATGAGACCAGACACGACATACTTTTGACAACTTTTAGCATAAAACAAAAGCCGCTCAACATAAACCTTTTTTGTCAATTATACACCTTAGCCCTTGTCGAGTACGTTTATTTGAGACCAAACACGACATACTTGTGACAGCTTTTTGCAAAAAGCAAATGCCAATCGACTTGGGACATTTTTGTCATTTCTGCACGTCAGTCCCCAACGAGACCTTTCATTTGAGACTATATACTGCATAACTTTTTCGTACCACATTCGGCAATGTTGACTTAAATAATTTAAAACGCCAAAATGTATAATGATTAAATATGTTGTGTTAAAAAAAATGGTGTATTCAAATCTTTGATCTTTGATACAATAGATTCTTCTTAAATCTACACACAGCCTCTGAGATTTTTTGTTTCAATTTACCACTTTGGCTTTGGCTAAGTTTTTATTTTTTCACTAAAAAACTATATTCGGTACAAATATGAGATCCTAAAAAGTGTTAAAGAAAATATTTAAAATGTGAGATTGTCGCAGGCAACTAGAATCGCTACTGCCTTTCAACCGGTAACGATCAAGTAGTTGTTTAAAAATAAAAATATATTACAGTTGTCTCAATTATAAAAAACGTCAAGTGATTATAATAAACTGACTGATTAATCCTACAAAAGTGTGTGTGTTTTATTTATTCCAACTAGGCACAATCCAATATCCTCAATAGGTTATGGGCCCAGGATACGGCCAGTGAGATATAAATAAAAACGAAATCAGTCAAGAAAAAGTACAACAATGGCCGCAAATACGGTAGACATTAAGCACGTCGCCAAATTTGATGGTAACAATTACCATCAGTGGAAATTTCAAATGCATTGTGCATTGAAAGCAAAAGGATTGTTTGTGGTGGTTAAAGGTTTGGAAAAGAAACCTACTGAAGATAGAATTACTGAGTTGGTGAAATGGGAGAAAAATGACGCAATAGCAATGTTCACTCTGACTTCTGCTATGGACCTCTCCCAGATCACACTAATTGAAAATTGTACATCATCCAAAGAGTTAATGGACAAACTCGATTCCATTTACGAGCAAAGGAGTGAAACCAATAAAATGATTGTACAAGAACGCTTTCACGAATACAAAATGAATCCTAATGACAACATTGCACAACATGTGGCAAAAGTGGAAAACCTAGCCAGGCAGATCAGAGAATCTGGAGATACAGTAAGTGATATCGCTATAATCACTAAAATTTTAGGTACTCTCCCACAAAAGTACCGATATTTACGTCAAGCATGGCTCTCGATGGATGAAACCAAGCAAACAATCACGAACCTGACCGCTCGTTTACTAGACGAAGAAGCAAATCTAACGTCAATCGAAAAAGTTGAGACCGCATTTACGACAGCAACTAAAAATCCACCAAACAAGAACAAGAAATGGAACATAACGTGCTACAATTGCCAAAAGAAAGGACACATGGCTCGGGAATGTCGTGCCCCGAAGAAAGTCCAAAAATATAAACAAGAACAACAGAGCAATTACTCAGCATTTACAGCAGAGAAAAATACATTAGAATGCTAGGTAACTTCCAAAGAAGAAGCTTGGATAATGGACAGCGGTGCCTCAATGCACATGACGTACAGGAAAGAATACTTCTCAAGTTTAGAAGAAAACACTAGTAATGCTACCGTAATGGTAATGTACTACCCGTCAAAGGCAAAGGAACCGTGAAGATTAAAAAACTACTAAATGGACAATGGTATGATTCAATAATCACAGACGTCCTTTACGTACCAGACTTAAGAAAGAACCTATTCTCAGAAGGAAAATTAACAAACAAAGGTCTGAGGATAATCAAGAAAGGTAACACTGCAAAAGTGTTCGAAGAAAACAAGTTAATTGCATGTGCAATCCAAGATTCAAACAACCTGTACCAAATGCAATTTAAAACAATTGTTACGTTTGAAGCAAATACGTGCGTGAATAATAAACTGAATCTAAGTCACTACGAGAAATGATATCTAAAGGACTAATAAAAGACGTTGACTTAAGTGAAACCGAGAATTTTTTCTGTGAAGCATGTTTATACGGTAAACAACATAGAATGCCGTTCAATAAAACAAACAATTTGAAATATAAAGAAGGTGAACTAATCTACAGTGACCTTTGCGGACCTATGACAACACCAAGTATCGGTGGTGCAAGATACTTTGTTGTATTCAAAGATTGTTGTTCTAGTTATCGGGTTGTATTTTACTTAAAACACAAATCAGATGTGCTAGACAGTTTTAAACAATACGTAAAGTTGTGTAAAAATAAGTTCGGTCACATGATAAAAATATTGCACATTGATAATGGAACTGAATACATTAACAATGATTTTCAGGAGTTTCTTCAAGAAACTGGTATTGAACTTGAGCGTACGGCCCCGTACACTCCACAACAGAACGGGAGCGCAGAGCGCGAAATGCGCACAATTGTTGAACGAGCCCGTGCTATGCTTCACGCCAAGAACCTACCAACCAACTTATGGGGAGAAGCAGTCAACACGGCGGTTTACCTGCTGAACAGGACTGCAACAACCAAGACTCCAAACTCATCTCCATTTGAAGTTTGGACCGGTAAGCAGCCAACTTTTTCACACATGAGAATTTTTGGTTCAGATGCATACACCCACATACCTAAAGAGAAGAGAACTAAACTAGAGGCCAAAAGCAAAAAGTTGATCTTCGTTGGCTACGATAACAACTCAACAAATTATCGTTTGCTTGACCCACAAACGAAGAAAATAACCGTTTCAAGAGACGTCACATTCATTGAGGACAAGACAATTGCCAATGACAAAAACGAATCACGTTTTATCACCATTGAAAGAGAAGATGAAACTCAACCAGAAAACGAAATTGTTCAGGAACCATTGAACAATGCTGAAGTTGAAGATAGACCACTTGAATCGGGCGAACCTGCGCGTGTTCTCCGACCTCGAGAAAACATCAGACGTCCTCCAAGATTCGATAACTATGAAGCTAGTTTCGCCGAAATGCACATTCCACTCAACTACGAAGAAGCCGTGACATGCAGAGAATCTGAACAATGGAACAAAGCAATAGAAGAAGAAATCACCGCACTAAATAAGAATAAAACATGGGACGTAGTCAAATTACCCGAAAACAAGAAGGCGATAGGATATACGTGGGTTTTTAAAGTAAAGAGAACACCAGAAGGCAAAGCGCGATTATGTGCACAAGGATATGCACAAAAGGAAGGTATAGACTACAATGAAATATATGCGCCAACTACAAGATATGACTCCATTCGAACCATACTTGCTATTGTTGCAAAAGAAGATTATGAAATGATACAATTCGATGTCAAAACCGCCTTTTTATACGGTGAACTCAAAGAAGATATCTACATGCGTCCGCCCAGTGGAACAAATATTGACCCAAATCACGTATGTAAACTTAACAAATCACTTTATGGACTGAAACAGGCACCACGATGCTGGAATCAAAAGTTCAGCCAAGTATTACATGATTTCGGACTTATTCAGTGCATTGCAGACAAATGTGTTTTTCGCGGTAAACTGAATAATAAAATAGTACTTTTAATACTATACGTGGACGATGGCTTAATAATATAAAGCTATCCTAAATATTGTAATAACAAAACTTAAAAACTCGTTTGAAATAACGGTGAGTGAGCCAAATAATTTTGTGGGAATAAACATAAAACGAGACCGCAATAAAAGATCCATATTCATTCACCAAAATAATTACATAAAAGATATAATCAAACGTTTTAAAATGATTGACGCAAAAGCAAACAGTGTGCCAGCTGATCCAAATACTACATTACATTCCAATATGGAATCAAAGAAGATAGAAAACGTTCCATATAGGGAAGCAGTGGGTTCGTTGATGTTTGCAGTCATCGCAACGCGGCCAGACATTATGTATGCGGTGGGAGTAGCAAGTCGCTTCCTGGAAAATCATACAGAAGCGCACTGGACGGCAGTCAAACGAATAATAAAATATTAGATTGGAACCGTCAACTATGGGATCGAATATTACCATGGAGACAATGAAAACAATGCGCTCATTGGATATTCCGATTCTGACTATGCCAACGACCCTGACACGCGAAGATCTGTGACAGGATATGTCTTCAAAATTAACAACGGGGTGATAACATGGAACAGTCAGCGACAACATACTGTATCCCTTTCAACCACTGAAGCGGAGTACAAAGCAGCGTCCAATGCTACAAAAGAAGTAACCTGGTTGAGGCAATTCTTAAGCGACATCGGTGAACCTATGAGAGAAGCAACTCTAATTCACATGGACAACCAAAGTGCAATACGACTGGTAAAAAACCCTGAATACCACAAGCGTACAAAACACATTGATGTGCGTTACCATTTTATCCGAGAACATTACGAGCGGAACGAGATCGATGTGAAATACATTCCAACAGATGATCATTTAGCGGACATATTAACGAAGGCATTGAGCCATGAACGGTTCAAAACTCTTAGAGCAAAATTAGGAATGGTTTGTAAGAATTAACATAAATGTAAACCTTATTATTGTATAAAATATAAATTTTATTTTTGTAAGTTTGCAACAATCATACATTTGGTGGGAGTGTTAAAGAAAATATTTAAAATGTGAGATTGTCGCAGGCAACTAGAATCGCTACTGCCTTTCAACCGGTAACGATCAAGTAGTTGTTTAAAAATAAAAATATATTACAGTTGTCTCAATTATAAAAAACGTCAAGTGATTATAATAAACTGACTGATTAATCCTACAAAAGTGTGTGTGTTTTATTTATTCCAATTAGGCACAATCCAATATCTTCAGTAAAAAGGCTCTATACCTCATTAAACCACATATCATGGAATAAAATTCTAAGCTATTACATGAATGGTTTGACCTATAGAGTGAGCAACCAAAATAATATGTGACTAGCGAATTCTCGCCGAGTATTCCCTAGGCCTCCGGCGTCAGTGGAACACTTACATTTGATGACTACTTTCATTTAATTTCAAAATAAAATTCGGGCACAGACTAAACGAGGCGTATAATGAAAACGAAAAATTATTTTACATATACTTACAAATAAAAAGGATAATATGGGGAAAACACAGGAGGGTGAACTTAGCAGCCGATTCGCATCAGTCGATTCAAAATTGAACTGCTTGTGAACAAACCAAGCAGCGCGACCAGCAGCGTTAGACCAAGGCCAACTGTACTTTATAAAAATTGATACAAATCTTAAATGGACGTTATTCAACGTTTATAGCTATATTCCAAGTCTGATACTAATTAAAACTTAATTATTAAGTATAAAATGGACATTAGCAGTAAGCTTACTTATTATTATACATTATTGATATAAATGACATTTATTACCTTGAGATCCAACGCGCTAAATTTGAATTTATATGAGGTATGCACACATATAATATTATTATTAATAACCATCGTCTGATTATCAAACTTTGCACAATTTTATTCTAATATTGTTACTAACAAAATGCAATAGACAATTTCTGCTCATGACATGACTAGACTGAGAATATATGAGATAGACATATGAAGAAAATAATTATTATTGTTGTTAATTATGATCGTCCGAGTTTCAAACTTAGTACACATCAACCCTAGATTGTTACTAACAAAACGCCATAAACAAATTCTACCTATGAGCCGTACAAAAACTTTATCAATAAATTACGGTACACAGAATATATGAGATAGACATATCAAGAAAATAGTTATACTGTTGTTAACAATGATCGTCCTAGTTTGAAACTTTGTACTAACATCCCTAGATTGTTACTTACAAAATGCCATAAACAAACTACCCTAATATTTATATTAACTTCTAATAATAAATCAATTTTAAGATAAAATCTATTAAACTGTTTCTTTAATAAAACAATAAGATCGTTGCGGTCTTGAACCCGGATTATAAAATGAATTCTGTTTATAAAGCTACGTACATACCACTCAGTTATAGAACACTTTGTTTGAAAAATTCATATCACATATACATGGTCATTTTTTTTCGAGTGTCCAGACGATATTTCCTAAATTTAAAAATATTAGAGAAAAGTTTTTCAAATAAAACTTATGCAGCATTATGTGTTCCTTATAATAGCATTAAAAAAATTTTTTGTACAGAATTTTTTTTTTGTTTTTCAAATTGGAACGTATATTTATTTAAGATCTCAAAAATCAAACAATTTCTTAAATACAACAAATACAATATAATGACCAATCCACATCAGCAACTAAAGGCGATATTCTAAAAACTGCTAATCCTGTGTCTGCTAAAATTTCTACTAGCAATGTAAACGGTGCCGTGTTAGTTAGATGCAAAGATTCCGAACACTCAAACTATTTCAAAAAACTAGTAAATGACAATATCAAGAATAAATATGAAATAAAACAAGTATCAAATCTTCACCCCCGGATTAAAATCGTTGGAATGTCTGATGGATTAAAAGGATGAAATGTAAGAACTTTCGACCGAACAAAATAACACATGTCTTCAATATGGTTTTAAATAACAGATTTTAGTTATATTTTCTATTAAAAATAATAACAAAATTTATCAAGCTGTAATACAAGTAGATATTTCCTATCAAAATTTACTATCTAGAGGTGAAGTTATTGTAGGCTACGATTGCTGTTCTATGTATGATGCTATCGAATTACGTAGAAGCTTTAAATGTTGTGGTTTTCATCATTTCACTCATACAAAGATTGTAAAGCTTCTGAGTTCAAATGCATAAACTGCATTAAATTTAACGAGTCCCATAAAACCTCTGTCAACACTGCTCACTGCGCATGGGACCGTGAGTGTCATGTCTATAAGGATATCTTAAAACGATTTAAGAAAAGCATCCTTGGTTTAGAATAGCAATTACAGTCTGACACTAAGAGCCGGTTTTTCCACCTCATGTTAAAGTGCTGGTTACCTGAACCATCGGTTAATAGAAAAATATCGCATCGAAATAGTAAACAACATATATTTTTGACGACTTACATCAACTTTTCGATGCGATATTTTCCTATTAACCGACGGTTAAGGTAACCTGCACTTTAACCAGGGATGGAAAAATCGACCCTCAGTCATACAGCTTGATAAAAAAGTTAAAATGTTATTACCAAAATGTTCAAGGTATGAATTGTAAGTTAAATATACTTTAAGTCCTTGCTCCTACAGTCGATTATGATATCCTAGCTTTCACTGAAACTTGGCTCAATGATGATATATTAGAGTCAGAATTACACACTGATTGCTTTTCAACTCATCGCAGCGACAGAAAATTCAAATTGTGGAATCTTAAACGCGTTGGTGGAGTAGTTGTAATGATAAATAATAAATTCTCATCATGTACCGTTGATGGTACGTACTATTCAAACATTTTTCTTGTCAATGTCGATATTATTTGCGCAAAAATTATTCTAAATAATACTGCGTTTTATGTAATCGTTATGTACATTCCACCTGCCTCAGATATGTCATCTTATAATGCTATTTTTGAATTTTTTGATTGCCTCAGTTTTCTACAAACTGATAATTTTGTTATTTTCGGTGATTTTAATATAACGGACTTGGTTTCCGATACTCCTTACCAAAAAGTTGTTTTATTTAATAGCTTTGTTGATTTTTTCAATGCGCATCAATTTAATTCAGTACGCTACAAAAATAACAGAATCCTAGATGTTGTTATCTCGAATATCACTTGAACTGTCAGCCATTGCAAAAACTGTTTATTTAATATCGAATATGATCATCACCCCGTTTTAGTTACAGAAATCGATATAACAACGTTTAGCAACGGTACTAGTAATTTTTTAAATAAAAAAGAGATGTTTTACTTATAATTTTAGAAAGGCTGTTTTTAATAAATTTATGTAGTCTTTTAGGTGACTTTGATTGGGATACACTGAAGCAATTTAATAATGTTAATGATGCTTGTAACTATTTTTATAATTCTCTCTGTGCTATGTTTGACGAATATGTTCCACGCAAAGTAGGAATCAGTATCCTCTTTGGTTTACACGTGATATAATCCGGACCATTCGTATGAAAAAGCATAACAGAAAGGTACATAATAATTTTCCAAATAACCAACATTGTAACAACTATATCAATTTAAGAAATAATTTAAAATCAAATATTAAATTAGCCTGTAATAACTATATTAAGAATTGTGAGTCTACAATTAAAAATGACCCCAGTAAATTTTGGAATTTATTAACTCTAAACGAAAAACATCTACATTTCCTAAAATGATGTATTGTAACGGCACTGAATTAACTTCATCTGGTGAAATAGCTGATTCATTTGCTACATTTTTAAAATCTGTTTTCTCTACTTCTTCAACTACAACTAATTATTATCCTTCAGACCTACTTCATTCTGTATCTAATAATTTCGTTAATCTTAATCATATTTCTGTAGATGAAATTGAACAATCTATTAAACAACTTAAGTTTAACCTTACTTTAACCAGATCTTGTCCCTGCCCTAATTATTAAAGACTGTGCATATCCTTTGTCGAAAGCTTTATTTCATATATTTAATCTTTGTTTACATACAAGTGTTTTTCCTGATAGATGGAAGATAACTAAAATTGTTCCGATTTTCAAAAGTGGCAATTCAATGGATATTAAGAACTATCGACCTATCTCCCTTCTCTGTAATTTTCGCAAAATTTTTGAAAAGATTATCTACCACTATAAAGTGAAGTTAGAAATTGCGTCTCGCCAGCCCAGCATGGATTTATGCGTAAGAGATATACGGTAAGTAATTTAATGTACTTTTCGCATTATATTTCACGAGTTCTGGATAGCAGGGGACAGGTCGATTGTATCACTGATTTTGCTAAGGCTTTCGACAGGGTGGATCACAATATCTTAATTCACAAACTTCATATGTTCTCTCTTTCTCAACCTCTCATTTCTCTTATATCATCATATCTCAGTAATAGACAACTCTTTGTTCAGGTTCTTGACAACAAATCGTCCACGTTTATAGCAACTTCCGGTGTACCATAAGGATCAAATGTAGGTCTTATATTATTTTTATTATTTGTGAACGATATAGCCAATGTTTTTAATTGTGAGTGTTTACTTTTCGGTGTTGATCTGAAAATATTTTATTCTCTCAACTCGTACTCGGAATGCACTTTTCTTTAACGAGATCTTGACAATTTATCCAAATGGTGTTTACAGAACAACTTACATTTAAATATTAGTAAGTGCAAGGTAGTTTCTTTTTCTAGAAAGTTAACATCCACACAATTTAATTATAAAATAAATAATACCACTTTAGCATGTATTGATCAAATTGTTGATCTTGGGGTAACATTTGATAAACAATTTACTTTTGCCATTCATGTTCAACAACTTTTTAAAAGTGCCTTATTGATTGGCTTTATAATAAAAAATTCAAGACAACTTATAGATCTATCTTGCTTAGAAACACTTTATATCTCTTTCGTGCGATCAAAAATTGAATATGCTTGCGTAATCTGGTACCCATCTTACGAAGTACATCAGGATCTTCTGGAAAAAGTCTATAGAAAAATTCTCAGATTCTTATATTTTAAACGTTATAGTGCTTACCCTGATAGATCAGTGTCTTATGATCATTTGCTTAATACGTTCAATGTTCATAGTCTTTTACATCGTAGACAAGTTATATGCGTTCACTATCTATCAAAATTAATTTATGGTACTGTGGATGATCCTCTATGTGTTTCATTTATTAATTTTCATACTCCTTCTGTGTGTACAAGAAACTCTCAAACATTTTATTTGCCTTCAGCCTGTACTAACGTTTTTTATAAATCGCCTATTTACCACATGTGCTCCATTTATCAACTCAAATTTAGTTATGTAGATGTTTTTCAATATTCTCCTAAGAAATTTTATTCTTTCATTGTCTAAGTATGCTCTAGTTATTTATTACTTACTCTCTGTAATGCTATTTCTGTTCATTTCTTTTGTTTATTCTATTTTTTGTCATTATATTTAATTGATTTGTTTTCTCTTATTGTTTTCTCTGTATTGTAATTTTTATTGGTGTCTTCAATCTTGCTCTGTAATTGGATTCATCTGTTGAGCAGTGTATGGTAACTAAATAAATAAATAAATAAATAAACTTATAGTCTTAGTAAGAAAAATATTGAGAATAATGCAAATAAAAAATTATTATATTGCAATTGAAATTTGATGAAAATAAGAATGCTTTGACAAAAACAATTAAAAATGAAAAAGTTTATATTTATAAATATTTTAAACAATGCTTGACGTAGTCATAGCATTCTTATATCTATAAATTTAAATTGAAATATAAAAAAAAATATTTGCATTATTCTCAATATTTTCGTTATGGAAGGTTGTGAGTGTATTATATTGCCGTATTCAGAAAATTATTTCCTCTTTAAAATAAAAAAAATGTATGTATATTCCTATTTGAAAAACAAAAAAAAATGCTATTATACAGGTGTCCCATAACTTCAGGTACATTAGAAGGGCATATAGTTCTTAATGTCCTGATTTCGGAACAAAAAGAAGAATTCAAAAATTAGTTTTTTTAAGTTTTTGAAGGAAACAGTTTTGGGACACTGGTTGAATAGGTAGTTTTAATATTAAATATTACGTTGTATTGTATCTAATTAATAAGAAAATAGCAAAAAAAAAAATTACCATGTTAATTTTCTATGTCAAGGTTTCTAATATCCACCCTGTATAAAAAGTATATTGTTGTTATATGTTTATTCATTAAAATATTGACGTTCGATTTTTGGCACCTCTCAGCCCAACCTGAGGAGGTAAAATATAAGTTTTTAAAATCTTTTCTTAATATCAGATATTTTTCCAGAAATTGTCATACAGTTATAATTTATTAATTATTTTCCTTTGTAATTAAAAAGGATGTATATTTATATTTATATTTATATATATATATATATATATATATATATATATATATATATATATATATATATATATATATATATACAGGGTGATCATGCGAGAATGAACCGTTATTAAGGGAGATAGCGAGTATCTTCTTATAAGCTAATTTGCTATAGATAACATGGGCTATAAGATGCGGTAGTTAAAAGTGTTCTATTACTTTCGGTTCCGGAGTATCTGATATCAACTTTGAAATTTCAAATGACACATACTACTTTGTTTTATATTTTTGAAAAGTACACAAAATTTTGTTTACAATGGTGGTAAATAAGTAGTATGTTATGTTACTAAAAAATAAAATGGCGAGCGTTTAAAATATTTTATTAAATAAGTGTTTACTGTTTGAGATTTGGTTGTTTCTAGTTCATGGATGATGTGATATTTCAAATTAATTTCATTTATTTAGCGTTACCAGGGCAACAAAATAAATAAAACAAACATAAATTTGTGTTTCTTGCAATTTGGAGTTATCAAGTAAAATGCCTAATTATTTGTTTACTAATTCTGAAAAAGTAGATATGCTTGATTTCTATTTTCGGTGTCATAAAAATAAAAGAGTTATGAAGATAATACAAAAAGACACCCAACTAAATTATAAAATATAGGGTGTTCCATTTGAAAATGGCGAGTTATAGTCATTTGAAATTAAGTAAATTTGATTCGCTTTATTGAACACCCTGTATAATTACACTTAAAAAAAATTATGTGAAAATATAGAGTATAGTTACAGCTGTATGTGAAAATAATTTTAGGTTATGCTCCTTGAGTGGACGAATAAATTCTGTTTATGCTGTATTTCTAATGACAACGGAGATATTGAAGACGGGCATTTCGATGACTCACCCTATATATATATATATATATATATATATATATATATATATATATATATGGTGTTCCATTTAAGCGTGCCACCATTGCTATCTCGAGAACCATAAGAGCTACGAGGTTGGTTAAATTAGCAAAGAACCACCATTTTACAAGACTATTACAATGAGCAAAAAAAATACTTTTTTCGACCAGTGGTTCTCAAAATACGGGACACAACTTTCTTTTTTTCTGAATTCAACGATATGAACATATCATATACTAATATAACAAAAAAAAAATAAGATAAAAGCATGTTAGATTTATATGTATTTTATTTATATCTGGCTGAAACAAGAGTGCTATGGTTAGAATACATAGTCATAATGTTGTGTCTAACATTGTTTGATTATTTTTTGTTAAATTTTATTTTCTTAAACTGTCAGTTTTAAGAAGAAAATGAATTGTTTTCTATCCAAAGCACTCTTATTTCAGCCAGATATAAATAAAATACAAATAAATGTAACATGCATTTTTCTCAGTTATTTTGTTATATTAGCATATGATATGTTCATATCGCTGAATTCAGAAAAAAATACTCTATCGAATAACCTAAAAATAAATATATGTTCCCATTTAAAATAAGAAAGTTGTGTCCCGTATTTTGAGAACCACTAATCGAAAAAAAAAATTTTTTGCTCATTGTAATAGTCTTGTAAAATGGTGGTTCTTTGCTAATTTAACCAACCTCGTAGCTCTTATAGTTCTCGAGATAGCAATGGTGGCACGCTTAAATGGAACACCCTGTATATATACATACATATATATATATATATATATATATATATATATATATATATATATATATATATATATATATATGTATATATACATATATTTAAAACTTTACAGGATTACCATAAAGTGCAACATTTGGCATTACATGCTTTTCATAATACAGAAAATGAAGCAATGCGAGCAGAAAGTTGTTATCAATTAGCACGCGCTTTCCACGTGCAAGAAGACTATGACCAAGCTTTTCAGTATTACTATCAAGCCACTCAATTTGCCCCTTCTTCTTTCGTACTACCCCACTTTGGTTTAGGGCAGATGTACATTTATAGAGGAGATTCAGAGAATGCTGCACAGTGTTTTGAAAAAGTATTGAAAGCTCAACCAGGAAATTACGAAACTATGAAAATTTTAGGATCGCTGTACGCAAATTCTAGTTCACAGTCGAAACGAGACATAGCGAAAAATCATTTGAAAAAAGTTACTGAACAATTTCCTGATGATGTTGAAGCGTGGATTGAATTGGCTCAAATTTTAGAACAGTGTGACTTGCAAGGATCGTTGCAGGCCTATGGAACAGCTATGAAAATATTAAAAGAAAAAGTTCAAACTAATATTCCGCCAGAAATACTGAACAATGTTGGAGCTTTGCATTATAGGTAATAAAATATTATCTGAATTATTTAAATAATTATTTTCTGAAACCGGCGCGAAAGTACTATTTTCGCTCCTAAAATGCGGCGCGAAAGTTTAATTTCCCTGACTAGTCATGAAAATATTTAAACATTTTTGCTGTACCTCATTGTTATTTTTTGGGCAGTAGGTCTGCTACAACCTCTGCTGCTGCTTCTTTTATATCTACAGGAACCTTGTCGCTTTGATTAGTTTCGCAAAACATATCAAATTACTACACTCGCACGCATCAAAAATTCAAAACTGACAGCACTGACAGTTTGATTTTTGTTTATTTACAATTTTTTGTCTGTTACCCAAGCACACTACTAAATACTTATAGACAATCTGATTTGAATTTAAAATTATTTTTTATTATTCTCGAAGGTTTCAGAAAAAAATTAATACATGATTCGTCAGAAAAATATATGTACTTGACTCGGAGCCGTACAATACTCGGCACGAAGTGCCTCGTATTTCAATGTGGTTCCTCGACAGTAATGTATCAGTTTCCTGACTCTTATGTAAATAACTATTAATTACCAATGGGGTAGGTGACCAAGGTAGAATTTTAATGAAAAAACTATTGAATTATAAAAAGTATATTTATTTATTAACATTGACATTAAAAAAGTTAAATATTTATCAGCAATTGTTCAGTAATTTGCGTTAAATAGAAACAGCGTCCTTTACTATGACGTTCACTAAGTTAGCACTATCTCACTCACACCACCTATTTCCGTCTGTCTACCTTCGCCGCTCTCATGAACTTCGTTGACGTCATAATCCCCTCCCAAGTACTATATTATTTATTTACTTCAAAACAACATATAATTAACAATTTTAAAAAAATACGGGTATATTATTTTTGTTCAAGCTATCACATATACCAAATTTAGAAATTGGTCACCTACCCCATTGCCGTCAGACAATAGATTCAAATATATTTTTTAGTATATGTAATTTATTCTTGTGTCCTTTAAAACTACACACATTAATATTAATTCCATGGATTCATAATTACTACTCAAAGTTTTATTTCTAAATGAGTGTCAATGAGCATTTGGTCATAGAATTGTAAGTGACCATTTGTTGTTTAAAACTATTTTTGCTGTTTCACTTAAAACGCAATTACTATGAAAAATCATTATTTTTAGGCTGGTAATCACTTTTTCTTCTATTTGATTCGACCGGTAATACTCAGTTATTGAATAATGGGGTAGGTGACCAATTTCTAAATTTGGTATATGTGATAGCTTGTACAAAAATAATATACCCGTATTTTTTTTTAAATTGTTAATTATTTGTTGTTTTGAAGTAAATAAATAATATAGTACTTGGGAGGGGATTATGACGTCAACTAAGTTTATGAGAGGGGCGAAGGTAGACAGAGACGGAAATATGTGGTGTGAGTGAGATAGATAGGTTTATTGCCACACCTTCAAATTTTAACCAATCAGCGTGCGAACTTAGTAACCGTCATAGTATTGGACGCTGTTTCTATTTAACTCAAATTACTAAACAATTGCTGATAAATATTTAACTTTTTTAATGTCAACGTTTATAAATAAACATACTTTCTATAATTTAATAGTTTTTTCATTAAAATTCTACCTTGGTCACCTACCCCATTCTAGTCCGTGAGTTATCGGTTATCAAAATAACGTACATACAGGGTGTTTCAGGACTAGTGTAACAAACTTTAACAGCTCATTCCTGAGGTCATTTTGAGTCAAAAATATCATATGAACCCTATTCCTTCTAGTTAACAAAATACAAGAGGTTGAAGTTCTATAAATAACACGAAATTTTCTAATTTTTGTAATCAAGATACTTTCGGAAAACAAGAATTATATTGAAATGTCATACCTTATTTGTATTAATTAAATATTGTTATTATTAGTATCTGTTATTTTCTTTTCTTTTAATAGTATTGAACATAGAAGTATTGAAATACTTCACTTGAAAAATGATATAATTTAAAACAATATTTTATTTCTGTTGTCAACTAACTGTCAACTGTCAAAGAATATCTGATTTTATAATTTTGTTGTCCAAATTGCATTTATTAATATTAGTAAATAAAATTAATTAATACAAATAAGGTGTGACATTTCAATATAACTCTTGATTTCCGAAAGTATCTTGATTACAAAAATTAGAAAATTTCTCTTGTATTTTGGTAACTAGAAGGAATGGGACCTATGTATGTTCATATGACATTTCTGGCTCAAAATGACCTCAGGAATAAGCTGTTAAAGTTTGTTACACTAGTCCTGAAACACCCTGTATATAATTATATGTATTGCTTTATTAACAGATTAAATAATTTGGAAGAAGCAAAAAAAAATTTAGAAGAATCTCTCTCAATATCAAAAACAGAAGCAGAACAAGATCCACAATATTATAATTCCATTGCTGTCACAACAACGTATAATTTAGCTCGTCTGAATGAAGCTTTATGTATATTTAATAAATCTGAAAAACTTTATAAAGATATCATCAAAGAGCATCCCAACTATGTAGATTGCTACCTTCGTCTGGGTTGCATGGCCCGAGATAAAGGCCAAATATATGAAGCTTCTGATTGGTTCAAGGAAGCTTTGAAGATCAACAACGAACATCCCGACGCTTGGTCGTTAATGGGAAACCTCCATTTAGCCAAAATGGAATGGGGTCCCGGACAGAGAAAATTCGAGCGTGTTTTAAAGAACCCATCCACTTCTCAGGACGCTTATTCCTTAATTGCTTTGGGAAATGTATGGCTTCAGACTCTTCATCAACCTACCAGAGATAAGGAGAGAGAAAAGAGACATCAAGAAAGAGCTTTATCACATTATAAACAAGTGTTGAGAACTGATCCAAGAAACATATGGGCAGCGAATGGAATTGGAGCTGTGTTAGCTCATAAAGGATGCGTAAACGAAGCTAGAGACATTTTCGCGCAAGTCCGAGAAGCTACGGCAGATTTCTGTGATGTGTGGATGAATATTGCTCATATTTACGTCGAACAGCGGCAACATGTTAGCGCAATTCAAATGTACGAGAATTGTTTGAGAAAATTCTATAAATATCATCATGTGGAAGGTTATTCGTACTTAGCAAGAGCTTATTTCAAAGCTGGCAAATTAAAAGAAGCGAAAATGGTACTGCTAAAAGCACGAAGAGTTGCTCCACAAGATACAGTTTTGTTGTATAATATTGCGTTGGTTTTACAACGCTTAGCCACTCAGATTTTAAAAGACGAAAAGTCCAGTCTGCAAACTGTATTACAAGCTGTTCACGAACTTGGACTCTCTCACAAGTATGTTATATTCTTTATATTTTTCTTTACTTCCATTATTATAGATTGTCTAGGAAAGAATCAAAGTCATTTGGTATAGCAAACAAGATACATGGATCTACAAACGATCTGTGTATTTATTCTTTCTTTTTAATTATATGATATACATATAAATTTTGTTATTATAAAAAGGAAATCATATGAAAAAAAAGGCTAGGGTCGCAAATCTCTATTCTTCAAACACTGCCTTGCCCAAGCACAGTTTTATGCAATTCTTTAATCTTCAAAACTTGCCTTGTTCATTTCTCTACAAAGTCTGAACACAGCCTTATGCAAACACTGCTTTCTCATTCACCGACTTACGCATTCCTATAATCTTCAAAACCTGCCTTATGCACGAACTGCCTTGCCCAAAAATAACCTTATGCAAATCTCTAAAATGGCGGACACTACAAATATACCTAGTGCGTATCAACTTCACTAGATGGCACGAAGCTACTAGTGCTGCCACCAGCGAGTAAATAAAATACTGCTACCCGCGCATATTAAAACATGTTACAAGTTACTAATATTGAATAAGTACATATTCCTATTTTATAAGTAATGGAGTTTAAATATTTTGTTTATTAATATATTAATAGCGTATATCATCTACACTTACCAAATTACAAAAAGTTTCACAATTAAATAATGTATTCTCGAGCATAGTAAACACAAACATGGCTCTGTGAATGACCATGACCAAGTAGATAAATCATGTAGTAATAAATAAAGAAATTGACTTAAAATAGTAAGGAAATGTAAATTAAACGATTGTATATACCAAAATAATAAGTATCGAAATTATCAGACGCAAGCAAATGATACATTTATTTATTTTAATGGTTATAACACTAACCTATCATTCTTTTGTAGGTTATGTAAGCAATAAATTTATATATATATATATATATATATATATATATATATATATATATATATATATATACAGGGTGTTTGGCGGAAGGCCGGCACCCAGAATATTTCGTTCATTTTAAAAGATACAAGAAAATGTTAAGGAGCAAAGTTAAACTAGACAAAGGGACTCATAAAATGGCTGTAGTAACAATTTTGTGTCACTTCCGGTTTTAACGGAAATGTGTCCAACTTTAATTCAAGCATAGGGAATCGGTATTTTTATATATATTTTCGAAATGTACATAAAATTAGCTTTACAATGATACCAAAATATCATTGTTTTTCTTCAACCATTTCAAAATGGCGACTCTTTATTTTTAAAATATTTACTAATAAAAATTCATAAAAAAATACACCATAGCCACCTATTTGAGATTTTGTTACCTGAAACCAGACAAATAATGTCAAAAAATAATAGATCTACCTTTCCTGACGATGTAATCACAAAATTTGTTATATGTGACAAATTGTGCAAAAAATGACGGCGGCCATTTTGAGTATTTTTAATTTTAATTTTGTTTGTTATATTTAGAAAGTTTTTGTATTGTGTTGATTATTGTAAGGTATTTTAAAATTATTTTTTTTGCGTTAATTACCTATAGTTGTAATTTCATAAATATGAAAATATATTGTCGCCATTTTGAAATGGTTGAAGTAAAACTATGATATTTTGGTATCATTGCAAAGCTAATTTTATATACATTCCGTAAAAAAATATAAAAATACCGATTCCCTATGCTAGAATTAAAGTTGGAGCCATTTCCGCTAAAACCGGAAGTGACACAAAATTTGTACTAGGATCTTTTTATGAGTCCCTTTGTCTAGTTTAGCTTTGCTCCTTAATATTTTCTTGTATCTCTCAAAATAAACGAAATATTTTGGGTGCCGGCCTTTCGCCAAACACCCTGTATATATATATATACCGGGTGTAGAAATGGAAAGTGGCGCATAGCGATTTCAATGTTATTTTTTTTCAACTGCTCTATCTCTTTACCTAATCATTTTAGCGCAAAAAGCGTAAGAGTACAAGTTGTTCTAAAATTAAAAAGGTATCCTATAAAGTCAACTTACTTTCATAATTATTCATATTTAACGATTTATTAATAAAATAAAATTTAATGTTTTTTAGAAAAAAAAATTAAGATTGCCTTGATAAATGAAAAAAATTTTTGAATAAATTATTGACAGTGACAATTACTTGTCATAGAAAATTTTGATTGACTCTGAAAATGGCAAATTTGACTACCCAAGAGAAAATTCAATGCTTGGAATGGTATTTGTGTAGTAACAGTCACTATAAGGTCTATAATTAACAGAAATTATTCAAAAATTAAATGTCACTGTGACTAATTTTCAAAATTTGTTTCATTTATCAAGAGAGTCTTATTTTTTTTCTAAAAAACCTTAAATTTTATTTAATTAATAAATCGTTAAATATGAATAATTATGGAAGTAAGTTGACTTTATAGGATGCCTTTTTAATTTCAGAACAACTTATACTCTTACGCTTTTTGCGCTAAAATGATTAGGTAAAGAGATACAGCAGTTAAAAAAAAATAACATTAAAATCGCTATGCGCCACTTTCCATTTCTACACCCGGTATATATATATGTATATATATATATATATATATATATATATATATATATATATATATATACAGGGTGATCATGCGAGAATGAACCAGCTATTTTCTCCGTTATTAAGGGAGATAGCGAGTATTTTCTTATAAGCTAATTTACTATAGATAACATGGGCTATAAGATGCGGTAGTTAACAGTGTACTCTTACTTCCGGTTCCGGAGTATCTGATATCAACTTTGAAATTTAAAATGGCACATACTACTTTGTTTTATATTTTTGAAAAGTACACAAAATTTTGTTTACAATGGTGGTAAATAAGTAGTATGTTATGTTATTAAAAAATAAAATGGCGGGCGTTTAAAATATTTTATTAAATAAGTGTTTACTGTTTGAGATTTGGTTGTTTCTAGTTCATGGATGATGTGATATTTCAAATTAATTTCATTTATTTAGCGTTAAATTCTTCTAAATATGGATATACTTCGTTAAATAAGAATCATCATCATCTATGGCACAACATTCCCATGTGGAACAAGGCCTCAAGTACCTGAAGTACTTGTTTCGTGACATGTTTTACTTGCATTTTATTGATGCAGGTTGTCAGCCTACAGTCTCTGCAAGGCCAGCACACACCGAGCCGTTGTGTGGCAACCCATCCAATTGGACAGGGCGGGCTATATTGCTTATCTACACGATCAGACAAGACACGCCACGACCACACAACCGTACTGGCTGACAAATAAATAAAGAATAGGAAATAATTAAAATAAAGAAATAATTGTAAATATCACATCATCCATGAACTAGAAACAACCAAATCTCAAACAGTAAACACTAATTAAATAAAATATTTTAAACGCCCGCCATTTTATTTTTTTGTAACATAACATACTACTTATTTACCACCATTGTAAACAAAATTTTGTGTACTTTTCAAAAATATAAAACAAAGTAGTATGTGCCATTTGAAATTTCAAAGTTGATATCAGATACTCCGGAACCGGAAGTAGTAGAACACTTTTAACTACCGCATCTTATAGCCCATGTTATCTATAGTACATTAGCTTATAAGAAGATACTCGCTATCTCCCTTAATAACGGAGATAATAGCTGGTTCATTCTCGTATGATCACCCTGTATATATATATATATATATATATATATATATATATATATATATATATATATATATATATATATATCCTGTATACCTTTGAGTGACGCTTCCAAATTACTATAAATAAATTATATGCATAATAACAAATGTTTTCATGTGGAACATATATTAGCGTCACCCGTAGGGGTCCGTAAAAAAAAAATAAAGATTGTCTGCTCTGTCCTGCCTATATATATTTTTAACGGCACGTTAAAATTTAGCAGGTTTCATACAGAATACACCCAATATGCACTAAAATATACATGAGATAGGAAAAAGATATGGTACTAATAAAAAATTTATTATTTAATTTTATATATAATGTCGCCCCAGGTACCGTAATGGTAGCGTTAGCGCTTCGTATACTGAAGGTTCCGGGTTTGAAACCAAGTGAGGTTGTAGATGGTGTGTACTTTTATCATTTCATCATCATCAAAACATAATTAATAAACAAAGTAGTTTATCATCAACATTCCGCTTATACAGTCGTTCCATAAATAAGTACTGTTCCCAATACATACTAATATTCTTAAAACGAATAAAATAATCATAACGACCACTTCTCCATCACACATTTCTGTAAAGTTTTCGGCCGCTCATCCATTGCAGCACTCACAACCTTTAGGGATATTAAAGCTATTGTCCTCACCTTTCATCATCAGTCTTTTTTTATCTATATACATTTCACCTTTTTCCATGACAGAAAGTGACTTTTATTGGTTGCTATACGTCTATCTAACAAAATGATCTATATTAAATCCCGGTTGATAACGCCTTTAAATATTTCGCTTATTGTGAACTAAATGGTAAACGTGTAAAATTTAACTTCTTTTACTGATATTGATGGAAATTTAGTTTTGATCGAGCAAAAAATAGTATAAGCATTACGCACAGTAAGGACTACCGATGTCAAACAATAAAACATTCGCTACGCTCCTGATTTAATTCTGACCCATTCTTGACTAAAGACTAGCTTTACGTTTCGTATCGTAAATATTTATTATATTGCTGTTAAAAATTTCGATTACCATTTTATTTTTGTTTTAGTGTAGTTTAAATATAAGATTTATTGATGCAACTGGGCGATAATATACTACATATATCGTGTGTCCCACGGATAAATTGAAAAGACGTTTACTATGTTAAATTCAAAATTAGCGCATTTCTGTTTTCCGGTAGAATATATCAACATATTTTTGTTAGAATGTTTACTTTACATAAAATAGAATAAATTTATGATATAATAATGAGTATTTAAAACGTATTTTCACAAATGTGCTAATGAAAAAGTTTAGCGTACTTTTTTTTATTGTATCAAGATTGTCCTCAAAAGTGATTTTCTACATTTTATTTCACCCAAAGATGCCTAGATTTCTCAAAAAAATAAATTTTATACAAAAATTACGTCAGTGTGGCTCGCAGAGAACGTATCGGTTATCATAATTAGCGCGCGCTGGGTTTCCATGGCAACAGAGAAGCGTGTGGTGTAATGCCTCAAAATACAACCTACGTTCAAAAAGTCAGATCTCACCATCCCTTCTGAGCGAGCGCTTAACTCACTTGTGACGTCAATGTGGCTCGAAGATAAATCATTAATTATAAATAATTGGCAACATAATTTTAACTTTCAATTACATTTTAAGTTATAATTATTCATAAACTTACGACTAAAAGATATTTCACATGTAATTTCAACCACGCTAAACTTCCCCATTTTGAATTTAACATAGAATAGGGTGACTACGTCTCGTTTTGAATAATAATAATACTTTATTTCATAGACATGTGATACATGTATCGAAATCGTCAAGAATAAAAATAATAATAATGTAAGAAATATAAATACAAACAGAGAGGCTGACATCTACCTACATCCCGTTTGAGATCCATCATCAATTATGAAATACATTCCAAAAATTCATTTAAATCATAAAAACAATGGTTTACCAAATATGATTTTAATTTTTTTTTTAATATTTTTAAATTAGTACATTACCTAATTTAATTAATAAATTGGTAATTTATTAAATATGGGTGACAATAGGGCACGAGAGCAGCACCGTCGACTTTGCCCAAGCCTCTCATCTCATTTCACAGCATTCCAGTGGCGGAAATTTAAATAAAAGTCAAAATATACTCTTCCAGCGAAAACAAGTTGTATTTATACAGATTTAATGATCACTGACATTTTTATACTATTTTACGTTTAATAAATTAAAAACTTACTAATAAAATTTCTTTTCGAATGTCGATCTTATCCATCTTATCTCACTTCAGACCATTCTATGATTGTCTTATTTCACATCATTTCATGATTGCCTTATTTCATACCAATCCAGGCGGAAGAGAAAAAGTGGCGGCAGAAATTTAAATCGACGGCATTGGCGGGTTTTGTATTCATTCCATTCTGCGATCTCTATGTGTGGTTTATCCATTGCGCTCTTTTAGTGTTTCTCGTGTTAGTTATTTGTTGTTGTTGATTTTGTTATTGTTGTTGAGTTTGTTATTTTTGTTCTTTAATTTATTGAGAATGACAAGTGTCGTATATGGTATGGCTAGTGTCTGCTGCGTCCTGGGGATGCAAAAGACGTTATCCTTTAAAGAGGTTTACGATTCCTCCGGGAATCGATATAAATGGTAATATTTAGATCTGTAGTAGTTCAAAATAATTTACACGAAATGTAAACAATACAACGTCCAGCAAACAAATGTTCTACTACTCCGTAACTTTGCCACTTTTAACAATAAATAAAATAATAAACTCAACAACAATTAGTAAATCAACAACAACAAATACTGACACGAGAAACACTAAAAGGGCGCAATGGATAAACCACACATAGAGATCGTAGAGGCAGAATGGAATGAATACAAAACCCGCCAATGACGTCGATTTAAATTTCCGCCACTTCTTCTCCGCCTGGAATAGTGTGAACCGTGAACTGAGACCATATACCTATTATCTATATACTGCTGATACTCGTATTTTACTATACAGAATAGCGACCACGATGAAGGGAGATGAAATATATGTTCATCTCTCTTCCTAGTGTAAGAGCATATTTATGCGCAAGCGTGGATATATAAGCCGTACTGAATATTTTTTCTAAGGCAAGTTGCGAACTTATTAATTCATGGCGTTTTTAATATAGGTACATATATTTTCGTGGGCGCAATTATTTTAGGAGACTGTCTATTACGCTATAATTATAAAATTGATTCATTGCATTCAATGCATTTAAATGAAACACTTTGTATTAATAACTAATTAACTTTTGGCACGATCGTATAAAAATAAATAAATTCAAAATTAGTAAAAACTCTTGAGAATCGGACTTTTATTCAATTGAAGTACTTTTTAAAATGTGCCATAGAAAAAAAATATACATAATGAAAATTATTTACACTTTTATTGTAAATAAAAATAATTGATTAATTCTAATTACGTATGTCAAAAATATTATATTAAAAAATATAATTTAAAATAATACATAAATAAAGAAAAACTGAATGTACTATAAATTAAAATATGTTAAAAATAACGAAAAATTAAAAAAATGAACTATATAAAAAAAAAATCATTAGTAACTTTATTTAAGAAATAGTAATATTTATAAAACATTATTAAAAGCAGTAATAATAATAGAAATGATAACATATAAAATCTGAATGTTCAGTACATTCAAATATAAATACGTATAAAAATATTTTATATTAGTTGTTATATAATAAAAATGGTGTAAAGTAATAATTACGCATTTTGAATAGTTATTTATGATATAAGTGTTAAAAGTGACATTTTATGAGTGAGTAGGGAAGTTTATGAAACGAGGCGAAGCCGAGTGTAACAAACCTCATGAACGAAATAAAATCACTTTTAACACAAATATCATACACTATTTTTCCTACGACCCCAGTTATGTACCTATTAGTAAATAAAAACTAAGCATTGTAGAATGACATTTATGACAGGTCATGATGTATTTGTTATGAACAGCTGAACATAAGAAGTGTTAAAAGTAAATTTGTTTTTTACTTTTAATTCGTTGTCAATGACAACGTGTTAAAAGTATTTTCTGTGTTATAAACTGTTATTTTTAACTTGCTAAGCAACTGTTAAAAATACTATTTTTAACAGTGGTCGTAGGAAAATTATAATACGAAATTAATTAATATTATTTAATTTTTTATTGTTTACGGTTACCATAACAAAAAAAATGGTAATTCGCCCCCCCTAAGAAAAGTTTCTGGATCCGCCACTGACAGAAACATCTTTCAAAGTTGACGGCGGCATACAGCTTTAGCCAATCGTATTGCAGAAATTAGACATGCGCATAAATTAAAGGAGCCAGAAGGAAGCGAGAGAAAAATATATTCTGTCTCCCTTCCTAGTGGTCGCTAAATCTTCTTCATCAGCAGTATATAGTTATTAGGTATATCACTGAGACACTCATAGAATGGTGTGAAATGAACTTAAGGCCTTATCACACGTATGCACATAACTGCAACTTGTCGCATATAATCTGCAACCCCAGGCATTTCGGGCAACTTTTGACGTGTGATAGTGCGACTACTTTCATGCAACTAGTTTTACATTTTGTTTGAAAACCAGTTGCAGATACCTGCGACTTGTAAAATGCGCATGCGTACTGAAATTGTTTGGGGCAAAATACCCTAGACTGTTTGACATTTGTTTGGAAAACGTGGTTAGCAGTGCAAGTATTAAAATGGCAGTAAAAATGGAAAATTAAGAATTATATAACATCATGATTTTAATGAGCAATGAAGAAGTGTTATGGCAGCCGAGGAATTCCTACTACAAATTGAAGAAAAAAATTCATCAAGCAAATGACAAATAAAATAATTTACAATATTATTTCGATAAAATACTAATATAATCCATTTAACAATCTATAATTGCAAAGCAAATAGAACCATTAGTACCAACCTCAAAACTAAAAAATTACTGTATTTCATGCAATTTTGCGTACGTCTGATATCACAGGTTGCGTGTCGCAGAAACTTCTGTCAAATCAGTTGCAGATATGTGCATACGTCTGATACTCGCTTCGGCACACGTCGACGGTGCTGCTCTCGTGCCCTATATTATAAGTTTGGTACGGACATATTTCTTATAATATATAATACTTTTAAAGTGTCATATGGGATATTTTAGTATAGTATATTGTGTTATTAAGAGTAAAAGTGATACTTTGTGTGGCGAGCATGAAAGTTTGCACGACAAGCGAAGCGAAGTTTCAATAAAGTGCGTGTGACGTCAGCGGCACTGAGAACATACGTTTTTAGATCTAAGTGAGACCGATATATGACAAACGCGCTTGGTACGTCGTTTCGTACAGGAACGCATAAACAAATTATACAAAACCTTAGAAAATGTGTATTTTGTGCTTTGGATTAATAAAGCAACGTGAATTATTTTAAATAATTTTTATTTAGAGAGAGGACGTTTGATCAACTTAAATATACATGATCCTGTATACAAAAAAAGCTTAGTCATATTTTTTTATTTTAATCAAAATGAGGATCGCCAATAAATGGAGGCGGACTACAGTCTGAACAATTGCAGCAATTAATGTGGAATAGTGTCTTTTCATAGACTCATATTTTTACTGTGCCTAGTTTTTCTATAAATAAATAAATACTGTGCATTGTTTGAACCCTGTATATATATATATATATATATATATATATATATATATATATATATATATATATATATATATATATATATATATTAACTGACACACTGTTTTTACACAGTAAAGTTATAACATTTAGAACCGCATGGCGATTCAACATTTTAATAATGAAGAATAAATTTTTGAAAAATTCATGGACTTCACTGGGATTTGAACCCAGAGCCTTCCCATTTCCGGTAGGATGCTCTACCAACTGAGCTACAAAGTCCCGTGACGTTCATGAATCTTTCACCTGTCTTTTTGCCGTGTTTTGCAAGTATACTCTCTTTCGAGCATTGAATACTTGCTGACGACTTAGACACACTTGGTGGTTTTAACGAACCACACCGCAGTAACTAACTGACACACTGTTTTTACACAGTAAAGTTATAACATTTAGAACCGCATGGCGATTCAACATTTTAATAATGAAGAATAAATTTTTGAAAAATTCATGGACTTCACTGGGATTTGAACCCAGGGCCTTCCCATTTCCGGTAGGATGCTCTACCAACTGAGCTACAAAGTCCCGTGACGTTCATTTGTAGCTCAGTTGGTAGAGCATCCTACCGGAAATGGGAAGGCCCTGGGTTCAAATCCCAGTGAAGTCCATGAATTTTTCAAAAATTTATTCTTCATTATTAAAATGTTGAATCGCCATGCGGTTCTAAATGTTATAACTTTACTGTGTAAAAACAGTGTGTCAGTTAGTTACTGCGGTGTGGTTCGTTAAAACCACCAAGTGTGTCTAAGTCGTCAGCAAGTATTCAATGCTCGAAAGAGAGTATACTTGCAAAACACGGCAAAAAGACAGGTGAAAGATTCATGAACGTCACGGGACTTTGTAGCTCAGTTGGTAGAGCATCCTACCGGAAATGGGAAGGCCCTGGGTTCAAATCCCAGTGAAGTCCATGAATTTTTCAAAAATTTATTCTTCATTATTAAAATGTTGAATCGCCATGCGGTTCTAAATGTTATAACTTTACTGTGTAAAAACAGTGTGTCAGTTAGTTACTGCGGTGTGGTTCGTTAAAACCACCAAGTGTGTCTAAGTCGTCAGCAAGTATTCAATGCTCGAAAGAGAGTATACTTGCAAAACACGGCAAAAAGACAGGTGAAAGATTCATGAACGTCACGGGACTTTGTAGCTCAGTTGGTAGAGCATCCTACCGGAAATGGGAAGGCCCTGGGTTCAAATCCCAGTGAAGTCCATGAATTTTTCAAAAATTTATTCTTCATTATATATATATATATATATATATATATATATATATATATATATATATATATATATACTATACATATATGTATAGGGTGTATAGGGTGTTTGACGAAAGGCCGGTACCCTGAATATTTCGTTTATTATGAGAGATACAGAAAAATGTTACGGAACAAAATTAAACTAGTCAAAGGGACTCATAAAATAATCTTAGCAAGAATTTTGTATCACTACCGATTTTAGCGGAAGTGTGTACAACTTTAATTCTAGCATAGGGAATCGGTATTATTATATTTTTTTTTTCGGAATGTACATAAAATTAGCTCTACAATGAAATGATATCAAAATATCATAGTTTTCTTCAACCATTTCAAAATGGCGACAATTTATTTTCATATTTATGTACTTACAATTATGGATAATTAACGAAAAAAATATGTTTAAAATACCTCATAACAACAAACATAATACAAAAACTCTTACTAAATATAATAAACAAAATTAAAATTAAAAATACTCAAAATGGCCGCCGTCATTTTCTGCACAATTTGTCACATATAATAAATTCTGACATTACATCGTCAGGAAGGGAAGATCTAATATTTTTGGACATTATTTGTTTGGTTTCATGTAGCAAAATCTCAAATAGCTGTGGTGTATTTTTTTATGAATTTTTATTAGTAAATATTTTAAAAATAAAGTGTCGCCATTTTGAAACAGTTGAAGTAAAACAATGATATTTTGGTATCATTGTAAAGCTAATTTTATTTACATTTAGAAAAAATATATAAAAATACCAATTCCCTATGCTAGAATTATAGTTGTACACATTTCGGCTAAAACCGGAAGTGACAAAATATTATTCCTACGATCATTTTATGAGCCCCTTGTCTAGTTATATTTTTTTTGAACGTTTTCTTGTATCTCTCAAAATAAACGAAAATTTTCTAAGTGCCGGCCTTTCGCCAAACACCCTGTATATATATATATATATATATATATATATATATATATATATATATACATATACATATACATATACATACAGGGTGAATACTGAAAACCTTGACATAGGGAAATAACATGGGAAAACAGTTTTTTGCTGTTTCCATCTGTCCCGCTAAATAAAATCGGGTGTATATGGTATCGTTAGTTAGATTACTTAATTTTGCATCTAATAAAACTAAATGTTGTGTAATAAGACCTTTTCTAACTGAAATATTTGATAAAATAAATTGTATTTTGAAGTTTATCCTTCATATTTTCGAATAAGAAACGTCAAAAACAAAATGCTCCATAGCCGAGTGGATACGAGGGCTGTTTCATAACATAAATAATCTACAAGACCTGGTTCGAGACCACCTCGGCCCTATTTTTTTTTAAATTAAATTATACTTAAAATATCATGTTTCCAAACATGAAATACAAAATTATACACCAAAAACTAAATTCGAATTAATTGTTAAGTTTGACAGACAGCAAATAATAATTCTATTAAATATTTGGATTTTTTTATTTATAAAAATATGAATATTGCTATTTTATTAAAATAGTCTGATATAATAAAGATATTTTAAGCATAATTTAATTAAAAAAAATAGGGCTGAGGTGGTCTCGAACCAGGTCTTGTAGATTATTTATGTTATGAAACAGCCCTCGTATCCACTCGGCTATGGAGCATTTTGTTTTTGACGTTTCTTATTCGAAAATATGAAGGATAAACTTCAAAATACAATTTATTTTATCAAATATTTCAGTTAGAAAAGGTCTTATTACACAACATTTAGTTTTATTAGATGCAAAATTAAGTAATCTAACTAACGATACCATATACACCCGATTTTATTTAGCGGGACAGATGGAAACAGCAAAAAACTGTTTTCCCATGTTATTTCCCTATGTCAAGGTTTTCAGTATTCACCCTGTATACATATACATATACAGGATGTGCAAGGAAAAGCGGAACATAGGACTTTAACATGGGATTTAAAAAAAATGCGGATTCTCTCTCCTGATAAATTTAGAACAAAACTACAAGAGTACAAAGTTGTTCAAAATTAAATTCTACGTCATATAAGATCATAATTGTTGCAACAGCAGGTCTGTAATATGAGATATATTAAATATAAAATGTACTACTTTCGTTAAAAATCAGATAGCCATGGAAATAAAAGAAAATATATATGTCAGTTTAGAGAAGTTTCACTAATTATAATACTTATTGTCTATATTTTAATATTATTTAAGTTGAAATTATATTCATTTCTTTAACAATATGCTCATATTAAAAAAAAATAATTTTACAAATGTAATTTAAAAATACACAAAGTAAGGTTACTAACTGTCCCAATTGACACATAGATATTTTTTTTATTTCCATGGGTATCTGATTTTGAACGAAAATGTTACAATTTTTATTACATGCTCTGTTGCAACAATTATAATCTTATCTAACGTCGAATTTAATTTTGAACAACTTTGTTCTCTTGCTGTTGTTGCAAACACTATATATATATATATATATATATATATATATATATATATATATATATATATATATACAGGGTGAGTCTGGGAAGACGCCGGACCCATTGTATTGCTCGTTGTCCCATTCCTGTTCCCTCACATTTTGAAACCGAATTTAAAAAAAATAACAAAGATTTTCCTAGAATTTGGATTAGATACCTTGATGATATTTTCTCTGTAATTAACACTAAAATTTGTGATTTAAACAAATTTTTATCACAATTAAATTCACTTTTCCCTACCATAAATTTACTGTTGAGAAAGAACAAAATAATATATTACCATTTTTAGATGTTCTGGTTATAAGAAACAGAAACAAAATTGAATTTGATATTCATAGAAAACCATGCTCTACCAACCGATTTATAACAACTGATTTTTGGCAACATAAATTAGCAACTTTTAACTTTTAGTAAATCGTTTAATACAATTCCCAGTCAACAAAACTCGATTTAAAAAGGAACTAAACCATATGAAGGATATTGCTAAATTCAATGGTTTTCAAACTAAAACAATAGATAAACTGGTTACAAAATAAATATTAGGTTGAAATAATATTTTCAAAAAGTTTAATTTAACAGTAACATATAAATCTAATAATACTCTTAAAACGCTATTAGGTAACCCAAAAGATAAAGAAGATAATCTTAAAAAATCGGGCATTTACGAAATACATTGTAAAGACTGCAATAAAGTTTATATTGGCCAAACTAAACGTCAAATAGAAACTCTATTTAAAGAACATTTTTATCATTTAAAATCATGCAATCCCGAAAAATCAACTGTATCTTACCATATGTTTAAACATAATCATAAAATAGACATAATATCAGGCCTCTGAAACAAATTAACAATACAAGATCTTTGGACGCGTATGAGAGTTTGCATATTCACAAATATAAAAATAATCTAATGAACTCAGATTTAGGATCTATACCAAATTCAAAATTATACAGTTTAAAAAAACCCGCGACCATTGGTTCTTAGTTTTAAGTGTTACCCAATGACAACTTAACTTTACAGTTAAGATTTAATCAACCATACACCCATCCCTATTTAAATTCCCAGTTTCTCAATTGACTACAGAGGTGTTTTGACCACTGGCTTGATATCAAACACGACTATTTTTGATGCATCTATGCAAAAATACAAAAACCGATCGATTTGTAATTTGTCAATATTAGGGCCGTATTTATTTGGGAAATTTGAATCCAACCCTCAACTGATCCTAAACGTAACCGGGTTGGTACCAAATAAACAATCAAACTTTACAGTTGGTGAAAATTTTAACTAGTTAATTCAAACTGTTTGTTAAAGGTACTTATTTAAGTTTTTCATTTTAACCTATAAAAGATATTATTTGTGACAGAAATAGAAAGAGGAAGCATTGTAAACAAAGATAGAAAACAGGTTCAACTCAGCAACCCAGCAAAATAGCTGGGTGAGTTGGATCAGTTCAGGATCAGTTCTGGGTTACTTCAAACGTACCAAGTAAACAGAATTAACCTACTAGGTTACTTAAAAAATCCCAAATAAATACGGCCTAGATCTCTTCTGGCAACACTGATTGAAATGAAACAGCTAAATTTTAAATTTATGAATTATTATTGACAATCCTAATGTACCACAGTCTTCATTTTAGTTAATTTAGGAATATTTGGTTTTTATTTAATTATTGCATGGCATTTATTATTAAATTTATGAATAAATATTGACAATAATAAAATTACAACCACTATCATCAGTTTAGTTTATTTAGGAATATAAATAATTTGAAAAATATATTTTTTAAATATGTTATGTTAGACGCGCAAATCGTAAGTGAAACATTTGCTCACTCATAATTAGAAGAATGTTTTCAGATTATTAATATCTTCTATAGTTAAAAAGTTATGAATGTTTAAAGTTTAAGCACTGAGTTGTCAAATATGACAGGTGACAGCGGGATAATTCTTAAATTTGATATGCACACTAGGATATTTATTTCAAAATAAAAATATGAGACTATGAAAAGGCACTATTCCACATTACGTTCTATAACTTGGTGCATAATATATCTTAATTGCTGCAGTTTTTCAGATTGTAGTCCGCCTCCGATTTTTTACGATCCTAGTTTTGATTAAAATAAACATATATTACTGTGCCTTTTTAGTATATAGGACTAGCGAATGCTCAGCTTGGCTGAGCGCTCCCTAGGCCTGCGGCGTCAGTGAAATATGTATTTACATTTGATGACAACGACAACGAGTACAGAAGCCGACTGGAATGAAAAATTTTCGTTGTTTTTGCAAGCCAGCTTTTGTCGAGTGATTTTATTTGATACTAAACACGACTTACTTCTGATAACTGATTTAAAACAAAAAAGACGATCAAATATTGCAATTTTTTTTTATTTCTGCATGACAGTTCTTATTAAGTTCTTTCATTTGATACCAAATGCGATATAGGTACTTTAAACAACAGTTCACAAAAAAACAAAAGCCGATTGATATGGCACAATTTCTACACGCCTGCCCTGATCGAGTGCTTTAATTTGATACCAAAGCAGTTTTGCACACCTGATAAAATTTGTTTTAAATGAGATTTCTCTGGAACTAATGATCGGATTTGAAAAATAAAAAAACTGTTGAAAAGAGGATTGAAAGGCCTTTCGAACTGTGGCATGTTTGACACCCTTTTCCATATAAAATTTTTGAGGTGCAGTCTACCCCCATTTTAGGGTTGAAGTTATGCCACTGTTACTAACCCATTCAGGTGTCTCCCTTTATACTAAAAATGACGTATTCGAGCGTTTTTTGCAAAAATGATGTTAAGTGGCCAAAAATTGCACTGATAATTTTCACTGGGCCACCTGTATTATATATATATATATATATATATATATATATATATATATATATATATATATATTTATGTATCATTGAGTATGATAATAAATGAGTTTCATTTATCAATAAATATGTGGAAAATATTTAAATTTTTGTGACTCGATTTAACCCTTTGTATCACCAGTTTGTAGAAGCCGTGATCTTTTTTTTTATTACTTGTAAGATCTTGTTTAAAAAGTTTTGTAATTAACTTTTTTGTAGATATTTCACATATCTATCGGTTCACGGCGACCGCATGCGGTACGATGTAACCCTTGCAGGACTGGAAGCGCGTCAATGTCAAGATTTATTATCTCAAGCGCAGTACCACGTCGCCAGAGCTAGACGTCTCGATGAAGAAGAGCGGCAACTTCGCAGAAAACAAGACGAAGAACGAACAGCTTTCAAAATGCGACAACTCGAAGAACAGGTAATTCTTGTTGGGATTAAAAACATTAATATATTTTTTAATAAAAAGAGTTATCGAATTAACCGGTGTTTTAAAATACATTGAGCGTTATCGAAAGTTGTAAATATACATTTTTTATTTTATCAAGAAGAATGGAATCGTAATTATTTTCAGTTAAATAATAAAATTGAGTCAAATACTTATTGTTGTTTACTTATTACAGTTATTTGTGTATCCAGGTTTTAAAAGTAATCTTTTTTGGCAGAACCAGATGAGGCCCAAAAAGAACTTTTAGCCGAGGTGCACACAACATTTTTTAGGCGATTACAACAAGAAATTATGAATTTTCATTCAAAATCAATTTTTGACATCCCTCAAAATTTACTTTGCGGCCGTATTTACTTTACGGCAGCTATTTTTACTCGCAAATTCATTACTTTTTCATTAATATTTGTAAAGGAATAGTTAAAATTTTACTTATACTTGTTAATATATATTCTAATATAATTAATCACATTAATATGAACTATGTAAATCAATAATAAACAAACAAGCGGCCAATAATTTTGACTTTGTCAGATGTCAAATAAAAATTGATACTTTAAAGTTGCCAGCACATACGAAAAACAACAATTTATGTATCAGCTGCCTAAGAAATATTTTACGACAAACGTTTTCATTTTTACAAAAACTTCTATGGCATCAAAACATTAACTAAAATAATAAAAAAATATGTATATCTTAAATTATTGCATGTACAGTGGCACCTTATTTCAATTACAGATTAAAAGTAACAATGTATACATAGTCTTAGTCGAAAGTATATATTTAATTTTTCTAGAAACGAATGGAAGAAGAAAGACGCCAAAAGAAGGAGCAAATGTTACTTACTCGTCAAGAATACAAAGAAAAAACCAAGAACGCTTTGGTATTTGGAGATATGCCGAGCGAAAAATCCTCAAAAGGTAAAGGTCGCAGCCGAAAAGATCAATATATTAGCGATTCCGGGGGTAGCGACAACGAAAATAATCCCGAGCGAGCGGGCGAATCACGGGAGAAGAAGAAGCGCCGGAGAAGTGGTGACAGAAAGGAAAGAAAAAAGAAGAGTGGTGGTGCAAGAAAGCGCAGAGAGAAGCAGGACCGAGGCGGTTCCGATAGTGACAGTGATCGTCCAAAGAGCAAACGCAGCCGTAAAACCAAAGAATCTAAACAAAGACCAAAAGACGAAGACGGTCTCAGCGCGAAACAGAAAAGCCGAATCGTATCTAAAGCTACGATTTCAACCAGTGAGTCCGACAGTGACAGCGGCAAGCTTAAAATTGCCAGCGGTGATGAAAGTGGGAGTGACCGCGGGGGAACCGGCGGAAGAGGCAAACGTCGCATCGCTTCCGACTCCGACTGCTCCAAAAGCAGATCAAGATCCAGATCTCGCTCTGGAAGTCGTTCAAAAAGCCGATCACGTAGCCGCAGCAAATCTGGTTCTAGATCAAAAAGCCGGTCAAGATCTAGGTCAGGCAGTCGTTCCAAAAGCAGGTCAAGTTCTCGCTCTGGATCAAGATCGAAGTCACGTTCCAGATCAAGATCCAAGTCGAGATCGCGTTCCCGATCAAGATCCAAGTCGAGATTTCGTTCTCGCTCAAGATCTAAATCGGGATCACGATCTAGAAGTGGATCACGGGAAAAAAGCAGATCAAGAAGCAAATCTAGGAGCAAGTCCAGAAGTAAGTCAAGGAGCAGATCACGAAGTGGATCAGCGAAATCGAAATCCAGAAGTAGAAGTCGATCAGGAAGTCGTAGTCGATCTGGATCTCCCGCTTCTAGAAAATCAGGTTCTGGAAGTGAGAGTTCTAGAGCGTCTAGTCCTGGACGAGGATAAAATAATAGTTAACATAAAATAATAGTTAACTGGATGGCTAAACAAAGTAAACATTTTGAAATAAATATAAGTTTAATTTTCTCTTTTGTTAAATATTAGAATATTCAAGTACTTCCGAACGTCAAAGTATGACTGATATTTTATTTTTGACATATACACAAAATTTAGTTATACATTACATTTGTTATAAATTTCAAAATTATTGATGGAATATGTAAAAAAATATTGTAACGTGAAAAAAAGAGAATGTATTTTATCTAAATATTGTAAATGTAGGAGAAAATAAACAAAAATAAAATATACTTGTGTTATTCTTCTGAATGAAATGAATTAATAAATGACCTCTTTTACAATTTTTGTTTTTTTTATCTCCCACTAACATTTGTACTTAAGTATTCAGTACTTGAATTTGGGATTGTTTATTTTTCACATGGTACGATACCACTAGCAGAGCCAGTAGAATTGCTGTTTTGCATTTTTTGGGCCCAGCAATCTCACATTCGTCGTGGTCGAAGAGCAGATACTTTTAAATAGACGCCATAGGCAGGCATAGCGCTAAATTTAAGGTGAGGGATAAGTGTTTCAAAATAGTTATTTGATTAACGTTGATCCGTTAACATTGAATGTATGCAGGGTTCATACTAGAAAACATGACATGGAGAATTAACATGGAAAAACAGTTTTTTGCTGTTTCCATCTATCCCACTAAATATAATTATTTAATTTTGCATCTACTGATATCAAATATTGTAGAACCTTTTTTGAGATATTTGATAATGTTTTATTAATTTAGGTGAAGTGTAAAACATAGTTGAACCACTAATATTTATATAACTAAGTTTAATAAACAAAATATGAATTATAAAACACAAATACATACAAATATAAACACTAATTTAAGAATAAAAATTATTAATAGAAACTTAAACACTAAGATTATTTATTTAAACATTTAACATTACGCACTATTTATTTACAAAATATTTACATCACCAACTATTTATTTATATCACCAACTATTCATGTTCACTACACCTATTAATATCTGACTGTTTCGCAGACTCTTCTGCTTGGCTTAAATAGTAGACTAATTAAATTCGAGAATGTTTTCGTATCTTCGAGCTTTAGCACAATAAAAGCGTTGCGAACAAGTACTCGACAGGTTTGCTATCGGCCATCGCCCGCGACGCAACCTTGGGATCGCTACATTATCCCCTCCTTAAGACTGTTTCGTCCCGGAACGAAATCTGCACGCATCACCCTTGGTGCATCTGGAGGTCTTGAAGAAATAACAGCCGACGGTCTGTTTGAGCTCTTTTTGTCCTTTAGGGTTGAAGCTGCAGAGTAGAATTTCCACTCCGGTAAAGCGGAAGACTATCTCTAACATGATTCTAACAATGCTGCAATCTAAACCATCTAGTCCACAGCCTATCTTCGGTACTGTCAGCTTCATGATGTTCTCCAGTAGACAGTCCTTCATATCGCACAGCGAGTCCCATATACAGCGATATGACGGCTTCTGATATGAGTATTGTTTTGTAACCAGGCAGTAGATGTACCGTTTGTGTTTTACGTTATCATCCTTCAGTTGTAGCGTTTTTCCGACGAATGGCCGTTGACATCTTAATGTCTTTCGCTACACAATAAGCGATAGAATAATCTAGGGACACGGTGAACAGATCTCGTTGATCTTCTCTTGTCACGCCACACCGTGCCTTGTGACCAGTAGAATGGCTTTCCATGAAGTCTTCAAATTTGGGTTTCTGAGGTACAACCCGGCGAACTGTTGCTCTATGATTATCGTCATAGCTATCATCAGCGAAAGGGGCTAACCGATTGAAGTGAACTAATCCTCTTGACGATTTCGCAAGGGCCTTTCCAATTCCTTTGCAGTTTTGGCGACACGACGCCTCTGTGGATTGTAAAGCACACCAAATTTCCATGTTAATAATCACCTTTTTCAGCCTTGACGCCGTACTGGTCCTTCATCCCATCGTTGGCACCTTGAATGTTTATACGGACTTGTTCATGGATGTCATTCATTCTTCTCCGTAAGTCCTCCCCGCCCAGATCTTCACCAGGTTTACTGTAGCATAACTCCCACCCAAATAAGATGTTACCTGGTGTCTGCCCTGTTGTCTCGTGCACGGATGAACGATAAGCTAAAGAGAACACATGAAAATGTCGGTTCCGGTCTCGTTGATGGTTAAACTACCTTCGAAAAATACCGGTTTATTGTTATATTCATACGTTCAACCATGCTATCAGACTGCGAATGTAATGCAGTTGTTCTGGTTTTTTCTTTCAGATATATTGGAATAGAGCAGACTCAAAATTCCTTCCTTGATCGGAATGTATTTCTCGCGGTATCCCGAATCGGACGATGCTTTCTTTTACCAAGAATTTAGCGACCGTTAGGGCTTCCTGCTTGGGTAATGAATAGGCTTCGACCCACTTAGTAAAGTTGTCCATTACTACCACTATGTATTTATTTCCCTTGTCAGTTTCTGGGAATGGTCCAGACACATCAATCGCAATGCGTCTAAAGGGATTTTCAACGTTATACTGGCGCATTGGAGCTCTTCTTTTCCTACGTGGCCCGTTATTACCCGCACAGACCACACATTTCTTGCATCACTTCATCTTCTTTGCAATTTACTCAGTAAAATCGTTGGCGCAATCTCTCGAGGGTTTTATTCACTACAAAATACTTCCGGTACTCTATTCCTGGGGATTATCAACTGGGTCCTACTCTTCGTACCTTCAGTATTTTCTACGACACCTTTCAGGTGGCCCTCTTCAACCACAATAGAGTCCCACTGCGCTCAGTACGATTTTACACATTGTGAATGTCATGAAACATCTTTCCAAACTGGTCTGCAATCGCCATGTTTGCAATCCAGTATGATCTTCAAGTCCAAGTCATTCTCTTGATCCTTGCAAAGCTCTTCCGTTTGCCAACTATTATTGACTACTGTTGTTTTGGCGACGGCGGAGAGTTTTTCTTCTACAATTCCCTCTCTGGTTTTAAGAAGGTTTTACTAAAGTAGGCAATTAACCTTTTCATTTCCGTCTTGTATCTGGGAAAAAAGCCACGAATACCAAAGTTGCTGGCATCTGTATCTAGAATAAACTCTCCTTCTGGTAAAGGTTAACGTAGGACAGGTGCGCGTGAAGGAATATTTGTTGTTCGAACGCGGCTTGACAGCCCATCTCTCAGATAAATCTTCTTCCTTCTTCAGTTAGCCTTGTCAATAGCTTCGCTATGTTGGAAAATCCAAGTATTTAACGTCGGTAGTATATACATAGACAAAGGAAACTCAATTCGTGTTTATCTTTCGATACTGGCCAGTCACTCACTGCCCTTGTTTTCTCAGGGTAAACTGCAATACCCTTACCAGAAACCACGTGTCCGAGGTAATGAACTTCTCTCTGAAACAAGTGACACTTCTTTGGACTGAGCTTTAGGATAGCCTTCTTCAATCTTTGGAAAACCTCTTCCAAGTTCTTCATGTGTTCCTCAAATGTTTTTCCTACCGTAATTATATCGTCCAGTCAACATTGTTTCCATGAGACGTTCAAATCATATCATAACAATTGTAAAGTCCGGTACCGATGGTAAAGGCTGTATTTTCCTTATCTTTTGGATCTAAATCCACTTGTCAGTACCCGCTCTTTAGATCCAGGGTAGAGAAAATCTTTGACCCAGCCAAAGTGTCTAGTGTGTCGTCTATTTGTGGAAGTGGGTAGCTGTCCTTCTTCGTTACGTTGTTAAGTTGGCGATAATCGACGCAAAATCTTGTAGAGCTATCCTTCTTTTTCACTAGTACCATTGGTGAAGCCCATGGACTATATGAAGGTTCAATCACAACATCCGTCCTCATGTTCTCAATAATTCATTCCGCTTTTTCATGCTTAGCCAATGATAGTCTTCTTGCTGTTTGGCGAATAGGTCTTGCGTCTGCGGTGTCTATTTTATGATGGACTACATTGGTTCTTCCTTTGTCCTTCTTGTCAAATTGGAACACATCGTGAAAGTTCCCAATTAAGTTCTTAGCCTTGGTTTTCTAGTCGGAAGTCAAGTCCTGGAACGATGTTGACAGCTCCTTGATTATAATATTCACCTACTATGGTCCCTTTCTTTAGTACAACGGGATAAAAAATTGATGTTCATCATCAAAAATGTTTCCCTCACAGAAGCTACCCTCTAACTGTGTTTCCACGATTAATTCATTCCGTTCTTGGAGTGTTACATCTACCCTTATCAATAGTCGCATGACATTGTCGTCTCCTGGATTTACTACCTATTCTTCATCATTGACCTCCATCACTTCATTCTTCAGGTCAAGTTTAAATCAATGCTTTTTCATTATGTCCATGCCGAGAATGAATTCATTTTTTACGTTAGCTACCAGCGCGCGATGTTTAATGCATGTTTTACCAACAGTGATGCTCAAATCTATTTCTCCAGATGCGGTAGCGTGATCTCCTGTGGCTGTGCGTATCTGCCACTTTATTGGAAATAGATGTTCTATGCATATTTTTCTTGCTATGTCGGGTTTGATTATTGTTTTTGTCGCACCCTGTGTGTGTCGGCTTTCTGTAGACAGATGTTTCGATGGTCAGGTTTTCCAGTCGTCTCACTAACACATCAAAAAATGGCTCCCTCTCTGAAATTTATTGACGGTTTGTAATTTCTTATGTGTTGTTTGAAATGGTTCAAATCGGTTTGGCTTCCATTCCAAATTACGAAGGTATCATCCACATATCTGAGCCATAGTTTGGGTTTTATGGGTGCTGTTCTGATTACTTTTTCTTCGAACCACTCTATGTATGTTTTCCACGATGGGTGAGAGCGATGATCCCATTGGTAGTCCTTTGGGGGAATGTATGAATCCCTAGAATCTTCAAACACCGTATTGCTCAAATCCAGAATTCTGTGTCCCAGAATCTTCAAAACAAGAATGTATGTATCCTCGAATCTTCAGTCCCAGAATAAGCAATTCTAGAATCCATAATAGTACGCAAGCGCGTCGCTAGGTGGCACAAAGCCAACGTTCATAGATATAGAAGGTTGCCTCATTCAGTGTTTGTCTAGATACGCATGCGCTGGCGTGTGACGTAAGCGCTAGACCTGATCTGACCGGGAATATAATTTCAATAGCTCAATAAAATGTAATATTATTACTAAATAAAAATGCTTTTATTTAAAGAACTATAACAAACTATTAATAGAACAATATACTTTAATCTTGAAATAAAGGTAAATAAAAAAAAACTAAAAACATTCTAGAAGTGACAGGTAAATAAATTAAAAGTATATTACATTACAGAAAATTAGTAAACCATAACTATACAAAAAGAAAACTAACAAATTGTACTAGGTACAAATTCGTTTCATCTTTTTATCAGTTTTGAAAAAATCTGTTGTATAAAAGATATTACTTCCCGCTATTAACCGATTAAATAACAGTTCCTTGTAAATTTCTTTTACTTTCCTGTAGTTTACAATAAAAACACAACATATTTCCACATTTTAATAGTTTTAAAATGACTTAAATACTTCATATTTGATAATTACATGTGACAAATTTAGTAAATATATAAAAAACTCTTCCCTTTTGCTAATATATATTTATACATATTCTGAACTATGTAATTCATTATTTGTTCACAAGCATACACATACATACACAGCCACACATCCACGTAAAAATATTAAAATCAAATAGTACAGACATTCAAAGTGCTTATCCTGTTTACAATTTATAATAATTGTTAATGTCAAATATAAAACATTTATTTTCATAGGTAAACAGATTAACCGCAATTGTAACAAATATACTGTAACATTAATTGATTGTAATAGTTAAATGGGGCTAGGTAGGATTAAATTTGAAATATAAAATTTTAGTTAATGATATAATATTAAATTATTATTTACAAAAATTCTCAAATATTCATAATTAATTAAGATATTTCAGAAAAACGCTTCAGATCTTCATGAAAACACCACTTCCGGATTACGATTAATAAGAAAATCTAATCAGATCTAATCTAGGATGTCACAATGTTACACCCAAAATTTCAAATTTTTTTATTCAATGTATTTGAATAATCGTTGCAACAACATCAATCCATCCATCCATCCATATCCATCCATCCATCCACATACACACGGACAGACATCATCGTAAAAATATTAAAATCGTGTTCCAGGGACTTCAAAACGTACTCATCCGTTGAAAACTCACTATCCGATTTTTAGAAAGATTTCAATACTTCTATTACTGAGTGGCGAGAGGTAAAAATTGTGTTCTAATTTGTACTTTTAAATATTTAGTAAATTTATAATCCTACTCTGCAGAACTTAATACGTATTTATAATAAAGTTTAATCAAATGATTGATATTGTTTAAAACGTTTAAAAATCTTACATTCAATAGTTCTGCTTCAAATCGCAAATGAAATCATCTTCCGAAAAATGTTCAGAACAAACATGACAGGCATCTGCATTCTACTTTCCATCTCTTTTGCAGCGTTGAATCCATTGTTTTCGTGTCAATTTGTTTGTTGGAAAGCGGTGGTACGAAATTTGCTTTGACAATTTTTTTTGTTTTAACCAAACTATTGGTACAAGTTGCAACAGTACATCGTATTCCTGGCATCTTTAATAATAATAATCAAATATTTTTAATTGAGTAGTTATATAATAATAGAAAACTATTTAATTTACCCCAAATTATATTATTTAATGTCAAATTTAGTTTAATATTAATAAAAGTAAATCAACCCTATATGGCTGTCACAAGTCTTGGGTCTAGCAGTGACGTCACGATATCCCTACCATTACCCCCACCATCGAATACATTGCTCTTATGCGAATGAGACAACCTTCTATATTTACAAACCTTGGCACAAAGCTACTAATGCTAATGCTGCATTACTGCCACCATAACTGATACGGACGAATATTGAACTGCTGTTTACCCGTGCATTTAAAAATAATATACAATTGTTCCAAAAATAAAATTTTAAATCCGAACCCGATTTTCATAACAGTAGGGTACTTACTGTAAAGTGGCTATTTATATTAAAACAGTTTACTTTAATATAAGTTGATAGGTAACGTATGTAGATAACCATAAAAAAACAAAACCGTATCAATTGCAAAAATAATAAATGATGTAATGTTGATGAAGCGGTCATACAAGTAAACAGGCTTTAAAAAGTAAATATAGTCATTAACAATCAAAAATTGTATATAAAGTATTATGTATTCTTCGGTAAGCGATCAAGAACTGAAGATTATAGTAATGTGATAAATAATTATAGCGATGGACAAAATAGATTACACTTCGAGTGAACAGAAGAACATTTAATTCCTTATTATATATCATTGAAGAAGACTATATTATAACAACAACTGTTTTTTTTTTCAACATCAGAATCAAATATGTAGGTAGGTTAGTGTATGTATATTATTTTATATTAATTTTATTCCAAATAGAATATAAATTTTGAGATCAATTTATAATAGATTTGACGTTGATATATAACAGTTTCGAGACAAGCGGTCGCACATTTAGTTTTCAAAGTAAAACATTTTATAAAATGGCCCTCTGGTAATTATGTTGAGGTCGTAAAAGATGATTTTAAAAGAATATCCAGATTTAGGAATTATTGACTGCCTGTACGTATACCGGAACCTAAGGAATTAGGTACCTCACCTCAATTTAAAGTATTTGAGAGTGTAGTATTATTATAAATACTTACAGTGCTTTATACAGTATATATTCGCAACAAGATGATATAATTGAATTCGATTTAGAAAAGCAAGCATATAGATGAGTAAATGTAGATTATGACGGAAGGAATATGGAATGGTGCAACAGAAGAGAAGAATATTGTGCAACTTTGTCATTTATATATACTTTTCATCAATAAATAATGCGTATTTTACAAAATCATGTGGTATTGTGTATTATACTGTATAAAAAATTAAAAATATATTCTTTACACGGTATTGATGTACAGTCGTCTTTTCAACCCGTGTCAGACGGTGAATTGTTTTACAATGAATATGAGAAGATTGTAGTAATATTAATTATTTAACACATTATTGAAAAAAACTGTAAAACAATTTACCTACAAAAATTGGTAAGAAATAAAAATAATATACAGGAACATATTAATTTATTTAAATGCATAATACATATCACTCACATTGAAATTTTTATTATTGTTCATATTGCTAGATATTGTAATAAATAGTAATTTAAGATACAATTGCAAAAAGACATAATTAATTGTATTCCTGATTTTATAACACTCGCGTTCTAAACTTAACCACTAATGCAATTAAGTATGACTTTTTGCATTTGTATCTTACATTTTATCTACGATTGCGCAAATTTGAGCAGAAAACCATGATTTCTATAACAATCGTATTTATATGGAAAAAAGTGCAATAAAGTATCAATAATGATCTACATTTTGAACGATCGTAGATAAACAAAATTATCAAACATAATAATTACTTTCACTCTTCCTAGGTTAGGATAAACTGACAGTACACTAGTTCGTAGCAGAGATATAGAGGTAGGGAGAATGATCGTAAACCCTGCGCGGGTATACAAGAATAGAAGGACGCCATTTTGCAGGTTCATTCAGGCGGCAATTTTAAATGAAAAATTATAAAACAATATAATTATGATATAAACTTGTACAAAACTTTATTTAAAATATGACGCTATAAATTTCATAACAATAATAATACATAATAACTAGAGTTGATAGATTTATGCATAAAAATACTATAAAATTATGCATTTACATTGGTAATCATTTTATGCAAAAAAGAAAATCAAAATATGCATTTGTATATTTTATTGAATAACCAGGTTTTTATAAAAAATATATAAATGTTTATAGAAAACAATAATTATTGTACTAAATGTATCTTTATTTAGAAATTTTTGGTACGACAACATCTTAAACATTTTTGTACATTAACAAAATTAAATTACGATATTACAAAAACAGACGCACAACAATCGGTACCAAACGTCAAAATTTTGCAAGATATGGTGAAGTATGCATTTTTAAATTCAAAATAAACCTATTAAAAAATATGCATTTGCATAAAATTATCAACTTTAACTAATAACTATTGATGGTAAAATAATATTAATTTATTTAATTCTCTCCTAACCAATTTTCCTTAAATTAGTTCTGTGTATCTTTTCAATAGATTAAAAAACCTTATTCTCGTATAACAGTAAATAATGTCCTTTACTAAAATAATACCATGATTTTATACTATTACACCGATTTCAGTAACACAAGAAAACAAAATGATGAAATAAACAATCCTGACCGCGTGCTAACCATATATCTATTAGTAATATACCGCTGATCCCGTATCTCCCCAATGTACTGGAAATACGTTCAACAAAGCGTAATAGAGATATATCTTGCATCGCACACAGCTGTTACCGAGGCTGTTACAGTACACTTGGTGCGCAGGCTCATCACGCAAGAAGATAGGGTTTCAAAGTCACATTTAATATTTAAAATATAAGAAATAAATATAGAAATTTGAAGAAAGTAATGAATTATTGAACATAACACTGTAATAATCATTTAATATTGTTTATTGATAATAAAATTACTATAGCGCGATATTTAAAATATTTTAAGCTATGTTTTGTATACTATGCACGATATGATAAGGCGAAATTTATTTCCCTAGTTAATAATATGTAACCCTTCAATTGAAAATCGAAATTTTGATAACAATATAATTTGTGTCATAAATAAAATATGTCTGAATTTGTTCATTTAAAATAAATTTTAATAAATAAGAATTTATTTTATTGAACTTGTTATTTTAACCTGTCATTATATAATAAATAAAATAAAATTTCGATTGTCAATTGAAGGGTTACATATTATAGGCTCATCAACCATTTTTATTTTATTTTATTTTATAAATCTGCATAAAGAAATATGTTGATAAGTGCAAATTCGGTTTGAAAATTCTTAGTACTAAGGGAGAAAATAATTATTTAATGTACAGCGCTGCAATGTGACGTCATCAGTACTAAATAGTGGTACTCAACCAGTAGGTTTTCATGTGATTTGCATTTCCTTAATTTTATATTTGATAAAAAATTAAACATGTTTTAAATGTTATTTTTGTTCAATAATTTTCTCTAAAAAGATTAACAAATATATTTTTATGGAAAGTAGGTAAATAATGTTGTACATTTTGACAACTCTTTCACTTTGACATTTCTGTGGCGCTAGTGAGCTTGAGTCATGTGTTTAAAGTACGGCAAACTTTAAAACTTCGTGTTGTATACTACAGTTTCGAGTTTTTGTAATTCGTTTTTAGATAAAATGGATCCAGGTTTTATTAAAGCCGACTCAGGCAATTTACCTGCTATAGATTTATCTATGCTATTGAGTTATTTATCTCAAAATCCAATGTATGTGTCTGCACAGACGAAAAATATAAAAACATTAAGGTATGTAAACACTTTATATTATTGTTATTACTTTATTTGAAACTTGACATTATTTTAGAAATGCATATAAATTTGTATCCGTTATGTTGTCTGCCTGAGTTAGTGATGCCGCGAGATCTCGTTTAAACGAGATCTCGTCTCGAAATTTCCAAAATTTTCGAGACGAGAGTAGCTTTATTCTTGTCTTGATTTTTCGAGACGAGACGAGACTTACGCTACTCTCGTCTCGACTTTTTCGAGACTAGACGAGAATAAAATTCAAGATCTCGAAAAATTGAGATATTTAAAAAAAATAAGTAGGTTGCTACCTAAATATTATGAATAAACTACAATATTCAAGTAACAAATATGTGAAAAATTTTATTAAAATATTTTTAAACAGATAATCGCTGAAATACATACTTGTTTACATAAAGGTAATAAATAAAAACACTGTTAATATGTACTACATTTGAAAAAAATGTATTAAATACCTGAAATACAGAAAAAATGTATAATTCAAAACTATTAAAATTAACTTAAGAAATATTTAGGACACATTATTTTATATTAATAAATTGTTGTTTTTCGTATGTGCTGGCAACCTTAAAGTATCAATTTTTGTTTGACATCTGTCAAAGTCAGAATTTTCGGCCGCTTGTTTGTTCATTATTGATTTTGATAGTTCATATTAATGGGATTATTAATATTTTAGAATATAATAAAAAGTATAAGTCAAATTTTAACTATTTATTTACAAATATTAATGAAAAAGTAATGAATTTGCGAGTAACAATAGCGGCCGTAAAGTAAATGCGGTCGTAAAGTAAATGCGGCCGTAAAGTAAATGCGGCCGTAAAGTAAATTTTGACAGATGTCAAACATAGATATTGAATGAAAATTCATAATTTTTTGTTATAATCTGATTTGTAGCCTCGGCTTTGCCTCGGCCTCAAACTTCGGATTCGGCCAAAAAAGATCACTTTTCGAACCTTGATACACAAATAACTATTTCGTAACAAAAATAAAAACGTGCAACGTGCAGTAACATTGCCAGGCCGCATGCATGTCTCCCCTCTGCAAATTCTAATAAATACGGACGTGCGATTGTCAGGCAACCAATGAAATTGCTAAAGAGTGATGATCTGACAAGGTATAGCAACAAAATATAATCTCTTGTAGCTCGCGATCGAAAAATATTTAATTAAACTATTTTAACTAAAAAATACTCATTAATTGTTAAATATTTTCACATTCTTCTGCAAAATGGTATTATTATATAATATTCGATACTCTCGATTCGAGATCGAGACGAGTCCGAGAGAAATTCTTTCGAGACGAGAATACATCATTTCTCGTCTCGTCTCGTCTCGCGGCATCACTAGCCTGAGTTAATGGCGAGCAGCGGGCTTTCATTTTTTAGCCAATCAGAAGCTTCATTTTAAAACTAGTACTGATGACGCGATGAATTTTATAAACCTTAATATCTCGGAACTGAATAAATTTTTAATAATTTTTTTATTGTTAATCATACTTGCTAAATATAGAAATATTATTTACAACGCATATTTACCATAACTTGGTTATGATTGATAAGCCTATTAACTGGCGAAATAAATTTCGCTTTATCATATCCTGCATAGTATACAAAACATAGCTTAAAATATCTTAAATATCGCGCTGTAGTAATTTTATTATCAATAAACAATATTAAATGATTATTACAGTGTTATGTACGAGTACAACAATTCATTACTTTCTTCAAATTTCTATATTTATTTATTATATTTTAAATATTAAATGTGCCATTGAAACCCTATCTTCTTGCGTATAGAGCATGCGCACCAAGTGCACTGTAACAGCTGTGTGCGATGCAAGACATATCTCTATTACGCTTTCTTGAACGATCGCGGAGGATCAGCGGTATATTACTAAAGCCCCATTCGCAGCCCCAAATTTGGTGAAATTTGTTGAAATTTGTGAAGTTAGTCATATGGCAAACCTGTATAGTAGTTCACATCATTCTAATTTCGTCTACTTTGGTGAAATTTGAACTGAAGTTTGCAAACTCCAAACTTTTTCGGATAATTTGGGGTTCGTTCTACTAATATACAAAAAAACATTGTAGTTTGGATGAACTCATTTATGCTTGGTTAGTGGAAGTTAGCATTTAGTTTGAACTGAATTTTTATAAATTTGTGATTTATCATACAAACACGGATAACGTGCTACTATGTTTACAAAATCTTCTTCCGTAACAATTTTTACTTTTTTAAATTACAAATTTATAAAGTTTAATAAAAACTAACGACTCCAACCAACATCAACAACAACAAACAACACAATTCTGACATATCTGACATGGGCGCTATTTGTAAACAACTTGTTAGAAGATTTTTGTACTAGATGGCACTACACCGAAATTAGGAGATGTGAACAGTGGACGTAATTTCACGAAATTTGTCTGCTGCTAATTTCACCAAATTAGGGCTGTGAATGGGGCTTAAGAGGTATATGGTGCTAACAAAGCAAATTGACAGATGACCTGCAAAATGGCTACCTCCAGTTTGTACATCGAATATTGGATGCTCAGTCGTCGAAGCGTATTCTCCCTACCTCTATAACTCTGGTTCGTAGGTATATTTTTTATAAATATTAAATACATAATTTTTCCTATCCCATTAACATTTTTTTTTGTATAAACTTTATAATAAAATTTCTATATATAAAATGATGTATTTTTAATTTATTTTTATTATTATAAAATAATATATATTACTCATAATTTTATTGACGTAGTCTATAAACTGTTTATATTACGTAATACATATTCAATATGAATTATATAACTTTTAGGGTATATTACAAAAATAACAAAGGTAACAGATAGCGTTGCGAAAACTTCAAAATTGTATCAATCATTGTTGAAGTGAATAATATAAAAATATACATTAATTAATTAGTATTAGTGAAATATTTTATATAAATATTACTTTGTTCGCGAGCTACAAGCGACATAATTGTATGACATGTACGACTTTCGTCTTATTTTGAAAAATACATGCACGCACTCTCAATAGACGATATTCATTATGACGTCAGCGATGACAGCGCTGTGGTAAGTTCTATTACTATTCGAACAAACAAATATGAAATAGCTGGGTAATCAAGTAGATAGTTTGTGGAAATCTCTTAAAAATTAATATAAATTTAAAATAACGGAAGATAATGTACCAAGAGCAAAATTAGAACACGACACGATTTTTAGTTGTTTTTACTTTTCCGCTTACGTTTTATATTTTATTTAGAGTGCAAAGTTATTGATATGAAGCAAGGAATACCGACAATATCGATATATCTAAGTGTAGAAAAGGGAAAATGGCATCCAATTGCAAATGATAATAATTATAATAGAAATGCAATATTAACTGAGATAATGGGAACTGATACTTGGAAAAAATACTGAACTTCCAAGTTCTAAACAAATATAAAACCTATTATTGACACAATAATTCATGATACACTTTAAACTGATAAATTTGAAAGTTTTTGCAAAGTGTTTCTTCATCGTTATCATACTAATAATAAAAATTGTTTTTTTTTATTATCTATATCATGATATACACGTTTCTTCACAAGTAATACTTGTTTTTATATTTTAAATGATCAATTTCTTCAAGATCAAAAAAATTAAAAGGCGTATTAAAAAGAGTTACATTTAAAACACTAATGCCCAGTTGCATCAGCAAGGCTTAAATTTTAAGTAACAAACAAAACAATGATAAACGAAACTTTGACAGCAATATTGAATAGTTCATTTGACTTTTTATTTCGATGTGATATTGTCCATTTAAGGTCAACTTAAAATTTTAGTAATTTAGTGCAACCGGCCATATGTATTTAATATGTAAATATCGTATGATAATTTAAATATTATTGGTAAGATGCATGATCTTCGTTTTGCAATATTTTTGAACAATTTTCTTGCATATGTTTCACCAACAGTTTATATTTACGTATATACAAATATAATTATTTACTAATATTACTAAAGTGGGACAACAATAATAAAGCTATACACATTTAGCCAGTGGTTTTGGAGGTATAGTAATGTTTGTCCGAATAGTTCTAAAAATACACGTTGGCGCCACAGTCGATTTCTTATTGAATATCGTCTAATAGTCCCAATCTGCAGGGGAGAAAAATACCTACGACCCTGCATCTGCATGCGACCAAAATAACTAACTATAGCTCGTCCAATATAGAAATGAACCTGCGCGAAAGACGCATTTTCGTTCATATTTTGAGCAACCAATGGAAAAAGGTACCCCCCATTGCGTTTTTACCAGTGGCGTACTTAGTTCATAGTTCATATGGGGAAACTATATTAAGAAATTATTATTTAATATGAAGGAAATTCGAAAGTAAGATTTAAAGAACATATAATTGCAGTAAACAGAAAACAGCACAGGATTTGCCGAGGATTATATTAGCAGGTAATAATCATTTATGGAAAGGGTGATTCGTAATCTTACATGTAGCAGAAAAAGGATTAACAATAATTTGGCTTGAAAATCTAGAGATTAAAGAAGCTGTTATTTCAAAGAAAGTGACCAAACCGATGTAATCCATTCGCCTCTACTTAATTAGAATTTTTTTATGATGTTCATAAATGTGATATTTTCTTTTGTTATTCATAAATATTATGCATTTTAAAATATAAATATTTACTAAAATTCAATTTGTTATTGAAATAATCCCACGCCAATGGTAGATTGCTTTCCCATTTATGGTTTACACCCCTAGTTTATTGGATCAGTGCAGTTTTGAACTTGGTTGACATGGGGTAGGTATAGCTACTATAACCCAGAACTGCATAGGGCAACTGGTAGGCCAGGCATGGGTCTACGATACGTTTAGTATGTACTGTGCGGCACATTGAACACCATTAGAAAAAAGTATATTTATGTTGCCGTCTCCTTCAACTTGTTTGTTGCATTATATGCGCGAGAATGATTGACAGGTCCTTTTCTATTTTGGACGAGCTATAGTGAACTGTCAGTTTATCCTAACCTAGGAAGAGTGAAAGTAATTATTATGTTTGATAAGTTTGTTTATCTACGATCGTTCAAAATGTAGATCATTATTGATACTTTATTGCACTTATATTTAACCTGTAATTAAAATTTGAGAAAACAGGGCATATCATGAGATAGGTTTATTTGTAATGTGGTGGCATGCGAACGGAACGCAACCAGAGAGTAGGAGAACGCGCTTAGACGAGTACGCATCCAATTTTTAAGAGGACGTTAAGGAGCCGGCCATTTTGAAGGCGGTTTACGTCAAGTGTGTGTCAAATCGAATAGTTTAGTGTGCTTTGAGTTTTTATTTTGTGTTTTAAAAGACAATAAATAAGTGTATTATTTTTACCATTTTTGCAATGTCGTGTTCTGTGACTGGATGTAATAATTGTCGTCGATTTAAACCCGAAGAATTTTTTAAATATTTCATAATTACAGTAGCTCAGAATTTTTACCATAGAACTACAAATCTTTTTCCTTGTTTGGAAGATCATTTCAAAGAGCCACCATTAATTGAAGAAAATCATGGTATCACATTATTGAAATCAATTATAAGTGCATATAGCAGAATAAGGTTTTTTAATTTAGCTAAAAGATATACATCTATACTGCAGGGTACTTTAGTACGACGTCAATTAAATAAATTAATTTTATTTAATCACCAATAAAAAAATATGTACATATATTAAACGATTTTGTATCACCTAGAGATTTTTTAATTTTTTATTTTTGGATATCAATCAAAACTTATTTTTATAATACAATAAAATTTTCATAAAAATATGAAAAAAATCAAGCCTAATATTTATTCCCTAATCCTCGCATACATATTCTTCATTTACGAATAAAATTTGATTATAACAATATTTAATTGTGAATATGTTTCTTATATCTTATTCTAATTTTCAAGTTTCCCGCTTAAGCTCGCCTTCAAAATGGCGACGTTCAATATTCGTTCGGTCGCGCATCGTGAAGTGCCTTCTCCCTGCCGCAAGGTGGATACACTGCCACAAAGCGGATACACTGCCGCAAGGCGGAGAGCACTGCCGCAAGGCGGGAAAACACTGCCGCAAGGCGGAGAACACTGCCGAAAGGCGGAATAAAGTTTCAGGCACGACGAAAGCTCGTGTAAAGTCGATGAAAGATAAAAAAAGTGGTGATTGCCATTCTACTGATTGTTCTAAAATAACTCTTAAGGAGTTTATGTGATCAACACAAGATCGGTTTTGACGAAATCCTGGTTGTTCATCTCTTAGTTTTGGCTCAATTTTTCCTGAGAGTCGTTTTAGAAGGATGGAGGACATAATTTTATTAATAGTATTTAATAATGTTATACCTCTCCAATTTTCACATTCGCTTAAGTTTCCTTTCTTTGGCAGTTTTATTACTAGTCCGTTTTTCCACTCTTGTGGAATTTGCTCTTTTTCCCATACTTCTTTTATAATTGGATGTAGGATTAGTGCGAAATTTTTATGATTGCACTTAAATATTTCCGCTGGTATGTTATCAGGTCCAGCTGATTTGTTGCTGTGCAGATCAAGTATAGCGCTTTGAATTTCTTCTATGGAAGGTGCGGAAATTTCAATGCGAATTGTGCGACTTTGAGGACCTTGTATTTCTTCTAGGTTTTCGTTTTGTTCTAACATATCGGAGAAATACTCTTTCCAACGGTGTGATTCTTCTGTTTCGCTACTTAAGAAATTACCATGTTTATCTTTTAAAGGTGGATTATTGTTATGCCGTTTGTTTCCCAGTAATTTTGTGATGCGGTACAGTTCTCTGGAGTTATGAGTGTAAGCTGCAATTCTGCTTGATTAGCAAGTTCTTCTGCCCATTTCCTTTTATCATTTCTAGCTGCTCGTTTAACTTGTGTGTTTGCAGTTTTATATTCCTGCTGTAACTGGGTTTTCTTAGTTCGCGTGACTGCATTTAAGAGTTTGTCTTTTATATCCTTTCTGTTTTGAATTTTGTTCCATGTATCATCTGTAATCCAGTCTTTTTGATATTTTTGTTTAAGACCTAGTATTTCTTCTGCAGTCTGTGATATAGTATCTTTAATGTATTTCCATCTATTCAGGTTTTCTATAGGAGTGGCGTTGATGATTTCGCTTAGTTTTTCATTTATTTTTGTGTTGAATTTCTTAGCTATATGAGGGTATTTTAGTTTTTCAATATTGTATTTGTTTCTTTTGTTTTGGTTGTCACTTATGGTTTTATTGGATTGTATTTAAAGTCTTATCTTACCCAGTAGCAAATAATGGTCGCTGGCAATATCAGCACCTCTGCGATTTCTAACATCGAGTAGAGATCTGTACCATTTCCTTTCTATCGCGATATGATCAATTTGGTTCTGCGTAGTTCCATCAGGAGAGATCCATGTTATTTTATGAATTGCTTTATGTAGAAATAGGGACCCGCCTATTACTAGATTGTTTCTTTGGCATAGATTTACAAAACGCTCTCCGTTATTGTTTTGCACACCAAGTGCATTTTTTCCCATGGTTTCCTCGCAGTTTAAGTTGTCTGTACCAATTTTTGCGTTGAGATCACCTAATACGATTTTAATATCCCCTCTATTAACATTATTTAACGATTTATCAAGTTCTTCGTAAAAATCATCTTTCATTTGCTCGTTTGAAGGTTCTGTTGGAGCGTAGCATTGAATAAGAGTTACGTTTCTTACTTTCGATTTAAAGCGTGCAATAATTATTCTGTCTGATATGGGCTGCCAGCTTATTAAACTTCTTTTTGCGTTTTTAGAGAGGAGGAAGCCCACTCCGCTTTCTCTTGTCTCATTTTGATTTTTTCCAGAATATAATAAAGTTTTTCCATTATTTGTGACATGTTCTCCGCTGTTGTACCATCTGACTTCGCTTAGTCCGAGTATTTGAATCTTATAGTTTTCCATCTCTTTTACAGTTTGAGCAAGTTTCGAGGTCTCATAAAGGGTTCTAACATTCCAGGTTCCAATGCGTGTCCGAGATTTCATGCTAAAAGTTGTTTCCAGGTTATCCGTCCGGCTTTTACTTTTGGAGGTTACAAGAATCATTTATTTAAGAAGGGTAGGTGATTAACCAGCCGCTTCCGAGGTCAATGATGGGGCTGCCACCTTGCGGCCATTGACCTGGCCGGTTTCAGTAAGATGTTTGTACTTTGTAGTGATAGGTTATACCGCCTAGATTCGGTCGCCAGAGCCTCATTTAGCGTTACCCAGGGTGTACCACGAGGAGGTATGAGGTTGACATTTGGAAGAGTTGAATCTTCCCTTCACCCCTAAAGCAAAGCACACAAAGACACTTTTACTCTGAATAACACATGCTATTTTTTCTTCAAATTTAGAAATTTTAAAAAATAAACTACTATTTGACGTTTAATATGTAGGTTACCTGTCAGTTATTCATAATTTTTAGTAACTTTATTCTTAGGTTATCTAGTTTTTATTGTGATATTTAGGGCGATATTACAGATTTCTATTGTACAAGTTACTTCTTATTGGCTGATTCCAGATACGGCGGCGAAGAAATTAAACGGCGGCTAGAATAAAAAATTATATTACGGACGCATAAAAATTAAACTTCAACCTTGTCAATCACGTCACAGAAGATGTCACTTTTATGACGTTTGAAGAAAAAATATTTTTCTTATTGCTCAACATAAAAGAAAACATATTTTTATTTAAATAAAGTTTTTGATACAGGATATACATATATATATATATATATATATATATATATATATATATATATATATATATATATATATATATATATACCGGGTGTAGAAATGAAAAGTGGCGCATAGCGATTTCAATGTTATTTTTTTTCAACTGCTGTATCTCTTTACCTAATCATTTTAGCGAAAAAAGCGTAAGAGTATAAGTTGTTCTGAAATTAAAAAGGCATCCTATACAGTCAACTTACTTTCATAATTATTTATATTTCACGATTTATTAATAAAATAAAATTTAAAGTTCTTTAGAAAAAAAAAATTAAGATTGCCTTGATAAATGAAACAAATTTTTGAATAAATTATTCAGTGACAATTACTTGTCATAGAAAATTTTGATTGACTCTGAAAATGGCAAATTTGACTACCCAAGAGAAAATTCAATGCTTGGAATGGTATTTTGCGGGAAATTCTTTTGTACAAGTACGAGATTTGTTCAGCACTGCGTATATGGACCGGCCAATTCCTTCAGTAACAACAGTTCGTAGAATTATTCACAAATTTAGGACCACTGGTAGTATTTTACCATTGTGTAAAAAGTGTAAAAGGAGAAATCAAGAACCGGGGAACAATTATGATAATAATAAAGAAAACAAGCTTAATGTATTGTCAAAAATTACCGAAAATCCAAATTTTAGTGTGCGTCAAATTGCTTCTGAACTAAACATACATTTTTCGACAGTTCATAAAATCTTAAAATCAGAAAATTACAAGTCATACAAGTACTCAAATCATCAGGACACTGCTTAGCATTAAATGGAGATTTGTTCGAACATTTGTTATGAAATAGGAACCTAATAAATAAGTTTTTTGTTTATTAGCCGAAGGATTATATTGTTATCAGAATACACTTTTTTCCAAGAATGTAATTTTTATTATTCGTTAATAAAAAAAATTAATATATCGTTAAACATTAATATTCTGTGTAGTAACAGTCACGATAAGGTCTATAATTAACAGAAATTATTCAAAAATTAAATGTCACTATGACTAATTTTCAAAATTTGTTTCATTTATCAAGGCAGTCTTATTTTTTTTTCTAAAAAAACCTTAAATTTTATTTAATTAATAAATCGTTAAATATGAATAATTATGGAAGTAAGATGACTTTATAGGATGCCTTTTAAATTTCTGAACAACTTATACTCTTACGCTTTTTGCGGTAAAATGATTAGGTAAAGAGATACAGCAGTTGAAAAAAAATAACATTGAAATCGCTATGCGCCACTTTCCATTTCTACACCCGGTATATATATATACAGGGTGAATACTGAAAACCTTGACATAGGGAAATAACATGGGAAAACAGTTTTTTGCTGTTTCCATCTGTCCCGCTAAATAAAATCGGGTGTATATGGTATCGTTAGTGAGATTACTTAATTTTGCATCTAATAAAACCAAATGTTGTGTAATATGGCCTTTTCTAACTGAAATATTTGATAAAATAAATTGTATTTTGAAGGTTATCCTTCGTATTTTCGAATAAGAAACGTCAAACACAAAATGCTCCATAACTGAGTGGATAAGAGGGCTGTTTCATAACATAAATAATCTACAAGACCTGGTTCGAGACCACCTCAGCCCTACTTTTTTTTTAATTAAATTATGCTATTATATATATATATATATATATATATATATATATATATATATATATACCTTTGTTTGAGATTTTAATTGTTGTCAGCTCCGTATATTGTAAAAGGTACAACACATATTTGCCAATGTCAATCCTGGGTATCCATCCCTGTTATCCCGCACAACCTTATATATATATATATATATATATATATATATATATATATATATATATATATATACAGTGTGTGCAAGGAAATGCGGAACATAGGACTTTAACATGGGATTTCAAAAAATTGCGGATACTCTCTCTCCTGATAGATTTAGAACAAAATTGCAACAGTACAAAGTTGTTCAGAATTTAATTCTACGTCAGATAAAATCATAATTGTTGCAACAGCACGTCTGCAGTACGAGATATATTAAATATAAAATGTAACATTTTCGTTCAAAATCAGACATCCATGGAAATAAAAGAAAAAATCTATGTGTCAATTGTGACAGTTAGTAACCTTACTTTGTGTTCAATATTTTTTTAAAATTATATTTGTACTGTTTTTTTAATATTAGCACATTGTTAAAGAAATGAATATAATTTCAACTTAAATAATATTAAATTATAGACAATAAGTATTACAATTAGCGAAAATTCTCTAAACTGACAGATACATATTTTCTTTTATTTCCATGGCTATCTGATTTTTTAACGAAAGTATAACATTTTATATTTAATATATCTCGTATTACAGACCTGCTGTTGCAACAATTATGATCTTATCTGACGTAGAATTTACTTCTGAACAACTTTGTACTCTTGCAGTTTTGCTCTATATCTATCAGGAGAGAGAGTATCCGCAATTTTTTGAAATCCCATGTTAAAGTCCTATGTTCCGCATTTCCTTGCACACACTGTATATATATATATATATATATATATATATATATATATATATATATATATATATATATATATATATATATACAGTGTTCCATTTAAGCGTGCCACCATTGCTATCTCGAGAACTATAAGAGCTACGAGGTTGGTTAAATTAGCAAAGAACCACCATTTTACAAGAAAAAAAAATGCTATGATTAGAAAACATAGACATATAGTTCTGTCTAACATTGTTTGATTATTTTTTGTTAAATTTTATGTTCTTAAACTGTCAGTTTTAAGACGAAAATGAATTGTTTTCTATCCAAAGCACTCTTCTTTCAGCCAGATATAAATAAAATACATATAAAGCTAACATGCATTTTTCTCAGTTATTTTGTTATATTAGTATATGATATGTTTATAATAACGTTGAATTCAGAAAAAAATACTCTATTGAATAACCTAAAAATAAAAATATGTTCCCATTTAAAATAAGAAAGTTGTGTCCCGTATTTTGAAAACCACTGGTCGAAAAACAAATTTTTTTTGCTCATTGTATTAGTCTTGTAAAATGGTGGTTCTTTGCTAATTTAACCAACCTCGTAGCTCTTATAGTTCTCGAGATAGAAATGGTGGCACACTTAAATGGAACATCCTGTATATATATAAATATGAAGGTAGATAAGACTAGAACAAAAAAATTAAACTATTACCTACTTCTTTAAAAATAAAAACAAATTTATTGCTAACAACATAACAAATTACATTAGTAACTTCGATTTAATCATGGGTGATTTCATAGCAAAGATGCCTATGATATTATTATTATCTATGCTCTATGCTATGTAATATATCCTTTTCCACATTCATAATTATGAAAGCTTCTAATAACTCTTGGCCTAATGGGGGTTTCCAATACAACGCCTTTTTAAAATATATATTCTGCATATCAATTTTGGTCGTGAGTATATTGTAATAAAACTAAAATAATATGTAATTGTTGAATACTTTATTTAAAAATTGAAATTAAAATTTTATTTAAATGACCTTGTGACGTCTTTCCCCTGATCAGTGTTGCCAACTATAAGTATATAAGTTTTAATTTCACCGGTTCGCAACACTGCCCCCGATAGCTAGCTTCATGTGATAAAATGACAGTGCAACAGTTATAAAACAATACTTAACAATAATAGCCACAAAGAAAATTGCAAATATAAAAGCAGCGATAGCAAGAAAATCTAAATAATATTCATTCATAACTAAAATAAAATACTTTATGTATAAGTACATTCTTTTTTCATTAAATATTATTATAAATTCAGTACCTGATATTTATATCCTGCCTGGATTTCAAAATATATGAGAACACACACACGTGGTAACTGGTAAATGCATCTATCGAAAGCATGAATCACGAAAGCAGGTTATGTTTATATTCAATGTTTGAATTTAAGCGGTACTCGTAGCCTAACTTCACTTCAGTTTTTTAGCTACTTTTAGTTCTATCTCATAGCGCACATGGACTATCTTTTTCTAGTCAGGGGAATGACGTCACACCCATTGTCCGTAAACTTTATTAATTTTTTTCTCGGATATTATCAACTTTTTGGAAAAATAAAAAAAATATGGGTCCAATATTTTGTTTTAAAGTTTATCATATAAAAAAATCAAAAAATCTTGGAAACCCCCATTGTGATCCTAAGCGATTCTTTATTATTTTTAATTTTGAAAACACTATGAGCCTCGCTATGAGAGTATCGGCAAGTCGCAGCCAACGACAACATATAAACCTTCTAATGTTTTGTTTTCGGTAAGCCACAAAGGGAAATAAGAGATAGATAGGTATATGATGAAAGTATTGTTTGAGCATTACTCGCTAGAGGCATCAGTGTAGTTGTCATTAATTTTTGTTATTGATCATTATTTACGGATTTTCTTTCGATTATTTTTAAAATATATAAATTTAAAACATCCAATTCTAATGTCAATCTTAAAAGCACGGACGCTTCATGTGAGCAATACGCAACAATAATACTGTGTGACTTATTGAAAACATAACGAACCAAGTGAAGTTTAAAGTCTGTACTCGGATTTTAATAAAAAAAATATATAAAGCTATGAATCATTTGTACTCAGTTTTTAATAATCACATAATGTCTCTATATACAATCACATATTAATTTGTATCATTGAACAATTTGATATATAAGAATGTCTTTCGTGTCTTGTTTTATCTGAACAGCCTTGATGTTTCGAATATACTACTTTTATACACGTTGTGTATCTGACTGCTTTGATTTTTCCAAAACTAAATAAAATGTCTGAAAAAATTTTGCAGAAAGTTCAATAACATGGTGCTAGACAAACTGAATAGATTATATATTTTTTTTTAGCCAAATAATACACAGTTACCAATGCACTAAATTTATATAAATCACCGACAGGTTATTCTTATCATGTATCTGTGTAGATGACACAACTAAGGAATCCTTTTTGCATAAAAATCCGAGTACAGTTTAAATTTTTTTTTCGTTAGGCTATCTACCTATTTGTAGAATATGATTCAGGTTTTTATTTTTAATATTTTAGTAACAGGTTTAGCTATTAGTTTTTAACTTACCAATTAACATTTTAATATTTTGTCTAGAAATTTGGCCCCCATTTGATAAATTATTTGGCCCATCGGGATTTTGCCTGTTTGAGCACGACGCAAAGCGGAATAGATAATAAATAAGATATATATATATATATATATATATATATATATATATATATATATATATATAATATAAAATATAATTTAGATACGACAGAAACATTTTCAACTGACCACACCTATAGTTATCCAGCGGACATCACATTCTCAGAATATACTGAGAACGTTATCGTTTATATTAGCGGATACTTAGTAAAAATGCTGGAGAAGAAAATTAAGTGCCACAAATGTTTAGGGGCTATTGTCGATGTTGGCTACAGATCATTTGATGACATTTGGATGAAATTATTGAAACACAAGAATCGCGGTGGATTAAAAATACCATCTAACGACATTATTTATATTTGCAAAACAACAGAACAAAGAATAAGACGAATGTTACTTATTACAGACAATAAAATGCCTCCTGAAGATACATATCAAGCCATGTTAATTAACTGTGTAACTTCAGAAGTAATGGAAAAAGGCAATACTTTTCATACTTTAAATAATCATATACATGATACCAGTCCATATGAAGAAAATCATATCAAAAAATTAGTGGCTCAAACTATTTTTTCTTACTCTAAAATACGACTCCATAGTGTAGCTAGAAGGCAAAATGACAATAAAAATATAAATTTTATGAGAAAAAAATATTCTAAACTAATACTTTTTAATAACTAATAAATAAAAATACTTTATAAATAAATTACTTTTATCTTATCCCTTTTTGCCGTTTTTTTTTAAATACTTATACAAATTATATAAAATTTTATTACAGGCTATATAGAATATGTTCAAAAATCCATTTTACTTAAAAATAATATTAAAAGTTGCTCTTTAATTAAATAATTCAACAAAATTTTTATTATAAATAAGTAAAAAAGTTCTAAAACATTATAAATTACTGAATTTATTATTTTCGTATTTGAAATCACGCGCTAGTTCAAAGTAATGCGTGCGCAATTAGCGTAGATTGCCCGCCATTAGCTTCCATGAAATCACCATCGACATATATGTCGATGGAAATCACAAGCAGCGTACACAGGTTTGTTCATCTGTAAGTTCTGTATCCGTGGACAAACCTAGGAAGCGAAGGAAAAAACATAATGAAAATAAATAATAAACTAGTAAAAAATAATACACCATCAATAGTTAGTAAAGTAATCTTAATCTATTTAAAACAAAAAACAAATATCTATTACAATTTAATTTTATAAACATTAATACATTAAACTTGTTAACAATAAAAAAACATAACAGTATTTAAATTAAGATCAATAAAAACTAAATTACTATTAGTTTGTTTTATATTTAACTAATAAAATTGGTAATACAAAGCTAGAAATATGCCAATCCCGTATAATAAAGATGGCACTACTAGTACCTTAAATGTATGGGAAATTAGGTACCTTTCAAATTTTATTCAAAAATGTTTGTAACAAAAAAATATTTTAATCACAGTAATTAAAATAATAATATTGTTAATTTGTTTTAAGATCAAGTGCAAATGTGACTGAAACTTTCAAATATTGGTAACAGTCAACAAAGTGGCTGACATCTGGTGGCAAAACAAAACATCTAAGACCTAGGGAAAACGTTGTACTGTCACATAGGGATATAAGTAAACAAGAACCAAAAATGACCAGCAAGTGGAAGAGTTATTGTTCTGTATTTGTTTGCAAATTTTGACATATCCGTTTATTATTTCCCAAAAAGAGAAATATTAAAAAATAAGTGGAAAATCGCATTAAAAATCGGAAAGCACATATCACCGTTCATGGGCATTAATACACAATATTTTTTTACCTAGCGATATTATTCCATGTAAGTATTTATAATAATTTATGCTTTAACACAATATTAAATTGTTTTTATAGTTATTAACAGAAAGCCATATATTACTACAAAGAAAATTTGACAGAAACTCTGTACACAAAAAAAAAATAGAGAGACGTTACATATAAGTAGTGATTATTATTCTTTAACATTATATGTTTATAGAAAAGAGAGAGAAGAAGAAACGATAAAAATACCAGAAATTAAGCCCCATCGGAAGAAAAATGTGCAAAACAAAGAACATGATATACATGTTTATATTTATGTACCTATCGAATAAAATCTACAACATTTAAAAATAAGGAATTTATAGGTATTATGAAATATATTTTTTTATTTTTTATGGTGTATTTATATATATAAAAAATAAATAAATATAATAACAAAACAACGATTGCTTGCACTACCCTCTCTCCATCTGCTTTACAGATGCATACACATTTCTCCGAAGTGACAATTGTATTGTTATTACGATTAATTCAGATAAGAGATTTGAATTATTTCTATATTATTTCGTTATTCTGCCTTGTAATCGTATAAAATAATATATCCAGCTAAAAATAATTAAATAAGTACTAAACAAGCAGATAACAGCAATGGGGTATGTGACCAAATTTTGATTTTTACATATATGATACTAGACAAAAAAATAAAATACCCGTATTTTTTTAAATCGATTTATTATGTGTAGTTTACGAGAAAATAATTATTAAAGATTTGGGGAGGGGATGCTGTGACGTCATCGGGCCAGAAGAAAAAAGAAGGATAGCCTGAGACCGAAAGAGAGATAACTATACGTTGTGGTAGGTTTATGGAATGGCGTGATCATCAACCTTACGCGCTAGTGTATAAGGTCGATAGTCGAAGGTGACAGCTGTTCACGTTGACAGATATTATGTGACCGTGTATATTATTTGAAAATACGTTTCATGCAAAAGATAAACGACTTACGGCCAGTTTCATAATGAATTTAAAAGTCACTTTAATTTAAAGTAAATTTTTGTCCGTATGAATCAAATGGATAAAAGTTTACTTTAAATTAAAGTAACTCTAAAATTCATTATGAAACTATAGCTCGTGCAAAGTAGAAAAGGACCTGTCAATCATTCTCGCGCATATAATGCAACAAACAAGTTGAAGGAGACGGCAACATAAATATACTTTTTTTCTAATGGTGTTCAATGTGCCGCACAGTACATACTAAACGTATCGTAGACCCATGCCTGGCCTACCAGTTGCCCTGTGCAGTTCTGGGTTATAGTAGCTATACCTACGCCATGTCAACCAAGTTCAAAACTGCACTGATCCAATAAACTAGGGGCGTAAACCATAAATGGGAAAGCAATCTACCATTGGCGTGGGATTATTTCAATAACAAATTGAATTTTTGTAAATATTTATATTTTAAAATGCAAAATGTTTATGAATAACAAAAGAAAATATGACATTTATGAACATCATAAAAAAGTTCTAATTAAGTAGAGGCGAATGGATTACACCGGTTTGGTCACTGACAATATTTTTCTTTGAAATAACAGCTTCTTTAATCTCTAGATTTTCAAGCCAAATTATAGTTAATCCTTTTTCTGCTACATGTAAGATTACGAATCACCCTTTCCATAAATAATTATTACCTGTTAATATAATCCTGCTAATATAATCCTCGGCAAATCCTGTGCTGTTTTCTGTTTATTGCAATTATATGTTCTTTAAATCTTACTTTCGAATTTCCTTCATATTATATAATAATTTCTTAATATCGTTTCCCCATATGAACTATGAACTAAGTACGCAACTGGTAAAAAACGCAATGGGGGGTACCTTCTCCCATTGGTTGCTCAAAATATGAACGAAAATGCGTCTTTCGCGCAGGTTCATTTCTATATTGGACGAGCTATAGTCGTTAATACACACCATTGGTATTTGATAATAACAATAATATTTGAAAATTAATATTTGTTTTAAAAATATATATAATAGATTACTATCTGATTACTAATGGCTTGTGACAATCAGCTGATTTTAGTTACATTTACTCTTGTATTTACTGTACCAATGCTTGCAGCTTTGTTTAACAGTGAACGTGTATATTTAAAATTTTCCAAGGAATATTCTTTACCCTTTTTGATTATTTAAGGGTAAGTATATACATCTTTTATCGATCAATTCATATATTAGATACATTTTTATTATGAAAGTCAAATTTTTGTTTGTGGTTTTTTGAATATCAATATAGATATTTATTTACTCATTTTTCAGAACTAGTACATGATTATTGGTTTGTACCCCAATGCGAAAATAATTCGTATTCTGCCCCGAATAAATATTTTCTTCGATTTCCGAAAAATACAGAAACAAAAGGAAAATGGGTGGAAGCTATAAATGTGGGAACTAATCAAAAACAGATGTATATTTGTGAAGATCATTTTTGTGTAAGTATTTTAAAATATAACAAGGGAATAAATTTTAATTACTAAAAATTTAGCTTGAAGAGGAAGCTGAGAATTGGATGTATTTTAAAACAATGGGAGACAGTTTACGTATTAAGAAGAACGTTGTACCACATATCAATATTACTACAAGTAAAGAAGACTTACATACAACAATTTCGACAACAACATCTCAAATATCATCATCACAAAAGAAAAGAAAACATGAAAATATCGACAATTGGAAAGATACGAAAACTTGTAGAAAATTAATATTTTCTGATGATGAACCATCTTGTTCCACAAGTTTACAGAGTTCTTCTGGAATTTTTAATGTGGAAACAACAGGTGGAACAAGAGACAATAACATACAAGTCATTTTAAAACTATCGAGCAAAGATACCTTTGTGTTTTTACATTTTTCATTTCGGCGCTAATGAAATCAGAATTACTTCTGTAAAAAGCATCGATCATAAAATAATCTACAACTGGTAAATTACCAGAATCTGCCTTGATAAAATTTGTATCCATTTTCTACTAAATTCATAAATTTGAATCTTATGATGTATAACTGTCAATTATATATCTGTCAAACAGATGTCAATTTCGCAATTCCATAACCTACCATAACATATAGCTATCTCTCTTTCGGTCTGAGGCTATCTTTCTTCTTTCTTCCGTCTCGTTGACGTCACATATCCCTTCTCCAGAACATTAAATTGCTATAGTCTTTTTCACGAAAATGTGATCGTACGTCATACCTAGTAATAAAATTGTAGCCAAAACAGCAATGTTACTATCCTTAGCATATACCCAGTAAAATACACGGAACTTAGTGTCTTTTACTAATAAATAGTTGGTAATCCTGTACAACGTTGCCATTCTTGAAATGTCAAAAAATTATATTATTTTTGAAAAATGTCAAAAAATCGAGCAAAGAATTTAGGAAGTTGTGCACAGAATATGGTGAATTCTGTAATAAGGTATTTCGAACAAGAACGTGACAAACGAAGATACAGAGGGGGATGCTGAATAAATTTAATTTATTTTATGTAAATAATTCACAATATGATATATACACACATGGTATACTATGCAACCATCAACACTTGAATGTACCCTACAAATACTTGGCAACGTTGCATCAGGGAACATTATGACGTACGATCACATTTTCGTGAAAAAGACTATAATAACTTTGTTATTGCAAACTAATGTTTAGTTTTTATTATTGTAATGAGAAGCTGTAGTGGTCAGTTTTGATATTTTATTACTTATATATCAAAATTCGATTATGGTCACATACCCCATTGTGAATCTTATTTCAATTTATAATATGCTCCTACTTCGACCATAGACCACACAGCATCATTTAAATAAATGTATATATCTGAAATTGCGATAAACAAAATTGAATCGAATTAAAAATAACATAATATCCTCGAAACAAAGTATCAAAATAACACTAGCACTTATGTAAAATACAATGTTTTCCCTACAAGACAGTCAGTAGTGCTGCCATCTCTAGGAAGTGGCTCTCCCGGATATATTCAAAATTTACTATCCGCGAAAAAAAAAAGTGGTTGACATCTGTTGGGGAAATTCAATACTTTCACGATTAGAATATTGGCGGTTACGGATGTATTAGGTGAAAAATATATAAATCGGACAGATATTGTGTCCGAAGTGTAATAATATATTACTGTTCCTATATTGTTGCATTATTTTTCCAAAGGAGCAAAGCTTCGACCTGAATGAATGTTTATTTTGACCATTTTTTTTTGTTGCTACATATTTTATCAGAATTACGTTATTATAAAACATAAATAAATATTGTATATTATTAATATATACACATTTTCACTATAAAATATCGTACAACGAAGGAAACAAGAAATTAAAACCCGATTCCTAGTCAAAAACTACCGCGTAGCTAGTTTTTCTACACCCAAGGAGGGATGCTCAAGAAAAAGAAGTGTAATAAAACAATGTAAATAAGTAGTACTAAAATACTAAACATAGTTAAAAAATAATTCAATGTGAATATTTTTTTATTCTCCAAAACGAAATCAAATTTCATAGGTTAAAAAGGAACCAACAGCAAATATTTTACAAACACCTTATTTTGGATCATGCCACAACCATTATGTTATTGTGGATCGTCATTTATTGTCAATACATTAAACATAATAGGTAAAACATTTATATGCCAATTTCTATATTAAAAACGTTGATATATCCACAATTATATAAAATATTTAGAAATAAGAGAGTAAAAGTCGCGTCAACTACATATAAAACAATCTTGATGTGTTGTGAAGTTGATTATCCCGACTGCAGTAAAGACACTAGTGTCATCTACATAGAGATTTTTCGCGGATTTGCCCTGAATTCAAGATCAATTTTAACCCAGGTTAAATTTATTAATTCTAAATTAAGTTAGAAAATATGTTTTACAAGAAAGAGTGAGTATTAAAATTAATCTCGACTTAAATACACAGTTCAGATAACTCGACTATGGCAATAGCGTTAAATTTTAAACTTAGATGAAAATGACGTTTCTGCTGTTATTTGGTTAAATGTCGAGAGGGTACAGCTACATGTGAACATGTGATAATTATTATTTTTTTACTTTTATTTAATGAGAATATCTTTATTTTATTAAGTTCAGTTATGTTATTAATTTCGTTATTTCACAAATATTTCTTTACAAATATTAATGACACAGTTATTACTTTTCTTAGATTCACAGTGACTGATATTTCACAATTCAAAAAAACTTGAATGAACGAACTTAATTTATAACATTTATATCCAACAACTTTGTTATAAATTATAGTAACTTAGTAACGCACAAAATTAAGGATTATTTTATAAATGTCTTGAAAATGTCAAAAATTAACAATTTCAAATACATTTTGTAGGTACTTAGGAAAGGGAAGAAGAATTTTTTTATATGAAACACATAAGGGCAGTCGTGGTTTAATTGATTTGCGCGCTTCGACTCGGCGGAGTCTAGGTTCAAGTCCCAGTGACGAGCAACTTGAAACCAAAAAAAATAATACCGCTGTATCCGAGTGGTTCCGAACCCACTATAAGCTGTAGGTCCCTTGTCCTGTAATTGGACTTCGGTCTGTTAGGCAGTGTAAATGAAATAAATAAGGAAATTGGGTGGTTATTTAAATTTGCTTTTATAAAACTCGCCTGCGTCTCATTTTGTAATTTTCGCATGCGTTAAAGAACCACTATTGTTTCCTTACTTATTATATAACTAGCTATTTTGTTTCAAATGTATTTTATTGCATATACATGTAAATGAAGCCCTTTCGCTCTTCCTTTAAATTTGAATATGCGCGCGTAAATCTTTGACGTTTTGTCAAAGGATTGTGTTTGTGGTGGCAGCACTTGTCTAGCTGTGGTTTCTCTCTGACTCTGACAACTGAAGGTTAAACATTATAAAATAAAATATTAATTGAAGCAATAGCTTTTAATGTTGTTTCTTTTTTACAGGTCAGTAATCGTTATTAATTAATTTGTAGCTAAGCATAAATTCTGTTGTAACTAACTGTTGTTGTAAGTTACTTGTGATTTTGATTTTATACGAAAAAATAAATTCTTTTTTACAGAGCAACAACTTGGTTTTTTGTTTCAATAAATAACAGTCATATTACAAAACAACATTAATTATAGCTGTTGACACAATGGAAAAGCTAAAATTTGAATTTATGGTGAAACAAAGTGAAGACCCGAAGACAAACATTTTATGCATAACCTCAATAATGGACGCCGAAAAAAATGTGTTTATAATTCCGGAGCAATTACAGCCAGTCAAATTGCATGATGTTGTAATGAAAACCCAGGCTTTTTTGAAGGTCAAAAATACACTACATAAGAGACATGACAAAAGACAAGTTTGGACTTCATTAACACAAGAGTTACGTGACACTTATATAGATGAAGATGGGAATATGCAATTTAGAGGATATTTATTGGAGGAGGCTACACAAAAAACGCAAGAGCGAATTTCTACGAGTGAAATGTCTACAGAGGCTTTGACAAAAATCTTGGAAAATTATACTGAACTGAAGAAGGAATCCAAACAATTCAATTTGAAGAAGTCATGTGAAAAGTTTGTACTAGAAAAGTTCACAAGGAAAACAACCAATGTTACACAGTGGATGGTCACCTTTGAAACTGAATGTGTTCGTATAGGTATTAATGAGGACATACAAAAAATTCAAGTGTTTCGGTTATTTTTAGATAATTCTTGTCAAGATTGGTATAATTCTATGCTTATTAAGTATACAATAGATTCTGAATGGTGTATTTGGAAAACAAACTTTTGTGAAACATATGCAGACAAGGGCTGGACACCCATAAGGTATGCAATTTTATTTAAATACAGGCAGGGCTTGTTACTGGAATACGCTCTAAAGAAAGAGAGGCTTTTATTAGAGGTGAATAAATGCATAGATAAACGTACTTTAATTGATTTAATTGTAACTAGGTTACCTAACTTTATAGCTGATGAGATTGATAGAAACAAATTAAAAAATACTGAAGATTTGTATAGTAGTATACGAGGTTTAGAACATTTAATGAATAAAAGGATTGTGGAGAAAAAGGGAATGTTAGAAGGGGTAGAAAGTAAGATTAAAGAAAATAAATTAAAGGAAAACGCATGCAGAATCTGTGAAAAGGAAAAAAAAGGCATTCGGTATCATCCCGAATCTGTATGTTGGTTTAAGAACAAAGATAATGATCGTTTTAAGAAAGAATCCATTCGAAGTGTAAATAATTCTGAATTAGAAATGAGTTTAAATGAAATAGATCCAAAAAACTAGTAATTCCACCATTAATCAAAATTAAATTAAAAATAAATGATTCCATAGAGACGCAGGGGGTTTATGATTCAGGATCAAATGTGAGTTTAATTAATTCAAGATTATTGTCCTTGAAATACCGCCCTTGCGACAATAACAATAATCACGCAAATTTAAAAACGATTAATGGTGTAAAAAAATCAATAGGGATTGTCAAATTAAAAATTAAGATTTTTGATATTGAAGAAAATATCAATGTTTTTGTTATAGATGAACAAAACTTTGATTACGATTTTTTGATTGGATTAGATTGTATAAAATCCTTTCAACTAATTCAGAATGAAGACTTAACAATCACTCAAAAACTATGCAGAGAGATAAAACAAAATAATGAAAATATTCCTGGCTTTACAGGTGACAAAATACAAGACAAACAAAATAATGAAAATATTCCTGGCTTTACAGGTGACAAAATACAAGACAAACAAAATTTCAATAATATCAATAATGATAATTGTAAAGTAAACTTCAATGAACACATAGAAGTGACAAACTTCAACATTTTAGTCAATCATTTAGACACTCAACAACGTTCCGAAATAGATGAATTAGTAAGTAAATATAAATCACTATTTGCAAAAGATAAATATGATGTAGGTACAGTGAAGGGCTATGAAGCACATATAGACCTACTTGTAGACACATATTGCAGCAAAAGACCATACAGGTGTAATTTTCAAGATAAGAAAGAAATAGAACATCAAGTTTCAGAATTGTTAAAAAAAAAACTAATTGAAGAATCCTATAGTCCCTTTGCAGCTCCGGTTACATTAGCATATAAGAAGGAGGAAGGTAGAAAATGTAGATTATGTATTGACTTTCGTGATTTAAATAAAATTGTGGTACCCCAGTCGCAACCATTTCCACTCATAGAGGATTTAATGATTAAGACACGAAATTGTAAATTCTTTTCAACATTAGACATAAATTCGGCTTTCTGGTCAATACCTTTAAAAGTAGAAGATAGAAAAAAAACAGCATTTGTTACACAGGAAAACCATTTTCAATGGACCTGTTTACCGTTTGGATTGAAAACTTCCCCTGCAATCTTTCAGAGAATATTAACAAGTATTATTAGGAAAAACAAATTATCAGACTTTACAGTCAACTTCATTGGTGACATTTTGGTATTTTCTAAAACATTTGAAGAACATATAAAACATTTATCGTTGTTATTGGAAGCAATTTCAAAAGAGGGCTTTAGATTGAAATTCTCTAAATGTAACTTTGCACAAGATTCTGTGAAGTACCTAGGTCACATTATACAAAATAACACTGTAACTCCATTAAAGGATAATTTAATAGCTATAAAAGAATTCCCCGTTCCTCAAACAAAAAAAAATGTTAGACAGTTTTTAGGTAAAATAAATTTCTACGGGAAATATATACCAAATATAGCAGTGTTATTAGATCCTTTACATAATTTGCTAAGGAAAGACCAACCATTTACTTGGACAGGAAAATGTCAAGAATGTTTTGACTCAATAAAGAGACTTCTATGTTTGAAACCTATTTTAGAAATTTTTGACCCCGAATTACCTATTCATATTTATACTGACGCCAGTATTCTGGGTATTGGAGCTATTTTGAAACAACCACAAGAAAATGGAGAAGAAAAACCATGTGCATATTTTTCGAGAAAATTAAATGACAGTCAGAAACGGAAAAAGGCTATATACTTAGAATGTTTGGCAATAAAAGAAGCGGTTAAATATTGGCAGCATTGGCTCATAGGGAAACAATTTAAAGTGTTTTCAGACCATAAACCTTTAGAAAAACTGAATATTAAGGCAAGGACAGACGAAGAACTAGGGGACCTCACATACTATTTATCACAATATAATTTTGAAGTTATATATTCACCAGGAAAAGATAACTTGGAAGCAGACAGTTTAAGTAGAAATCCTGTATTAGAATCACAGGTAAATCAAGAGGAAATTTTAAAAATTGTCAATTTCATTAAACTAGAAGATATTCAAAACGACCAAGACAAAAATGAACATATAAAACTACACAAAAATAAACTAATATTAAAAGATAAAATATACTTCAAAAGGATAGGAAAAAAAGAAAAAATTATACTTACCGAAGAATTTTGTAAAAAAATTATAAAGAAGATACATTATACATATTGCCATATAGGAATAAAACAAATAGAAAACAAAATAAGACCATACTATACATCAAAAAAGTTATTGCAAAATATTAAAATGATTTGCAATAATTGTGAAGTATGCATAAAAAATAAATCTAGAACTAAATTGAATTATGGACTGTTATCCCATTTGGGTCCCGCTACTTACCCTTTTGAAATTGTGTCTATAGACACCATTGGTGGCTTTGGTGGGTCCCGCTCTACAAAGACATATTTACATCTTTTGGTGGACCATTTCACCAGATATGCCTACATTTTAACGTCAAAAACACAAAATGCAGATGATTTTATAAAACTAATAAAAAAAGTAATTCCTGAAAACAAAATTGGAATAATTCTATCGGATCAATACCCGGGTATAAACTCAAAGGAATTCAAAGGTTTTTTGGAAAAAGAAAATACCCCTATTATATTCACGGCAGTAAATTCACCTTTTTCAAATGGATTAAATGAACGGTTAAATCAGACATTAGTTAACAAGATTAGGTGTAAACTTAACGAGAAAGAAGGTAAAAGAGCATGGACAACTGTCGCTCATGAGTGTGTCAATTGTTATAATGAAACAGAACACACGGTGACCGGATTTTCCCCGACTTATTTAATGGAAGGGAAAGTTATTAATATTTTACCAGACGAATTAAAAGAACAAAATACACCAAATGATCTGTTAAAGGATAGGAGAATAGCTTTGGAAAGAACTATAAAATCACACAATTATAATAAGAAACAATTTGACAAAAACAGAAAAGACATTAAATTAAACGTAGGAGATTCCGTATATGTAGAGAATGGTAATAGATTAAATAGAAAGAAATTAGAGGAATTAAAAATTGGACCATACAAAATTTTAGAAAAACTGTCAGACTCAATATATAGGATAAATACAGGATACAAAAAGTTTGAATCAAACTTGTTTCACATCACCAAGCTTATACCAGTAACGTCTTGAAGTGGGGGAGATGTAAATGAAGCCCTTTCGCTCTTCCTTTAAATTTGAATATGCGCGCGTAAATCTTTGACGTTTTGTCAAAGGATTGTGTTTGTGGTGGCAGCACTTGTCTAGCTGTGGTTTCTCTCTGACTCTGACAACTGAAGGTTAAACATTATAAAATAAAATATTAATTGAAGCAATAGCTTTTAATGTTGTTTCTTTTTTACAGGTCAGTAATCGTTATTAATTAATTTGTAGCTAAGCATAAATTCTGTTGTAACTAACTGTTGTTGTAAGTTACTTGTGATTTTGATTTTATACGAAAAAATAAATTCTTTTTTACAGAGCAACAACTTGGTTTTTTGTTTCAATAAATAACAGTCATATTACATACATATTTAAAAATTGAGCCTTATGATTTACTAAATTAACATTATCCAACAGAACTACTCCATTCCGAATTACTTGAAATACTAAAGAAGGAGGGAACTTTGTTAATCCGTTTATTACTTTTTTTTCCTAGTAGTATTTTACTTATACCAAAGTGTTTTTCTCCTGCAACAGGCAGCGAAATGTTGGCCTAGGCCTAGAGCCTAAACTTCGCAGTAAATAATTTGTAACTGCATTTCCTGCTTAATTTTTTTATCTCCATTAGTAGTTGAGGGTTGCGGACTTCATATACATAAGTTCATTTTGACAATATTTAAATTGAAAATTAATTGCAGATTATATAAAATGTTAAAAAAATGCTCAAATTCGTCCAGAACCTGTCTGTTTGCCGGCCTGGCGAATATAGTACTTTCGCTCCAGTTTCAGAAAAAAAGTTATTTCTTTTCAACTCTGGATAAAGTACTTGACATTAATTATTGATTAATTAAAAATTATCGCATCGAACCTAGTCCGAAAGTTGAAAATAGTTATTTTTCTACTCCTGCTTTGAAAATACAACTTTCTGGTTTGTTTTTCATGCTGAAAGTGACTCTGCAGCACTTGATATACAAATAACTATTGTATATCAAGTGCTGAAAGTCTATCTTTGTCGAACCAAAACGAAAGTTGCAGCCTGAGCGAAGCGAAGGTTGCAATCGTTTGTGTTCGACAAAGGACTTTCAACACGTGTTATACACACTATTTTTTCTACTCCTGCAAGATAAAAAAATAAGGAAATAAAAAATTATTTTTTAAACATAATTTGACATTTATTGCAAATTTTGTTATTGTCATGTGCAAGTGATGCGTATCTATGGCAGCAACAATGTAACAAACATTTATCAGTGCTGTAAAGTTTTGCAGCACTGCGTGCTGCAAAGAGTCACTTTCAACATGAAAAACAAACCAGAAAATTGTATTTTCAAAGCAGGAGTAGAAAAAATATATTGACAGGTTAGTTCAAAAGCCGCTAGATGCCACAGCAGTTGTCCGTTCTGTTTCGCCATCTAGCGGCATTTTACTTAACAAATTGTTGAAATAAAATTCAAATGTTAGAATTTAAAATAGGTTGGAAATAACAAAATGTCACTGTTTGATCTGTCAGAAAAAGTTTTTTGGTTATGAGGTTGTTCAGACGGGTTGATGAAAATGTTTATTTTGTACATGATGTTTTCTTTTGTCTTTTGTAGTTCTGTGAATGCAATAAATGCAAACTAAATCAAATTGTGTTGTATTAAAACCCAAATTTAAACTAAAATCAACACAAATCAATAAAAATTTCATTCGGCGCCTTTATCAAGTTGCAATTGATGTAAATAAAAATGTACAATTTTATTCAGGTGAAATACTCCATTATCAATCTGTCAACTATTTAGCACTTAGCTACAGTTTTACGTAGTCTTATGTAGTTTTTACATACATATACTAATTTACCATCAATAGTACATAGTAGTATTATAAGTTGCAACTACTCATCTTGATGCAGTAACTTCGTGTATAAACCATTTAGAATAGGATCAAATTTGTTTTAAACGATATTTCTCTGGAACTAATGATCAGATTTAAAAATTAAAAAAACTGTTGAAAAGAGAATTAAAAGGCCTTTCGACCTGTGTCATGTTTGACACCCTTTTCCATTTAAAATTTTTGAGGTGCAGTCCACTCCCATTTTAGGGTTGAAGTTATGCCATTGCTACTAATCCATTCAGGTGTCCTCCTTTATACTAAAATTGATGTGTTCGAGCGGCCACCCTGTATCTATATATGAAAGAATCATTTGTAGTATTCATTATATCAATGTAATGTATTCTTAAACCAATATTTATAAATAAGTATTTTTGTTTGTAATTGCACAATAAAAATACTCTTTATAAAACATGTGCAACTATCACTAACATTATGCAACCTGCACAACCTGCAAGAGTTCTTAGTCAGACATACCTTTTTGTTTAAATAAGTAACGAATGTTACTAAAATAGTTATTACAGAATACAGTATTTCCATTACGCGATTACAACAGTAATTAAAAATTAAATAATTAGTGACGTTACTACGTGTCCACTTCCATATATACTTTGTTACAGAAGTCCATAGAAAAACAGAAAATATCTGTTTGATAATATTATATTTAAAAAATTAAAATCAGTATTTATCTTAAAGCATTCAGTTTAAGCTTCAAATAAAATACTTCTTTTGTTTAATACATAACAAATATTTTCTTTTCGTACAACCAGACATAAAGTACAATTTTATGCCCTTATTTAAGTTTGTAAAGAGTCACTTTTCTCACACCAGTGGCATAACTATCAATAATTGTTTTATTTACTTTTGAAATTAATTTTTATTAATATTTCGGTTGTAGGAAAAATGTTGTACGTAACACGTGTGTAACATAGTATTTTTTATTCGAATGCTAGATAACGCATTCGGCTACGCCTCATGCGGAAACTATAGCACTTTACACACGAGTTGCATAAATAACTATTTTGTTTTTAATTTACATTTAATTTATAAAATTACTTTACACTGATTGTTAATCAGATTTCTTGCCAGAGTGTACCAACGAAATTATATTCATTGTTTTGGCAGCGCCATCTATAATGTAGTGGAAGAAGTAATAAGATGTGAGAGATAAGTTAGTAATCTGTAATATTTAATTTGGAACACAGGAATTCGTTTCGTCCTGTCCCATTTCATCCCAATTTCGACGGGGTGACATTACTGTGTTCGGCGTGACGGCATTAGTGGTGGGGGTACTATTCGACGGGGTGATACTTCGGCGGCATAAGACATCGACGGCATGATAATTCGGCGCTATAAGAATCGACGGCACGGAATGCTTCGGCCAGGTCGAAGCGGACTCGGCCCTCATCGCCGCACACGAGGCAGCAGTCGTGCCCCGAGCCATCTCGCCGCTGCCGCCTACACCACCAAAGACCAGGCAGCGTCCAGTTGGCCGTTCCCCGGTCAAGCGACTCACCCGTCTGCCGACCTCACCGAGGAAGCGGAGCCCGAGGAAGTTGCCACCGTCCAGGACCCCGGCCTACATCCTACGGCCCATAGACGTGCCAGTCATCACCCTGCGGTCAGTCGATCGAACCCGAGTTCACCCCCTTGACCCGCGATTGGTATTGTTGTAAATATGTATATATGTAAATAATAAACACTGATCATAAAATAAAAAGTGAGACTTAATAACCACACCAAGTCCCACAGTAATAACCGCCAATATTTAGTTAAAAATCTAGTAACTTTTGACTAATGTTAAATTTGAGTCACTGATATATAAATACAATTGTTATAGAAATCATGGTTTTCTGCTCAAATTTGCGCAATCGTAGATAAAATGTAAGATACAAATGCAAAAAGTCATACTTAATTGCATTAGTGGTTAAATTTATAACGCGAGTGTTATAAAATCAGGAATACAATTAATTATGTCTTTTTGCAATTGTATCTTAAATTACTATTTATTACAATATCTAGCAATATGAACAATAATAAAAATTTCAATATGAGTGATATGTATTATGGATTTAAATAAATTAATATGTTCCTGTATATTATTTTTATTTCTTACCAATTTTTGTAGGTAAATGGTTTTACAGTTTTTTTCAATAATGTGTTAAATAATTAATATTACCGCAATCTTCTCATATTCATTGTAAAACAATTCACCATCTGACATGGGTTGAAAAGACGACTGTACATCAATACAGTGTAAAGAATATATTTAACAGGTTTCTACCAATGTTATCTAGTCACTTTAAACCGTTATATGAATTGCAAGAAAAAGGTAAAAGTTTTATTTGGTCATCGGATTGTATTAATGCATTTGAGAAGAGTAAGAAATTGATTGTTCAGTATAATTTATTAGTACATTTTGATTCTAGTAAACCAATAGTGATTTCTTGTGATGCTAGTCCATACGGTGTAGGAGCAGTTTTGTGTAACGTTGTTAACGACGTTGAACGTCCTGTCATATTTGCGTCAAGTACATTATCAAAAGCGGAGCAAAATTATGCTCAAATAGAGAGAGAAGCATTGACAATAATTTTTGCTGGTAAAAAATTTCATAAATTTTTATACGGACGTAAATTTATTATAAAAACTGATCACGAACCACTTAAATTAATTTTAAATCCTAATAAAAGAATACCTACGTTAGCGGCTGCTAGAATGCAACGTTGGGCAATTATTCTGCAAGCATATCATTACGATGTAAAATACCGCAAGGGAACTGATAATGTAGTAGCGGATTGCCTCTCGCGTCTTCCTGTATCTGATATAACAAATGATGACCCAAGTAATTTATTTGTAAATTCATTTAATTTAGAAGAAACTTTTCCAGTAACATATAAACATTTGGCTGATGCTACTCGTGTTGATTTAAATTTGTTAAAAGAATACGATTTGATATTAAAAGGATGGCCTAATTTAGTAGAAGATACAAATTTGAAAACATATTTTGCAAAACGTTTTTCTCTATCTATAGAACATGGCTGTATTATTTGGGGAAATAGAATTGTTGTCCCTCAAAAGTTTAGACAGTATATTTTAGAAAAGTTGCATGAACAGCATATAGGTATAGTTCGAATGAAACTTTTAGCTAGGTCTCTATGTTGGTCCCCAAATATTGATTTAGATATAGAACATTTAGTCAGTCAATGTAAAGTATGTCAATTTCATTCAACTAATAGTAATCAAAAAGTGATAGGATTGTGGCCTAAACCGGTATGTAACTGGGAAAGAGTTCATATTGTTTTTTGTACAATTGAAGGGAAACATCTTTTAATAATTTTTGATACAAAATCTAAATGGCTTGATGTTCATGTAATGAAAATTACAAATGCTAAAGAAACATTACAGAAATTAAGATATACGTTTGCAATATTTGGATTACCAATTCAGTTAGTATCAGAACATATCGAGGTGCAGATGCTGCTAGTGACCACCATCTACTAGTTGGTACTATCCAACTAAGAATATCATCCAAAGTATCCAAACTACAACGAGGAGTTAGAACAAAATACAACTTAGAAAAACTCCAACATCCCAAAATTTTAGAAAAACTTCAAAACTCTCTTAGAACTAAATTAACAGAGATTCCACCAGGAGAAACCAACATTGCATGGGAATTCATTAAGGACACAACATTACATGTTATCGAAGAGAACCTCGGCACGAAACAAAAAGATCAGCAAACATGGATATCGGAGAAAACTTGGGAAAAGATAACAGAACGAAAACAACTAAAGAATAAACTCAACGCAGCCAAAACCCGTAACGAAAAGAGACGTCTAACTGAAGAATACACGATGGTTAATAACAAAGTCAAACGGAACGCAATGAAAGATAAAAGAGCTTGGGTGGAAAAACTTGTAAACATGGCAGAACTGGCTGCCCACAACCAAAATTTACGAGAACTCTATCGCATCACGAAACAACTCTCAAGCAAAAAAATTATCACGAATCAACCTATAAGTGATAAGAGTGGCAACCTACTGGTAGGAGAAGACAAACAGCTGAGTAGATGGGAAGAATACTATAAGGAACTTCTAGAAAAACAGAATACTCCATATGATATTGAAGGCACAGAAGCCAGAACTCTTCGTATCGACACCAACTCGCCCTCGGAGGAAGAAATTAGTCACGCTATAAGCAACCTGAAAAACAATAAAGCGGCTGGCCCTGACAATCTGCCAGCAGAAGTTTTAAAAGTGAACTGTGACACATTTACCGCTATTTTACATCCTCTTCTGCAAGAGGTTTGGAACCAAGAATCTATTCCAGAATCCTGGAAGGAAGGCCTCATAGTGAAGCTACCAAAGAAAGGAAACCTCGCAGAATGTAGCAACTGGAGGGGAATCACTCTGTTAAATTCCATTAACAAAGTTGTCGCAACAATAATACATAATCGAATTTCCCAAATAATAGAACCCAATCTCCGAAACGAACAAGCAGGGTTCAGACCGAATAGATCATGTGTTGATCACATCAACACACTTCGAATAATCAGTGGAGTGGCGGGCTCCACTTTATCTGACCTTCATTGATTTCAAACGGGCATTCGACACAATAAATTATAACGCAGCATGGAAAATTCTCTCCCTTCTTGGTTTCCCCCACAAAATAACAAACTTAATTAAAAACTTATATCTTGGCTCCTGTTGCCAAGTGCTACATAGAGGAAAAATGACAAGGAAAATCCCTGTTGAAAGCGGAGTAAAACAAGGTTGTGTGCTCTCACCACTGCTTTTCAACATTATTTTAGACTTTGTCATGCGAAGGGTTAACGACGAACGAAGAGGAATCAGCTGGACCTTAGAAAACCGCCTAGAGGACATTGACTACGCGGACGACATATGTCTCATGTCTCACACAGTCACAGACATGCAAACTAAAATTAACAGGCTTGTCGAGGAATGTAAATTAGTAGGCTTGGTAGTTAACATACACAAAACTAAAACAATGCGTATTGGCACTCAACTTTATACCCGATTTCATATAGATGGCGAAGTTGTAGAGAATGTACCGGAGTTCTGCTACCTGGGTAGTATAATATCCAGAGACGGAGGTGCTGCAGCCGATGTAAACAACAGAATTAAGAAAGCCAATCAAGCATTTGGAATGCTCGGCAAAATCTGGAATTCTTCGAACATCTCCAGACGAACAAAACTTAGGCTCTTCGTCACAAATGTGAAATCGGTACTACTATATGCATGCGAAACTTGGAAGACCACTAACAACATCAAGCGTAAACTCCAATAGTGCTATTCTGCTGTCAACGTTAAAACTTAAAGGTTACATTTAGCGCAGTTTAGAGCTGACCTCTAAAAAATTGTATTCTAGTGTCAATTTTCACCGCCGCTAACGCTAACGGTCACCTCTAAACTTAAAGGTGCCACTGGGTAACTTTAAATCGTTTTAACGTTAACAAGATGGCGGATGAACATGGAGAGTGCGCCGATATTCAAGATGTTAGAGACGTTTTGGACGTAAATAGAGGAAGAATTAGAGTTGAACGTGAAAGAATAAATCCTTTTCAACAGTTTGATGATGAAGAATTTAGACGAAGATATAGACTGAGAAAAGAAACGGTTAATTTTGTAATTGATCTTGTTAGGGAAGACCTGGAATCTATTTCCCAACAAGAAAGAAATATTAGTACAGAACTACAAGTTTTAATAGCACTTAGATTTTATGCGAAAGGGTCCTACCAAGTTGAGCTAGGTACGTAAAATACATAAATTTCATACCAAACCTAACCTTAAAATTTAACAGTACATATTACTTAATAGAAAGAGCATAAACGATACATTATAAAACCTTGTGTTACATTTTTATAATACAATATATTATAGGAGATCTGCATGGCGTAAGTCAACCTACGGTGTCCAGGATCGTAGCTAAAGTATCACGTTCCCTCGCAGCTATTATGCACAGATTCGTGAAGTTCCCTGAACGAATGGAAGACCTGAAGACGGAATTCTATAACATTGCAGGTTTTCCGAAGGTCGTTGGTTGCGTGGATTGTACCCATGTACGCATTAAAAACCCCGACAAAGAAAACCCAATGTTATATTGCAATAGAAAGGGATTTCATTCCCTAAATGTGCAAGTAGTTTGTGATGCGAAGTGCAGGATTCTGGACATCGTAGCAAGATGGCGAGGAAGTGCTCACGATTCGCGTATATGGGAAAATTCTATGCTGAAGGAAAAGTTTGAGGTAATTATTTTGAAACATGAAAATTATTTTTTTCTAAATATTATTTCATAGGATTCAACATACTCCGGAATAATTCTGGGCGACAGTGGATATCCGTGTCGTAGTTATTTACTCACACCTCTGTTGAATCCTCAAACTCCAGCTGAAGAAGCGTACAATCGTTCCCATATACGCACAAGAAATACGGTAGAACGAACTTTTGGGCAGTGGAAGAGTATGTTTCGCTCACTGAGAAACGGCATGCAGATCTCCTTACCTTCTGTTAAAGCAGCCATAGTTGCTATGACTGTTTTGTATAACATAAAAAAGAACATGGAAAATGAAGATGCTACTCTCGATGTTGATGAAGATTCCGATAATACAGACGACGAAGATATTCAAAATAATATACAACCTGGAACCGAGGGCAATTTATTTCGCCGGAACTTCATCCAAACATATTTTAATTAATTTTTTAGCTAAAAATCTATATGCTTTTTTAATTTTGAGCTCTGGACTAATATTTTTTTCTTGTTGAGAAATAAATTCCAGGTCTTCCCTAACCAGATCAATTACAAAATGAACCGTTTCTTCTCTCAAACTATATCTTCGTCTAAATTTTTCATTATCAAATTGTTAATACGGATTTATTCTTTCACGTTCAACTCTAATTCTTCCTCTATTTATGTCCAAAACGTCTCTAACATCTTAATTGTAGCATACCTAATACTTGTATTTATATACATTAATTTCTTACTTGTTAATTCTCTTTCTCTAGCATTTGTATTACCTGTAGTTGTAGAGTTACTATAATTATTTAACTATGTAGTTAGATTTACTAACATTACTTACTCTTATATTTTTCTTAAATACGTGTTATTGGAATACTTACGTATTATTTTTGTGTAATTAATTTGTAGATCTAGTATTAACACTATGCATGTAACTTTGTTTATTTATTATTAACATAAAAACTATTTAAAACAAAATAATTAAGTATTAAACAATGTTTTTTAATATTATTTAGTTTAGTATTATTTATGAATTTAATAATTTTATTTTCTTAATTAATTTTTGCTTCTTTAGTTTTAAAATTTCCATCTGCTCAATATGTTGGAGCCGTTAATTTTCTAGTCGTTGTTCCAGTATAGCACGATGTAATTTTAATAGTTCTAACTCATAGGTAGACATTTCTCGTTTTCTTTTATTGTTTTGCCGTGGTGTTTTTTCAGTTGTGTTACTGGGTGTATTATTGCTTATTGATGATGGTGGTGGTGGTGGTGGTAACGTGTAATTGTCATTTACGATTAAAACTGATGTTTCAGGTGTAATTACTGGAAGTGATTTTGGTGAAGTATTTAATTGTGTATCTATGGAAAATAGTTGATTGCAATTTTTTTTAAAAGAACGAGATGAATCTGGTTTTGAAATGGGTGCATTAGAAAGGCGTAATTCTTGAGGACTAGAAATGGGAAATGATTAGAATTAGAAAAAACAAATAAACGAAGGATAAATCACCTTTCTACATCTCCTGCAATGATAGAGCAGGCATTGGACGACTGGGAATTGAGTATTTGATTTTCTTTCTGTTATTAAAAAATGTAAAAGTAAAATATACTATTTATAGGAAATAATATAATAAACCTGGGCATCTGAATCAAAGGAACTTTCATCAATTACAAAATCTTTTGGACAGATATCATATATCGCCCAATCCATGTCAGAAGGATCTTTTAGTTTGGCTCCTCCTCCTGTACCAGTTGAATGTTTTTTAAATTTTGTAATCACTGATTTTGCTTGAATTTTTAGTCTCTGGTATAGATCTTTAATAGCCGGCATTGTTCTAATAAAACCACTAGCTTCCATTTTTTTTTTGCAATTCCAACCATAATATTTTTTTTTTAATGTGAAGCCGCGGATCACTCCCTTTACTCTCCATTATGTTTTCATGATCTTTTACAAATTCTATTATCATTATTTTCTCCTGTTCCCCAAAATTTTTAGTCCTATTTCTTTTATCTTTACTCATTTTCCCTGATTATAATAATTAAAGTATGTATTAGGTTAAAATAAACAAATATTAATTTTAAAATTGTGTTTTATTCTACATTATGTAAAATTTAATAAAATACTGTAGCGAACCCAGGGTCGCGGTGCGGGCGGCGGCGCGGGCGGCGGGAGCTAGCGAACAGGTCACAACACGTCCGGCCGCTTCCCATTGTTCTGATTTTCAAGGAATCAAAGAATCTTCTAGAATGGTGTATTTTAATATAAATACCCCGACCAAAAGATCGCGAGGACAGTCTTGTGTTAATACGTGTAGTGTACAGATGGTGATATAAATAAATAGACAGTGATATAAATAGTGTTGAAATAAATATTGCGTAGTTTTAATTGTTTAAATAAATTATCTTAGTGTTTAAGTCTTTAGTAATAATAATTAGTTCTTAAATTAGTGTTTATATTTGTTAATTCTTAGTGTTAGTTATTTTTCATTAATCTTATAATTCATATTTTTTTAATTAAATTTAGTTATATAAATATTAGTGTTTGTAATCAATTTTACACTTCACCTAAATAAATAAAACGTTACTATACTCCTGTGTATTCACAAAGTGAATAAAATTACTTACTGCTAATTATGATTTCAAACTTCGTATCGTAAGTTTTGACAGGTAATACAGTGTTGCCAAGTGTTGTTTTGCCTAAAGGTTACTGGTAGTTAGCGTAGATCATTTACTGACAGTAGAATAACATCAACTCTAAACACTAAAGGTCACCTTTAGCTAGAGACCACCTCTAGGCTATTTTAACGTTGACATCAGAATAGCACTCCAAGTCTTTACCAACAGATGCCTACGTCGTATATTGCGTATCGATTGGACTGATCATATAACTAACCAAGAAGTGCTAAACATAGCTAACCAAAACGATGTGAACCAAGACATCAAACGAAGAAAATTGAACTGGATTGGTCACGCACTCAGAAGAGACCCAGAGAACATCGCGAAGAAAGCACTAGAGTGGAATCCCCAAGGTTCACGCAGAAGGGGAAGACCAAACATCTCATGGCGGCGATCAGTAATAAAAGAACTGGAAAAAGAAGGAAAATCGTGGAGTCAAGCCAAACATATAGCGCAGAATCGACCCCGATGGAAAAACTTTGTGGAGGCCCTATGCTCCTTTCAGGAGATGTAGGATGTTATATTATATAATCAACTAAAACATTCTTACTTAAAAGATGAACATCATCCAGGTGAACATATTGGGAGTCGCCACTGATAACAGATGGCAGCAGTAAAATATGAATAGTAGGGAAAACACTGGATTTCACTGCATCTCACAGCATTAGTTTATAGAGTTTATTTTTCAATTTAATATTGTTACCGTAAATTTTAATGAAATATAGTACATAAAATATGTTTATAGCATTAGGAAATGTATATTAATTTATTTGAATGGAGTGTTGGGGGATCTATGGTTGAATTTATTGTACAAATTAAATTATTAGTTTTTCCAGATTAATCATTGTACAATCGAAAATTACTCTCACGTTCTTACATTTTTAAAAACATATTGGTATATTTAATATTTGCTGTAACTGTTCTCTGTAATAAAATAAAATAATTGGTTTTAATGTTAAAAGATAGACATTGTAATGTCACATAAATATATGTACGGTAGAGTGACCATTTTTTTTTAAGAATAGCAGTACGAAATCTATTTTCTTTAATTATTAGGTCAAATGTTAGGGCAAAATATGGAAAAATTGTAGCAATACTAACTATAATTTTATTGTTATTGCTACAGTTGCTCGTTATTTTCAAAAGTAAACCAAGTCACTAATTAAACGTTAAATCAATTGTGTTATTACTGGAATCTATATAAATAGATTGCATAAATTTTAGTTAATATTTAAATACCAATTCAAATTGTTTATCAGTTCAAGGGTTTAAAAATCAGAACTGTATACTGACAAAATCATTAATAATGTGTATTGAAATTTATGGAAATTACTTTAAATAAATTTTTTGCTTTTATTTTAAATAAAAAAACGATAATTTTTGTCTTACTGACGTTTTGGATGTAATCAAAATATCAGATGCTTTTTGTAGGCATACTTCTAGATACAAAAATATTTATTTTCTTTTACCGCTTAATGATATTAAAATAGTATCTCCTCCTATTACCACCTTCAAGAATAAATTATTTTTAAGGATAAAATGCACTACAAAATACTTAGATGAACTAAAATCGTTTTACGAAATGATGGAAACAAACGTTCTTGAATAGCGAAATTTTCTTCACAATGCTTAAAATTATTTTCCACAGTTTTTCAAAACTTAGTCTTTTAAGAAATAATGCAGAGATATTTCAGAACTTAAATAATTATCGCACAGTGGTACATAAGAATTATACTAGAAATATACAGACTCCTATGCTTTTACTATGCGCATCGACCTTATTACACTAGTGAATAAGGTCGATGAATATGCGACAGTTACAATGTTTTCCATACTATTTTTTTGCCACCAGATGTCAGCTACTTTGTTGGCGACTCCCAATTATAGTCGAACCAACAAAGTTATTACAACAGAAAGTCTTACCAGAAAGAAGTACAAATACTTTTCTAGATTGTGATGATTTTCAAGAAAATATAAATAAAAGCAAAGCTAATATTGTACCAAATAATGTTCCAGAAAATATTTCTAACAATGAAATAGAGTTAAGGGGCTCGTCTGTACATCATGTTAGAATTGATGAAAAATGGCATATTTTGAAAGAAAATGCTGACGTTAATATACATGCTACATTCATAATCTTAACTTTTTTGAAAACTATTAACAATAGTTTATAAAATGACGTAAAGATTTTTCTAAAAAATTGTTTAAATGTTTAGAAAAAAAACATTGAATATTCCATTTTTCTAGAGAAATGACTACTTTAAACTAGAATAACGAATGAACTACATTATGGAAACTCATAAATTTATTTTTCGTGGAAAGATTAAAGTTGAATTAAATTATTGACGTATTTAAAATTTTAATTAACTTAACCGTATAAACAATATATTCCGACAAAAGTACAGAAAATTGCAAATTTTAAAAGATACAATTTTAACACTTGTATACCAAATTAAGGTTTGAAATTCATGCACAATATAGAATAGGGTTTAATTTAACTCTTTTAATAAGAAAACTATTATGAAATTGTTTATTTTTTGAAAAATACTGAGAAATATAAAGCACACTTTAGTATACTTCTTGCTCGAATAGATGGTGCTAGTGTAGCAATTTTAAGCAACTACCTGCAGCTTCAAACTGACTCCGCCTAACTCCCTTCCACAAAATTTAATGGAAAAGAAGGTTCGATGTACCCATACGTCTGAATTTTAGAATGTTTTGTAGAGTACCGAAATTTTTATTTATTTTAAATCATTAAATAACTTTAAAATACATTAAATTAAAAACCAAAATGAAGTACAGTAAAACCAATATTTTAAATCAAATGTAAACTTTAAATTTTAACTGCAATTTTATAATTATTAAATTTATTTTTTATTCAATTTTGCCTTATAAAGTCATGTTTATTTATTTAGATACAGACTGTAAAGACTGTATGTACATATATAGAACTGTCACTGTCATTCTCTATTTCTGTTCCAATTTTAAATTCCTTTTGCTTTTAAAAATCCTATCGTACACAATAATTTAAGATACAATTTTTCAAATTATTATGTACTCAAACACTTTGTAAGCAAAATTTATTGTTTAAGTCAGACATGTCATTTGAATCGATTAAATTCTTAGCACTCGGTATATAACTATTGATTATTAATAATATTATATTGTCAACATTGAATAAAGTATTCTATAAACCGAATGAATTAAAAAATTTTATTCACTCAAAGAATTTATCTCACTCGAGCAGTTTTCGGTTAAAAAACATTATTTCATTATTAGGTGTAGCACCTACCAATTTTTTCAGTGTAGGTGGCTAAAATATGAAACCAGGTATTTATACCACATATTACATAATATGGAAATAGAAATATTCAATTTACATTTGAAACTAGCCAAGCAATTTAAACGAAACTGGGACTAACTAGATTAAAAAGTAAATAGGTATTACAGCTAACATAAAAGGCAAAAATAATAAAAGAAAAAAACAAAAAGGAAAAATAATAATATTAATGAAACAATCGAAGAAAACCAAAAAGAATACCACAAGTCAAACCGCCTTGGAATTAAAGAAGAAATACCTGAGTTTATCTCAAAATAGATAAAGGTAGCGCCATTGTCATTAGTAATAAATCTGATTATAAACATCACGTCAAGGAATTACTATAAAGAGACCGGTGCATCAAATTACAAAATAATCCCATCCAAAAATACACTACAAAAGTAAAATAACCCTTGATGTCTGCCCAAATCTCATTACCAAGGATTTCAAAAGAAACATGAAATAACCTAATCCAAACTTAGCTAAACTTCCAGCTAACCGATAATCCACAAATCGGGATTCTCCTGTATATCTCCTAGCCAAATGATTAGACAAGGAATTTAACAATTTTCATTTCCGAAAGAACATAACAATAATAATTCATTTCATAAATTAAGTAGAAAATATTAATTTAGATTTTGGAGACCACAATTTATCGTTCTATAAATTCCGGAAATTATAAATCCGCAATTACCAAAAGGGTTACTAATTAAAAATCTTGTGTATAGAAATAAATAATCATAATCTACGATTCATTTTATTTTTTTATCTATTTCTTCATTTTTAACAGGGTCTATAAAAATTATGATTTTTAAAAAAAATCAAAAAAATCGTTTTTTTGGTTTAAATCAGATCTTTTTGAGTTTTTTCATTTAAATCAGATTTTTTTTATTTAAATATTTTTTTAAAAAAATTTTAAAGTGTGTAAATACGGGTAGTTTGAATTAAATTTTTAAGTATTATAAATATTCTAATGTTATTATTCAAAAATATATACGATTCCTAATCCTAGATATTCATGTTTATTCTTGTTTGTGCGCCGTGCTGCGTCGACGTAAGTACATCTTATTTTTTTATCATTTGGACTTGTACATTCCAAATTGTGAAACAGATTAGGAACTGAAAAGGATGTTTCTATTTAAATATTACAATAACAATGTGCCATTAAATAAATAAACGCTTCCCTTTTTGTTAATTGAATTATGCTTTGTTTTTGTTTTTTTTTTGAAAATTGTTTATATTTTTAATTCAATAAATATATTTACAAAGACAGTTACAAAAATTATTCATTTTTCATTTAAGTTATTAAATTTTATTTATCTTGATTTAATTCAATGATTTAAAAAAAATCACTTGATTTAAATCAAGATTAAAATCATGATTTAAATCAATCTGATTTAAATCTCTCAACTCTGCTTTTAAATTTGTAAATAGGTAGGTACAAAATTCCAACTCAATATATTTGTATTGTAAGAAAAGTAATGCAGCCTACAATTCACAAATATTGGAAACATTAGAAAAAGATAAGAATAGATTGAGTGAGAAATACATACAACTACCTGCGGTAGGGATAAAGTACAGGCCAGCCCCTTTGCTACCTCCCCCTTTCACCCTCTGCGTCTCAGTAACTTTGGGATTGCAAGACTACAGCCTTAACTTCTGTACCTCAAACAGAAACAAAATCAAATAATAATGATTGTAATGTACAATTAAGGAGATCAAATAGGATAAGAAAACCACCTGCAAAGATATACATGTCAATAGATGAAGTTTTTATTAAGGTGGGAGAAGTGTTATGTGATTAAATATAGTTAGAAGAGATAATGTGACAGATGTCATTCTATTATTGTTTTTCATAAAAAAAAGTGATTGTAGGTAGTTACAAAATAAAAAGAAAAGGAACTCAGTTTGTCCAAAACTAATTCTGTGTTTTACTGAGTTCTAAATACATAACAAATACCACATGATTTTGTAAAATACGCATTATTTATTGATGAAAAGTATATATAAATGTATTATAATGGCAAAGTTGCACAATATTCTACTCTTCTGTTGCACCATTCCATATTCCTTCCGTCATGATCTACATTTACTCATCTATATGCTTGCTTTTCTAAATCGAATTCAATTATATCATCTTGTTGCGAATATATACTGCATAAAGCACTGTAAGTATTTATAATAATACTACACTCTCAAATACTTTAAATTGAGGTGAGGTACCTAATTCCTTAGGTTCGGGTATACGTACAGGCAGTCAATAATTCCTAAATCTGGATATTCTTTTAAAATCATCTTTTACGACCTCAACATAATTACCAGAGGGCCATTTTATAAAATGTTTTACTTTGAAAACTAAATGTGCGACCGCTTGTCTCAAAACTGTTATATATCAACGTCAAATCTATTATAAATTGATCTCAAAATTTATATTCTATTTGGAATAAAATTAATATAAAATAATACACATACACTAACCTACCTACATATTTGATTCTGATGTTGCAAAAAAAAACAGTTGTTGTTATAATATAGTCTTCTTCAATGATATATAATAAGGAATTAAATGTTCTTCTGTTCACTCGAAGTGTAATCTATTTTGTCCATCGCTATAATTATTTATTACATTACTATAATCTTCAGTTCTTGATCGCTTACCGAAGAATACATAATACTTTATATACAATTTTTGATTGTTAATGACTATATTTACTTTTTAAAGCCTGTTTACTTGTATGACCGCTTCATCAACATTACATCATTTATTATTTTTGCAATTGATACGGTTTTGTTTTTTTATGGTTATCTACATACGTTACCTATCAACTTATATTAAAGTAAACTGTTTTAATATAAATAGCCACTTTACAGTAAGTACCCTACTGTTATGAAAATCGGGTTCGGATTTAAAATTTTATTTTTGGAACAACTGTATATTATTTTTAAATGCACGGGTAAACAGCAGTTCACTATTCGTCCGTATCAGTTATGGTGGCAGTAATGCAGCATTAGCAGCTTTGTGCCACCTAGCGACGCGCTTGCGTACTATTATGGATTCAAGAATTGTATATTCTGGGACTGAAGATTCGAGGATACATACATTCTTGTTTTGAAGATTCTGGGACACAGAATTCTAGATTTGAGCAATACAGTGTTTGAAGATTCTAGTTTTGAATATCTAGCCTCCTTTGGTATGTCCATAAAATTGGTCGTTTACTTGAAAATATGAGTTATTCAGGCAGCAGGTCAGTAGGTCCATTATGGCTTCAATTGGGATTGATGTTCTATCTTGGAGAGTTGAATCCAACAATAACCAGTGTCTGATGACTTCCGCCGCTTCGTCTCTGGGGACATTTGTATACAAGCTCTCTACGTCAAAGCTCACCAACCGATCTTCGGGTGCTAGACTAAACTTTGAATAGTTGACGGCGGCATACAACTTTAGCCAACCAAATTGTAAAAATTAGGCATGCGCATAACTTGAAGGAGCCAGAAGGAAGCGAGAGAAAAATATATTCTGTCTCCCTTCCTAGTGGTCCCTAAATCTTCTTCATCAGCAATATATAGTTATTATAGCTTGTCCAAAATAGAAATGAACCTGCGCGAAAGTCGTAGTTTCGTTTAATTATGAGCAACCAATGGGAGAAGGTACCCCCCATTGCGTTTTTTTACCAGTGGCGTACTTAGTTCGTAGTTCATATGGGGAAACTATGTTAGGAAATTATTATATAATATTAAGGAAATTTGAAATTAAGATTTAAAATTTAAAAAACATACAACTGCAATAAACAGAAAACAGCCCAGGATTTGCCGACGATTATATAAGTAGGTAGTAGTTGTGAGCCCTGAACTGGCGACTGTAGTCTCAAATTTGCATATTGTTGGCTACTTGATACAATTATTCAATTTATATATTTTATGATCATTGTATCTTAGAAAAATAACAACAAGTTTGCATATTATGTCAATGAAATACATTAGAATATTATATTAATAAATACATTAAATTTGTTATATTTTGTGTGTTATTCGACCACTACATTATTTACTACTACATTAGAATATAACAAATTGGCGTCGAGGATAGTGGTGAAATAAAACTAAAAACATGTCAGAACACCTGCTAGAACAAGTCTTACTACAAATGCAAGAAAACCAGCAACAGCAACAAAAATTATTTGCGGAATTAATAGCCAGCATTACTCAAGGACACAAAGAAGAAAAATCCAAAATGAATAATGCTGAAATCATCATAGAATCATTATCAAATAGTATACAACAATTTGTATATGATCCAGAAAATGGATTAACCTTCGACAAGTGGTATGAGAGATATGAAGACGTTATTATATCTGATACAAATAATTTAGATGATTTTGCCAAAGTTCGATTATTATTACGTAAACTGGATTTAAAATCACATAATAAATATATGAATTATATTTTACCTAAATCACCAAGAGACAATAATTTGGACATGACAGTATCAAGCCTTAAAGATATATTAGGCCCACAAACAACAATCTTCAATAAGAGATATAATTGTCTTCAAATTAAGAAAAAAGAATACGACGACTATGTAACATACGCTGGTATTGTTAATCGTTCATGCGAAGAATTTGAATTTGGCAAATTATCAGTTGAACATTTCAAATGTTTAATATTCATCTGCGAATTAAATTCTTCCAAAGATTATGAAATACGTACTCGCTTATTACAAATTTTAGAAAAACATAATGAAACAAATCCAATTACATTACACACACTTATTAGTGAATGTCAACGACTGGTTTCACTAAAAATTGACACATCTCTTATTGAAAATCCAACAGAATCAAAAATAAATCAAATAAGGCAAAAACAGAAATACCAATATGAAAAACAAGAAGAAAATAAACAAGCTACGAAACCAAAATATCCTTGTTGGAATTTTGGTCAAATGCATTTTGTAAAAGAATGCAATTATAGAAATAACAAATGTAAGGAATGCGACAAAATTGGCCATAAAGAAGGATATTGCAATAGTGCTTCAAAAAGGAAATATAACAATCAGGTAACTACAAATAATTACCATGCAAAATCACAAGTTATTGTGATGATAAAATAAATTATAACGATGATAGAAAATTTATAAATATCAAAATTAATAATTACCGTGTACAGCTACAATTAGACACAGCTAGCGACATATCAATGATCACTGAAGAAATGTGGGAACAACTAGGCCGACCAAGTAAAACATCTACAAATTTTGCAGCAAACAGTGCAACAGGACATAGGTTACATATTACAGGAGAATTCTTGTGTGACATTACAGTAAATGGAATAACCAAATGTGGAAAATGTTTTATCACAAGTATACCAAATCTAAATTTGTTTGGAATTAAGTGGATAAAATTATTTGATCTGTGGTCAGTTCCATTTAACACAATATGTAATACAATTACTTCATCATCATCATCATCAACGAATCAAATAAAACAACAATTAATAGAACATTTCCCAAAGATTTTCAGCAACACATTAGGACTATGTACGAAAACCAAAGTTAAGTTACATTTAAAACCTGATGCAAAACCAATATATATGAAGAAGCGTCCAGTATCATATGCTGCACTTCCGAAAATAGACCAAGAATTGAAAAGACTAGAAGATTTAGGAATAATTACACCAGTGGATTTTTCAACTTGGGCAGCACCAATTATTGTAGTAAGCAAACCAAATGGTAATATTAGAATTTGCGCCGATTATTCTACTGGCCTTAATAATGCTTTGGAACCAAATCAACATCCAATTCCCTTACCAGATGATATTTTTGCAAAATTGTCAGGTAAATCATATTTCTCTTGTGTTGATTTTTCTGATGCATATTTTCAACTCGAAGTTGAAAAAGAATCACAAGAACTTCTAGTTATAACTACCCATAGAGGTCTCTACAAATATAAACGTCTTCCTTTTGGCGTGAAATCCGCACCAGGTGAATTTCAAAAAATCATTGATGCTATGATCGCAGATCTTCCATTTGTAAGTGCTTATTTGGATGATTTAATTGTGGCAAGTGCTGATGAAAATGAGCATTTAAATCATCTAAAAATCTTATTTCAACGAATTTCTGAATATGGCTTCGTTGTAAAACAAGAAAAATGTCAGTTTTGTATGCATGAAGTGAAACTATTGGGTCATATTGTTTCTTCACAGGGTCTGACACCAGATCCAGCAAAAATACAAGCAATTAAAGATATGCCGATTCCTTCAAATATTTCAGAAGTTCGAGCATTCTTAGGTGCAATTAATTATTACGGTAAATTTGTTCATAAATTACAACATATACGATGTCCATTAGACCAGTTGTTACACAAAAATATTGAATTTAAATGGTCAAAAGCTTGCGATGAAGCTTTTCACAAAATTAAAAATATTTTACAAAGCGACTTGTTATTAACACATTTTAATCCAAAATTACCAATTATTGTAGCAGCAGACGCAAGCAATCGTGGAATTGGTGCAGTAATATTTCACGAATTTGCAGATGGACACAGGAAGGCAATTTATCACGCTTCTAGAACTTTAACAAAAGCTGAGCAAAAATTTAGCCAAATTGAAAAAGAAGCACTTGGTATAGTATTTGCAATTACAAAATTTCATAAAATGTTATCTTCGCGCAAATTCGTGTTGGAGACAGATCATAAGCCACTACTTCATATTTTTGGAAACAAAAAAGGTATTCCTATTTATACTGCTAATAGACTACAACGTTGGGCTTTGACACTGATGTCATATGATTTTGAAATTCGGTACATTCCAACTCATTCATTTGTCAGCCAGTACGGTTGTGTGGTCGTGGCGTGTCTTGTCTGATCGTGTAGATAAGCAACATAGCCCGCCCTGTCCAATTGGATGGGTTGCCGCACAACGGCTCGGTGTGTGCTGGCCTTGCAGAGACTGTAGGCTGACAACCTGCATCACTAAAATGCAAGTAAAACATGTCACGAAACAAGTACTTCAGGTACTTGAGGCCTAATCGGCTTCACCAAAAATCTGGATCTACTTCCGGAAAACTAAGTAAGGGCTGTCAGAATAGATCTTCTAGGTCGCGTTGACAAAAAGCGACAAAACGCTTAAAACCCTCATATACATACAATACAATACAATACAACTCATTCATTTGGTTATGCAGACATTTTATCACGTTTAATAAATTCAAATAAACAACAGGATGAAGAATTTATCATAGCATTAGTACATTGGGAAACATCTATTAATCAAATTCAAAAAGAATCTTTTAGTACATTACCAATTAAAGTTCAACATATTCAATATGAAACTAAAATTAGTCCAATATTACAAAAGGTAATCACGTACATGAATAACGGTTGGCCTACAAATAAAAAGGATATCAGTCTTGAAATTCAACCTTATTTTACAAGAAAAGAATCACTTTTAGTTGTAAAGGATTGTTTAATGTTTAATGAAAGAATTGTCATTCCTGCAAAATTTAGAAAAAATATTCTTAAAGAATTACACAATGGTCATCCTGGCATTGAGAGGATGAAGTCATATGCTAGAAGTTTTGTATATTGGCTAAACATAGACAAAGAAATTGAAAACTTTGTAAAAGAATGTGAAAAATGCGCTAAATATAGAAAATCTCCAATTAAATCAATTCTTCATTCATGGCCCATTGCACAAGAACCAATGGAGAGGGTTCATATTGATTATGCAGGCCCAATTGAAGATTATTATTTTTTAATCTTTGTAGATGCTCATAGTAAATGGCCAGAAATTTTTATGACGAAAACAACCACAACTACAAAAACAATCAAATATCTTCACGAAGTTTTTAGTAGATTTGGTTTACCAAAAATAATTGTTTCGGACAATGGTACACAATTCACCAGTCACTTGTTCAAAGAATTTTGTGAAAAATTGGGTATAGAACATTTTAAAACACCACCTTACCATCCTCAATCTAATGGTCAAGCTGAAATATTTGTAGATATTTTCAAAAGAGCTATTTCGAAAATTAAAGAAGAGGAAGGAATGGAACAAGCATTAAATGTATTTTTAACAACATATCGTTATACACCTAATAAATATATCAATAACAAATCTCCTGCTGAACTTATGCTTGGACGTAAAGTTCGTACAATTTTAGATTTATTGCGTCCAACTGAACCCAATAGGAATATTATTAATGAAAAACAAAATGTTCAGTTTAATAAGAAACACAATACCGTAGAAAGATTTTTTAAAAAAGGAAACAAAGTTTATGCTAAAATTTATTCTAAAAATTCTTGGAAATGGACACCGGGTACAATTATTGAAAAAGTGGGTAATACAATTTACAACGTTTTATTAGACTCAGCTGAAAAAAATCATCTAATCCGCTCACACATAAACCAATTAATTTCAAGAGATAATCGTACAAATGAAATCACAAATTTAAATTCAAACTTGAATTTATTACTAGAAGAATTTAATATATCATCAAATGACCCTATTGAAGATGGGAGTGATATTAACGAATCAGAAATAAACAAGTTTATTTCCGAAAATGAAATAGACAACTTTATTTCTAAAAATGTTCCAGATCAGCCGACCCTGGAATCACTACCAGCAGACTTATAAAACTTCCTGCCCGATTTCGACATGATTACGAATTTTATTAAATGGGGAGATGTTGGCTACTTGATACAATTATTCAATTTATATATTTTATGATCATTGTATCTTAGAAAAATAACAACAAGTTTGCATATTATGTCAATGAAATACATTAGAATATTATATTAATAAATACATTAAATTTGTTATATTTTGTGTGTTATTCGACCACTACATTATTTACTACTGCATTAGAATATAACACATATTGGTCATTTATAGATTATGGCTTGATTAATTTGCATATAGTACAGTTTTGAAAATGATTTCGTCTAGTCTTTTGTCGTAGGCTTAGGTATTGTTTGGCGATACAAAGGGGCTGACCTGTAAAAGTTATAAAGTTTGGTGAAATAGTGGTTCTTTGTTGACAAGTGTTTCTTTTGTTATGTATAGACATTTCATTCAAAATATTTACTTAGATACCGTGAAATTTTTTGAAAAGATTTTGTACCTGTAAGAATTGACAAAAGCCGAAAGTTATGTAGGAAATGTATTTGTATCGATAACTTGCAGGTTTATACAGTGAGAAATATGGTCATTATTGAGGGTGAGGATTCTTCTTAAAGGCATTTCATTCAATAAATAGACATATGCAAAAGTTATAAAAGATTGGTGAAATAATGGTTCTTTGTTGACAAGTGCGTTTCTTTTGTTATGTATAAATCTTTTGAAGCCAGACATTTCATTCAAAATATTTACTTAAATAACGTGAGATTTTTTGAAAAGATTTTGAACCTGCAAGAATTGACAAAAGCCGAAAGTTATGTAGGAAATCATGTATCGAAAACATGCAGGTGTTCATACGCAGGTTTGTACAGTGAAATTTAGGTCTGTTTGATATTCGAAATATTTTTCTAATTTCTGATGGATATAGAGATAAATTAGGGTTGAGAGAGAGAGAGAGAGAGAAAGAGAGAGAGAGAAAGCATCTATATATATATATATATATATATATATATATAAATTATATAATTCAACTTTTAAAAGTCGTTTTTAAAAAGTGTTTATTTCTGAGATACAACTATCTAGCTTGATTACAATATGAGAACTAGCCTGTCTACAGGGGTTACATTACATTTTATACTCATCTTGTGGAAAGTTTATAACTTAACTCTAAGTCAGCATTCTTATAGTAGTTACGTTTTATAATTCTTCCCCAGCAAGTTTAAACTTTACACAAGATTTACAAATTTTCTGTTATTCTTTCTAAATCACTTAATTCTATATTATTCTTTAATTGTTTAGTTTTATAATTCTTACAATATTTAAATACAAATCTTATAATTAATACAAATATTATTACAATAAGTATGATATAAATTACATAATAATGATGCGTGTGATTTTCGTAGTTATTTATATCTTTTATTTTCTGAAGTTGAGGGAATGAAATATTTAATCCTTGTAATGGTTTCAGATTGACTTTATCTATTTTTGTATCAAATTTTTGAAGTTGGATATTGCTTAATTCTAATTCTTTATAATCTTTTGATATTCTATTGAATGTCCATTGGTTTATTTTACAATTTCTGTCATTCACAAGTCTGAAGATTCCTTGAAAATTTTTCTTTATATTTTTGTGTTTGCAATTTATTACTAATTCTTGGTTAATTGGGGAAATAATTATTATATTATTGGTATTTGGAATTTGTATGACATTATTTTTATTATATTTCTCCTTTATGTCACAGTCATCATTATTCTCGTGTTTTACTATATTATTAATACAATTACTTACTTCTATGCCTTTCGTTTGACAATAATTTATGTTATTAGATTGTCTACTGAATCTTTCTATTAATATGTTTTTATTATTTTTATAAATGTAATGAGTAGGTGGTTCTGTCAATCCGTATAATTTTTTGTTGTGGATAAAGGGAATTAGGTACAATTGATATAAAGGATAGAGATTCTGAGAAAGTTCTGGTTCTATTAGTAATATCTGGATTTCTTCGTCTTCGAATCTACAATATGTAACGATTTCATTTACTTGTGACCAAATGTCTTTTTTGCCTGTAATTTGGATTAAGTCATCGTGGTTTATAATAGTGGTATCTAATTTATTTAAGGAACAAATGACTAACATTAGTTCTATATGTTTACAAAAGTCTATTAAATTTTGAATAATAATTAATAATTCATTGATTTTTACTTCCGTGTCGATTAGACTTTTCCAATTTTGTTCTTTGTTTAGTGTGAATACTATGGCGTTAAGCTTTTCTGATATTTTATTTTCGTTCACCCGTATTTGTTCTAGTTTTGAATTAAATTTGTCGGTTAGATGTTTTTCGTTTTTTATTATTTGTTCATTTTGATTTTGAAGAATCTTTTGATTATTTTTTAATTGCTCTATCAGAGTGTCATATTTTTCTGCATCACTTTGATCTAGGTTACCTGTAATTGACCTGATGATATTCCCTAACCCATTTACTAGACCTCGTTTATTTCTTTTATTAAACAGTTTTTGAATTTATTGTGTTAGATCATTAAGAAAGTAAGATAAAGCTTTACTTTGTTCTTCTAGCTGGTGTTTGTTTTCTATTTGTTTTATGACATTTATTGTGATATTATTTAATTTTGAATATTCTTTATTTAATGTGAGAATATCTATATTTATAATTTCAAAAGGAGTTTTTGGTGTAGGGGTTAGATTGTCATTTAGTTGTATAGGGTGTCGATCATATTTGTTTTCTTTACATATTCTGCATTGATTAATAATATCTGTAATATCTTTAAGCATGTTGGGCCAGAAATATTTTTCTTTGAGTTCATTATAAGTTGCCATTATTCCTCGATGATTTAAATATCCGTTATGATTGTCAAAAATTATTTGAGTTTGTTTTTCCTCGTTCTCAACGTCTTCCACAAATTTATTGCATTTTATTAAATTTATCGTATTTGATTCAAATTTGTTTTGAATTATTTCATTTAGGGTTTGTTCGTATTGTTTGGGAATTAATATCAAGTATTTGATTTTTGGCACTACATAATTTTTTAATGTTTCTAATAATTATTCTTCCATTTTATCTATGTTAATATTTATTATAAATCTTTGTTTTTGATGGTTAAATATTTTTTTTATTTCTATTTCAAATGGTTTATTAGAAAAGTGAAATATAATTTGGTTTTTTGCTATATTTATTCTATTGTCTACAAATTTTATTCCGTTAACTGGGTTCTCATTCGAACTATGAATTGTGTTTCCGGATTCTGATTGGTTCACGTCTATACTTTGTTTTTCATCTCTGTTATTACCATAAATTGAGGCTACTGATTCATTTATTATTTGATCTAATTCGTCTGTTTCCAAACTATAATTTTGTAATTGTTCGTACAAATTTATTTGTATTTGAGTGTTATTAAATATTTGTTCTAAGATTTTTATTAATTCTGTTTTTTCTAATCTGTCATATCCACATGATAAATATGGAATATTAATTTCATATATATCGTTTTTTACCTCCCGCCTATCAATATATAGATAAGGGAGGTATTGTTTTTGGTCAGATTTCTCGAGTGTGGGTTTTCAACATATGAGCACGAATTAGGGTCCCTAGAATACGATTTTACTATTTTACCGTGATGTCTATATGTCCGTGTGTGTGTGTGTGTGTATGTGTGTCTGTGTGTCTGTGACGATTTTTCGTCCACGATAACTCAAATACGATACATGTAAAAAATATAATATTTGGTATTTAAGAGTTCTATTCTAATATGATGAACTGATTAGATTTTGACTACAATTGGTTAACCGGAAGTAGTACTTTACTTGAAGCTTTAAACCATTTTTCCTAAAAAATACTTCTAAATACCATATTTTCGCAAATTTCGATATTATAAATACAAAGATTTTTTAATATTCTACCGATCTGTATAATTACGTTTATATATGACTTCTAGCTTGATAGAAAAGAATATATAAATTATAATAATTTTACATATCGTTTAGGCTGAGAAATTTCGATAAAACAGATGAGTTATTCATATGTTCATAAAATTTGACACATGATGTCAAATTTGATGTAAGTAAGTGTAAACGATAAAATAAGTAAAAATGAAGTAATTTTATTGTGAAATTTAAAAAGATGGAAAAAATATATTAGGAATGTATTTGCATGCGTGAATCAAAGTAAGTTCAATTCCGATTTTAGTAACGTCAAAAATAGCTGTATTATTGGTTATACAAAATTTATGAAGGAAATTTTAGGTATGAAATGAATTAATAATATTCTAAACTGCAATAACAAACTAATTTTAAAACTACAAATTAAATGTATTGAAAAACATATAGAATATATTACTACAGTGGCGGGAGGTATTGTGTTGGACACACCAGATTTTTATTAAATAGTCTCGTAATTCAGTAAGTGTTTTCTTAAAGTATTTTCGGTTTACGTTTTCTAAATAAATATCTTTTGTAATTAGATGGAAAATTATTTTATTTTCTATATTTTGAATTATAATATTTTTATTGTTGTTATTTCTTTCACAATAATTTTTACTGTCATATTTTAAATCTATTTGTCTGGCAAGACCTTTAGAAAATTTGAAATCTTTTGATATGCAGTGTGCGAATATGTCATAGTTAGTTACGTCTCCATATTTTTTTATGATTTTAAATGGTTCTCTTTGTCTTGTTTGTTTTTCCTGGTAAATACTCGATGTCAAAATTGTATTCACCTAATTCTACTTTCCATCGCATAAGTTTTTGATTTGCGTTTTTCATTGAGAACAACCAAGTAAGGGGTTTGTGATCCGTGCGAATAGTGAATTTTCTGCCAAACAGGTATGGTTTAAAATTATTTACAGACCTATCTGATTTTAATTCTTTTTCGACAGTGCTATAATTTTGTTCTGCTGAATTGAATGTTTTTGATGCGTAGGCGATAGGTTTCTCTTGTCCGTTTATAACTTGTGAAATTACTGATCCCATTGCGTAATCAGAAGCGTCCGTGGTGAGAATAATTTTTTTTTGAAAATCCGGGAATTCTAATATTGGGGGGTTACTTATCAATTCTTTGGCAGTTGTAAATGAATTTTGATACTCTTTATTTGTAATATCTATTTGTTTATTCTTTTTTAGGCATTCTGTAAAAGGTTTAGTGAGTTTTGCAAAATTTGGAATGAAGCGTCTATACCAAGAAAGTTTTCCGAGGAAAGATTTGATTTCTTTAACTGTTTTAGGGATCATTATTTTTTCAATTGCGTCAATTTTCTTTTTATTTGGTTTAAGTCCTTCCTGAGATATTATAAATCCTAAATATTCGGTTTCGGTCTTCAAAAATTCGGATTTATCGATCTGTATTTTTAGATTTGCATCTTGTAACTTTTTAAATATTTTTTCAATGTTTTTTAAGTGTTCTTGTAATGTATTTCCAAATATGATTATGTCGTCCATGTAGACTAAGCAAATTTTGTTAATATATTCTGCGAGTATTTCGTTCATCATCCTCTGAAATGTTGCCGGTGCGTTGATTAACTTGAAAGGCATACGGACAAATTCGTAATGGCCTGAGGATGTCGAGAAAGCTGTTTTTTCCCTATCATTTTCATCTATTGGTATTTGGTGAAAACCCGAGGGCAAATCTAACGTGGTAAAGAATTTTGGTTTGCCAATGTGATCTAATAATTAGTCGATATTGGGTAAAGGAAATTTATCTTCAATTGTTTTTTGGTTTAGTTTGCGAAAGTCTATTACTAATCTTGTTTTGCGTTTGCCTGACGCATCACTCTTTTTTGGCACTATCCATATCGGTGAATTATATGGGCTTTTTGATTTTTGAATTACTTTAGTTTTTAATAAATTTTGAATATGTTCCTCAATATCTTTTTCGTATATTTGTGGGAGTCTATAATTTTTTTGAAAAACCGGTGAGTCGTCTGTTGTTCTGATTTTATGTGTAGTAGTGTTTGTAGTGGATAGTTCTTCGTCGGGGTTTGGAAATAAATCTGAATATTTTTCTAATAAAGTTTTAATTTTTTCTTTTTGTTCGTAAGTGAGATGCTCGTGTCTGAATTGTATAAAAGAGTTATTTAATGTTTGTGAAGATAATAATTTAAATTTCTTATTTCCGAATGTTACAATTTTATTTTTAAAGTCCATTAAAGCATTACAATGTTCTAATATTTTTACGCCAAATAACATATTACTTTCCTTATGAAATTCATGTATAAAGAATTCAAAAATTTTGCCTTGAATTTTTATTTCGACACAATTTTTACATTTTACTTTTTCTTGGGCTGTTTTGAAAGTAATTTGTTTCTGAATAATTTTTAAATTTCTTTGTTTAACAATGGCTGGAGAAATTAAATTTATATCGGAACCAGAATCAATTAATATAAGGTAATCGTTAAATCTTATTAAAGGAATAGATTTCAATTTGGAAGTCATTACGTATTTTGTTCTAGTGTTTCTGGGCTTTCCTCTAAAAAAGAGTCTTCATCAATAATTTCTTCTTCGTATTCTTCAAGATTTTGTTGTTCAGGGTTGACATTTTCATTTTCGATTTCAGTATTAAAATTTTGTTTAATTGTTGAAGTTGTCATAGGTTGCGTATTCCGTGTTTGTAACGACATTGGTTGAGGTTGGAATTTGCGTGTTTCGTTACTATTTACTAAATTTTGTCTTGAGAACCGATTAGGAGCTGGAGTTGGTTGTTTGTAGACATTGACTGGTTTTGAAGGGAAATATTGTCCAGGAAATTGTCTGGGTGGAGGATTGAAAGTAAAATTTAATTTTTTTGAAGTGTTTGTATTTGGTTTGTTGTCGTTTCTTGTCATTGGGCTATTATGTAAAGAATTTGCGTAGCTAAATTCATTTTTTAATAATAAATCGCATTGCTCTAAGGTTGAAGGTTGTTTCACTATAAAAGATCCTTTTATAATAGGCGGTAATAATGATATGAATTTGTTTACGATCGCTTTTTGGTTTTCTTGAACAATCGCGTTCTTTTGTTCTAAACTATAATCTTTTGCAAGTAGTTTTGATTTATATATTTCAAATTTGTCTAACATTGCTTTCAGTGTGGCTTCTGTACTTTGCTTATATTTAGTTTCAAATAATTCTCCTGGTAATGTCTCGGCAGTTGTTCTGTCTGAGAAATTAGTAGTCAAGTAAATTTTTAATTCTTCCCAATTTGTGAATTTATTTTGTGAAACAATCTTTTTCGCATTGTTTATTAATCTATTTTTTATTAAGTTAAAAGCGAACACTTTTTGTGCTGAAATTTTTTTACTTACAATAGTAAACTTATGACTATCGTTTTCATTGCAAGGAGTTCTCTGATGGGGTACTCGAACTGCTTCTCGTAGACTCAGGGGTAGACGAGATGTGAAGTTCTTGAAGCTTGTAGTTTGGATTCTCGTGGTCGATCGTCGATCGGACAGCAAAGAAGGTCTGCGATGGGACGTATGAATAGTCCTCTGATGGGACGTATGAATAGTCCTCTGATGGGACGTATGAATAGTCCTCTGATGGGCACTGTTTAGCCGTGAGATAAAGTAATCTTTTCTCAGATGTGGAGTTGTTGATTAGCCAATTTGCGTATAGAAATACGCCAATTAGATGAGTAACTTTGATTTGTTTATCTGTTACAAACTGATTGTTGGCTAATCCTACCGACTGCGCCAATTATATAATTCAACTTTTAAAAGTCGTTTTTAAAAAGTGTTTATTTCTCAGATACAACTATCTAGCTTGATTACAATATGAGAACTAGCCTGTCTACAGGGGTTACATTACATTTTATACTCATCTTGTGGAAAGTTTATAACTTAACTCTAAGTCAGCATTCTTATAGTAGTTACCTTTTATAATTTATATATATATATATATATATATATATATATATATATATATATATATAACGTATAAATACGAGACCAATTCTTATACAGTTCATTTTGGTTGAGACGATCTGAGGAGCTGCACGAAAATATTCAAGTAAGAAAAATATTGAAATTATTACATTTACTATTATTTATTTATTTATTTGTTTATTGTATAGACATGGACTTTTCAAAGTTAAACCAGAGAAGAGTATTGGCAGATTTAAAACCCCGTAAGAAAGTTAACGAATTGGAAAAAGACACATTGTATCGCTTGGTTGATTTAAAAGCTGTGAAAACCACATTTGGAAGAAAAATAATCACGGAATTAGATGATTTTTTTGTATATCTACCCGCACGTTGCGATGATTTAACAGACAAAGATATAACTCAGCTTAAGAAGTCTGTCACCCATTGGGGTATTAAATATACAGGAATGAAGAAATATGGATCCGCTGGCCGAGAGACTCCTCTATTAGAATTTGTACAAATGTAATATTTTACTTATTATGAATAAATAATAACAATATCTAATATTCTTTGTATATGTTATGATAATAATAATAAATATCCAGTATTTGTTTATGATTTTTTAGTATTATTTCTATTTCCCTACAGACAACATGTGTTCCAATTTCCAACACCCGTTTTCAGCTATTATTGGTGGTCCTTCAGGGTGTGGAAAATCGTATTTTGTTAAAAATTTTTTTAGATAATATAAGTGAAATGAGTGATACTAACTTTATGAAAATATCCTGGCATTACGGTGCATGGCAGGAATTATTCGCTACTATACATAATGTAGAATTTGTTGAGGGTTTGTCCGATATTGATAGTTTGGATGGAAAGCATCCTCAACTACTTATTATAGATGATTTGATGTCTGAAACAGATCAGAGAGTTGTGGATATTTTTACAAAATGGTCTCATCATAAAAATTTGTTAGTATTTTTTCTTACTCTAAATATATTTCATCAAGGAAAGGGACAACGAGACATATCTTTAAATGCTAATTACATAATTTATTTTAAAAATCCACGAGACAAGGCACAAATATTACATTTATCGAGACAAGTATTTCCTGAAAATACAAAATTTATTCAAGAAGCCTATCGTGACGCAACTTCAGAACTACATGGATATTTAATTTTTGATCTTAAACAAAATACACCTGATGATTGGTTGCGTTTTCGTACGTCACGTGATGGGTTTACGTATGTTTATTTACCTAAAAACAAGTATAAATACAATACCATACATATGCCTGTAGTTATTTCGTAACAATGAGTAAAGCTGTAATAAACATTGCAGATTATCTGCGAGCTCATCATAAATTAAAATCAAAGGATAGATTAACGCTATTAAAAAACGCTGATTGTAACTCTGTTAAATGTATTTGTGAATGCGTTTAGAATATTATGCATGGCACAATACCTCTTAGTCGCAAACAGCAGGCTAATCTTGTCAGACATAAGAAAACATTACGTAAACTTATAGTCAGGGGATAGTTGGAAAACAAAAAAACGTGTATTAGTACAATCAGGCGGAGCATTTCTACCTTTTTTATTAGCTCCCCTCTTAACCGGTGTTTTAAGTAGTTTATTTAAAAATTAAAATGGAACATGCTAAAAAGATGGTCTTAATATCATCGGAGAATTTAAATCGTTTACGTAGTAATAATAATAATAATAATAATAATATAAATGAAGAAACAATAACTAGTCAACTGGATAAAGACATGCGAACTATTTTAAATTTAAAAATATCAGAATAAGAGAAATGGATAATGTACCAAGAAATATTACAAAGATATTTATACATTCAAAAACAAAATAGAGAACTAATAAAATTACCTATAGAACATGAATTCACTTCAGTTTCAAAGTTAACTTTGGAGAAGAAAGAGAAAGAAGAAGAAGAGAAAGACGGTTTCAAAAATATATTAAATATTATCCCAAAATCTCAAAAAGAAAAAGCTCGACTATTACTAGAAAGATTAAAATTAGACAAGACAGTTACGTGGGATTCCTCTGGAACAGTTTCAATTCGTGATAAACAAATTCCGAAATCAAATATAACAGATTTAGTTGTGGATATCGTCGGACGTAAGAAACGTACTAGTCCTGTAGGTTGGGAACAGTTTTTAGATACATTGAAAGAAATAAACATTCCGACAGAAATAATTAATAATCCTCAAAGGAAAAAAAAAATTACTGCGATATCTCCCAGACAAGCTCCTATAAATCATAAAAGGAAACGGGAATATATACAAGACGACACTAGAGAATCAGCGAAAAAAATTGAATGGAAACGATTTTCATTATAGAATGGATAAGAGTCTAGCAAAAATTTATTTTAATGAATCAGACCCTGCAGGTTTCTCAGGAGTTAATAACTTAATAAAATCCGTGAAAGGAAAGTACATTGCAAAAGATGTAAGAAAATGGATTAGCTCACAAGAATCGTATACTTTGCATAGGCCAGCACGAAAAAAATTTGTAAGAAATAAATATAGAGTTTCAAACATAAACGATCTCTTTCAGGTGGATCTTAATGACATGCGCAAGTTAAGCCGTTACAACGATAATTACAAATATATTTTAACAGTAATCGATGTATTTAGCAGGTATGCATGGGCTATTCCATTAAAAGATAGGAAACCCGGTTCCGTTATTCAAGCATTTGAAAATATATTTAATGACAGAAAACCAGTGTGTTTACAGACGGATAAAGGGTCGGAATTTATTGCAAAATCAGTAAAGTCCTTTTTAAGGGAAAAAGATATTAAATTCTATGTCACTCAAAATCCTAATGTAAAAGCATGTATTGTTGAAAGATTTAATAGAACTTTGAAAACAAAAATGTATCATTATTTTACATATAAAAATACATACAGATACGTTGATGTATTACAGAATTTGATTAATGCATATAATAAAACAAAACATCGAACAATAAAATTAGCTCCCTGTGAAGTAAATGATAAAAATATATTAGAAATTTGGAGAAATCAGCGTAAAATAAAACAAAACGTAAAAGATATTCATAAGGATAAAATTAAAATTGGAGATATTGTTAGAATATCTAAACACAAAAATATATTTGAAAAAGGTTATGAATTTAACTGGAGTGAGGAATTATTTAAAGCTGTGGTATAACTTTATTCACAATTAAACATTAATACTTTGACAGATTGACATATATCATTGCTGACTCAATTCCTATTTTCTCTCCCTTTTGTTCCCGTCTCCATGAAATCGTTGGCGGCTGTGGCGAGTTGTATGGGTCGCTACACTAGCCTCCCTCCTTGAAAACTGTTGCTTTCATAAATCGGGAAAGTGTACTTTTCGTCTCGATCGCGTCTGGATGTGTGTAGGCTCTGCATTTGTTAATGACTTGGGTTCGGTGACAAAATATGCTGGCTTGAGACGGTCTATGGAAACGTGTAAAATTTTTCCATGTACCTCTAGCTTGAACGTTTTTATTCCTCGGTCAATTATCTTACAGGGACCGATATATGGAGGTTGCAAAGGTCCCCTCGATGAATCCGCTCGAAGAAATGCATGAAAACAATCAGAAAGGTCTTTAAATACAAAAACTTTTTGTTTATTATGTCGCGATGCAGGAACCGGTCTCATGCGATTAATATGTGACTGTAATCTTGATGAGAAACTTGTGCAATCTGTTGTAGTCAAAGCATTTGGACTGAAAAATTCCCCAGGAAGACGAAGTGGTTCACCATAAACTAGTTCTGCTGCAGAAGCATGAATGTCTTCTTTCCATGCGGCACGTATCCCTAATAAAACAAGAGGAAGTACTTCCGTCCATTGCGAGTCTGCGTGACACATTATGGCTGTTTTCAACTGACGGTGCATGCGCTCGACGAGTCCATTAGCTGCGGGGTGATAAGCTGTGGTTGAATGGTGAGAGGCCCCCAAAATTAAACTTAGCCGTTTGAAAAGATCGGATTCAAATTGTCGCCCTCGGTCAGTTGTAATTTTTTGAGGGCAGCCGAAACGGGAAATCCAACCAGATAATAAAGCTTTGGCTATAGTTTCTGCTGTAATGTCCTGTATTGGTATAGCCTCAGGCCACCTCGTAAATCTATCTATAGCTGTAAGACAATATATATAGCCACATGAAATAGGCATAGGTCCGATAATGTCAATATGGATGTGACTGAAACGAGTAGATGGTAACTGGAAATTCCCGTAGGGTGCGGATACATGGCGAGTAATTTTCGAACGCTGGCATGACAAACATGACTGAGTCCATTTACAGCAATCTTTTCGTATTCCGGGCCATTCGAAACTTTGAGAGACTAATTTCACTGTTGCTTTTGTTCCTGGGTGACTAAGGTTGTGACAAGATTCGAAAACTTGTCTACGGAAGGTAACGGTAATGAAAGGACGAGGTGTAGAAGTAGAGATATCACAATAGACTGGAATAGTCGTACCTGGTATTAATATCTTAGCGAGCTTAAGAGAAGTATCATGCTTTAGGTAGTTTTGTAGTTCTTTATCTGTCTCTTGATCAATCGAGAGAGACTTGTAGTTTATTGGCGAGGTAATGAGGTCAGTCCTTGAAAGCGTATCAGCTACTACATTCTCTGATCCTGTTACGTGGCGTATGTCTGTGGTAAATTGACTCACGAAATCTAGATATCTAAACTGACGCGGAGAGCAATTGTCTTGACGAGTCTTAAAGGCAGAGATCAAGGGTTTGTGATCTGTAAAAATACAAAATGTTTTTGCCTCAACCATGTGACGGAAATATCTTATAGCTTCATAGATGGCGAGAAGTTCTCTATCATACGGACTGTACTTCTTTTGCTGGGCACTTAGTTTTCTGGAGAAGAATCCCAACGGTTGCCATGAAATATTATTTTTCTGTTGCAGTACAGCTCCGATAGAACTGTTTGATGCATCAGTAAATATTGCTAGTTCTGCGGCTGGGTCGGGATGTACCAACAGAGTTGCTGTTGATAAAGCAGATTTGCAGGAATTACATGCCTCGTTTAGTAACTGCGTCCAGATTACTGGGTGTGATCCTTTAACTTTAGAACCAGACAGATAATTGTGTAGAGGTGCCTGATGAATTGCTGCATTAGGTATAAAACGACGATAAAAATTTATCATACCCAAAAATCGCCTGAGTTCCTTCACTGTCTTGGGAGTTTCGAATTCCAGGATTGCGGCAACCTTATCAGTTAGCGGTTGAGTTCCTGTAGCAGAGACTAAGTACCCAAGAAATTTGACTTCAGTTGCTCCTAGTACACACTTGGCTGTATTAATTAAAATTCCATATTGTTGCAGACGATCAAATAATATACGTAGATGTTCTTTATGCTCTAATTCAAAAGTTGAGGCAACCATAATATCGTCGATGTAACTGTAACAAAATATTTAATCCCCGAAGAACTTCATCTACGAACCGTTGGAAGGTTTGAGCAGCGTTGCGTAGACCGAAGGTCATATAAGGGAATTCAAACAACCCAAACGGTGTAGTGATGGCCGTTTTGGGTATGTCATCAGGGTGTACGGGAATTTGGTTATATGCCTTGACAAGATCTATAGTCGAAAAAATTGAACATCCGTGCAATTGGTGGGCGAAATCCTCGATATGTCGTACAGGATACGCATCGGGTATAGTGCGTGAGTTTAGGCTGCGGTAATCTCCACATGGTCTCCAACCATCATTTTTTTTAGGAACCAGATGTAATGCTGAAGACCAGGGACTGTCAGATCTTCGTGCTGTTCCGCATTCCAGCATGGCATCAAATTCTTTTTTCGCTATCTGTAGACGATCGGGAGCTAGTCGACGTGGGCGACAACAGATCGGAGGACCTGGGGTGGTTTTTATATGATGCACAGTATTATGTTTAGGTGCTGGTCGGCCTGGTGGTCCAGCTGGTCGTGTTATGTCTAGATATTGCATTAGAAGTTCATGATAAGGGGAAGTCCCAGCAACCGCTTTTATATGACCAATCTTTGTATATGCAACTGTAGCCGCGGTAGTAAGCGATGTTATTCCGTCGATTAACCTTCGGTGGCGGACGTCGACGAGCAGATTGTAAAAAGACAACAAATCGACACCTATAATAGGCTTTGTTACTTCAGCAACGACAAAGCGCCAATGAAAATCTCTCCGGAGTCCTAAGTTTAGGTGAAGGTCTATCCATCCATAGGTAGATATAATTGTACCATTGGCTGCAAAGAGTTCATAGCTGGTTTTAGTTCTACGTTCCCGAATTGCAGAACGTGGATAAACGCATAAATCAGAGTCGGTATCGACAAGAAACTGCTGTTTTGTAGACTTATCAACTACAAATAAGCGGCCCGGAATATTGGAGCAGTCACTGGCCGCTGCTATTGACTGCTGAGATCGTTTCCCGGTTTGTAGGAACACGGTTTCGTACAGCGTGTAGCTCGATCTCCAAAGCGACGATGGTACCAACTTATGTCAGGTTGTCTATTCTGTGAAGTGAATTTATTGAATTGACCGCGTTGGCGAGATGGTGAACGTGAGCGGGATCCATAGTTTGCTGTCAACGCTGCTACTTGCTTTGCTAGATCGTCGATACGTGCAGTCAACAAATTAGTCTCAATCGTTTCTGAAGTAGTGGCAACTGCTACGTGGTGATGTGGCCGAACGACATCGTTCACTTTGTCTGCTAGCTCCGCAATCTTATCCAAGTTTACGTCGGTTTGTGTCGCTACTATAGTCTGCAGTTGTGCTGGAAGTCGACTGGCCCAAATGGTTTTCATTAAGTCACTTGGTACCTTATTTCCACCCAAAGTTTGAAGATGAAGTAGAAATTGATTAGGTTTGCGGTCTCCCATTTCCTCGTACATGAGCAGCTACCTCGTGCGTTGCTCTTGCGATATGGATAATCTTTGAATAAGCTCACTCTTTAATTTTTCATATTTACCGGTCGTTGGTGGATTAATCATTATATCTTTTACTTCAGCTGCACACTTTTGGTCTAGTTGTGCAATAACGTGGTAAAACTTGGTAGAATCGGCTGTAATATTCGCCAATATGAATTGGGCCTCCACTTGCGCAAACCAAACTGCTGGTTCATCTTGCCAAAAAGGTGGAATTCGAACAGTGACTCGGCATAGCGAAGCAGCATCATCTGCTCCTTGAACGATATTATTGTCACCGCCGGTAACTTCCACTTGATCATTTGACATTTTCGCGTCTAGGGGTCACCAATATGTAGTATAACTTTATTCACAATTAAACATTAATACTTTGACAGATTAACATATATCATTGCTGACTCAATTCCTATTTTCTCTCCCTTTTGTTCCCGTCTCCATGAAATCGTTGGCGGCTGTGGCGAGTTGTATGGGTCGCTACAAAGTGTATGCTATTATTAATAGAACACCAGTTGTTTATAAATTAAAAGATTTAAATAACGAAGTGATAGAGGGCACTTTTTACAAAGACGAGCTCCAGCCAGTAAATATAGAATCTGATACTACATATACAATTGATAAGGTTCCAGCTTCTAGGGGAACCGGTGTCAGAAAAGAGCTGTACGTGAAGTGGAAAGGTTATAGTGAAAAATTTAATAGCTGGATTCCCGCAGACTCGATTTATCTATTAAATAATGAATGAAAAAGATTTTTTTATAACATTGCCTAGCAATAATTCTATGCAATATTTTCCTGATATTAAAACTACTCGTTATACTACACAATTACCTCATAATATAAAATTAGAGGGGTCTTGGGAAGTAGCATTAGCTGAAATTATTTTTCCTTGTTCAATTTACAATATTAATGAAAGAGAAAACAATATTGATTTGAAAATAAAATCAAGGAGAGAAGGGGTAAAGTTAGTACAGACAAAAATTCCTACAAAAAATTATGAAAGCATTGACAGAATGAATAAAAATGTAGAAGTTAATGAATATGTGGCATTCTCTGCCTCAATTATTTGTTTATTGTGACATTATTGAACCTCAAATGGTTGGTGACGTGGTTACACAATTGCTAAGAATTAAAACCGATAAATACGTGTTCGGATCTAACGAAATGATTTCGTACACACAGCCTCATTATGTACCGATTTTGAGAAGAGAATTTTCAAATATAGAAATAGATATAAGAACACAGGATGGTTATTCTACACCATTTCAGTTCGGGACATTGTGCGTTAAACTACATTTCCGATTTCCGACGAGTATCATCATCAACATGAAAATATGCCCGTATCAGAAATATTACAAAGCGCAAGCAGGAAGTGGTATTGGAACAGTATACAGAGGAAGTCAACATCAAAGGGGTCATGGAATAGGAAGTTTCTTTAGTGGTTTATTTAGAAGTATTTTACCGTTATTAAAGAAAGGGGTAGGGGCAATCGGTAAAGAAGCACTTAACACAGGCGCTCATTTTCTGGGCGATCTGTCTCAAAATCAGTCTCCTAAAGAATCATTCAAGAAACGTATTGCAGAAGCGGGTTTAAATTTAAAAGAACTGGTAAGAAGTCTACGCATTCGAAAAGTCTATTTGCTACAGTAAACAATAAAAAAAAAAGAAAGCGGTCTAGACTGTCAGATATATTCGATTAAAAAATGGCATTCTTACATGAACAGTCTTGTGAATGTATAAAAACCGAACTAGATCTATTTGCTTTACCACCAACTCAAACTAGTATTGAGAGTGGACAATGGGTTAATTATAAACCCCTATCGTCAATTACCGAAGATGGTCCTCTTGAATTTGTAATACCCGGTCATGGAGAAGATTATCTTGATTTATCTCAAACAATGATTTATATAAACGCTAAAGTTCTTAAAACCGATAACACTTCTCTACTTGCAACAGATAACGTGGGACCCGTTAATAACTGGCTACATTCTATTTTTAGTCAAGTCGATGTATATTTAAATCAAAAACTTGTATCTCCTCCAAATAATACTTACGCCTGTAGAGCTTATATTGAAACGTTATTAAACTATGGTAAAGATGCAAAAATATCTCATCTGACTTCATCTTTATGGTATACGGATACCGCAGGAAAAATGAATTATACAGATGTAGGGACTAATTCCGGATATGAAAAACGTGAAAAATTTGTGGAGAATAGTAAAAATGTCGACATGATTGGTCATCTTCATGCTGATATATTCAACCAGGAAAAGTTTTTACTTAACGGTGTTGAAATGAGAGTAAGATTAGTTCGTTCGAGGGATAGTTTCCATTTAATGGGACATGATCCAAATTTCAAAGTACAAATTAATGAGGCTACATTACTTGTCTGTCGCGTTAAGCTAAATCCCAGTATTTTATTAGCCCATAATAGAGCTTTAGAATCAGCAACAGCTAAATATCCTATAACGAGGTCAGAAGTTAAGTCTTTTGTTATACCGTCTCAAGTAATGGGAAAATCTATGGATAATATCTTCTTAGGTCAACTACCTAAAAGATGTATAATAGGTTTTGTCTCTAATAAAGCTTACAATGGCGATTACAAAAAGAACCCGTTCAACTTTGAGAACTTTAAAATAAATTATTTATCGCTTTGTGTAAATGGACAACAGCTGCCCTCGAAACCGTTGCAACCATCATTTGGCACTACAAAATCATACATTCAGATGTACAACTATCCAGATGGGTATTGTTTAACTGCATTTGATTTAACTCCTGACCTATCTGCTAATTCAATGTTACATTGGAATTTGACACGTCATGGTTCTTTAAGAATTGAAGTGGGATTTGAAACTGCTTTAACAGATACCGTAAATTGTGTCATTTACGCTGAATTTGATAATATTATTGAAATAGATAAGAATAGAAATGTTATTATAGATTATGGTAGTTAGTTAAGATATATTTATATAAAATGTATTTGTATTTGTATTAGAATTTTAATATAGTTTAACATTACTGAATATTGTTTGTTTGTAATAATTCCCCTATATATTCCTTCATCATACATAGTAAGATCAGTCATACAGATGCATTCACGTTGTTTATTAGAAATGTACGCTTCTTTTATTTTACGTGTATTTCGAAAATATTTTAAAAATACAGGTCATTATGGTGTTTATGCAGCTAATAGATTACCAAGACATGTTAATTTTCCATGCACGCTTATTGTTAATAGCGACAGTGACAAATTACCCGGAACTCATTGGTTTGCAGTTTATATAGATCGAGGAGGGAACGGAACATATTTTGACAGCTATGGCCGACCACCATTTGTGAAATCACACATAACGTTCTTAAAAAGAAACACTAAGAATTGGACTTTTAACACAACCCCATTACAAGATTATACGACGACTGTGTGTGGTTACTATTGTCTGGTGTATTTACTATTTAGAGTTAATAATTATAAACATGATGATTTTATAAAAATGTTTAACAAAAATAATAGTAAATATAAGAACGATATGTTCATTAAATATATGTTTTGTCGTTATTTTAATAAAGAGCCATAAATTTTTTTACATTTATTTATTTATTTATTTATTTTCTACAACATATATACATTAACAATAACTAGTATTGATAGTTGACGCCTTCAACTCCAGGAGGTGGGTGGTGCCTATGATAATAGTGGATGGGCGACTCCACATCACAATCATCCCAGTTTTCGGGCTCCGGGCACCGAAAACTGTTACAAGTAAAAGATTATTAATAATAGTAATGATAATAGTAATATTATTATTAGTACATACATCAACCACCCCTATGGAAGGGATCAGTTCCATTTCCTCCTCTTCGGGGAAGTACGTCAGCAGCTGAACGTATTACAGGAACAATTTTTTTATTAATACCAATAAAATATTAACAATAAATAAATATTTAAACATACCTCAGGATCCAGGATGACCTCGTCACCCCATTCCCATCCCTGAACCTCAGAGTCCTTAGTGTTGCTGTTGGACATTTTCGTAAGATTTAATGTCTCTTAGAAATAAACTGCGTTATATAGGACTGAGTGGTGAAGGCCCCTCCCTAGTGTAGTAGGAGTAACAAAGAAACCACCACATTCATAGAAACGTGAAAGAGATTTCTTTGTGTTTTACAAACTAGATGTGTTTAAATATTTTAACTATACCTTACTTACTTGTCAATTTATTATTATTATTATTATTATCTGAAATTGCGGGGCAAGGTATTAATTCTTCTGAGTAATAATGAAATGATTAGTTAAACATACATTTATTTAAAGTAATAAAATTATAAACTAAATATTATTACTTACAGTTTTAATCTTACAACTAAAATACTTATTGATACTTATACTTGCAGTATTATATATATATATATATATATATATATATATATATATTTATTTATTTATTTTTTTTTTGATACCATATGGTAGACTATTTATATCGTCTACTAGACGTCGTTTCATAAAATTAATACCAAATGTCTTTTTTCCTTTTTTGTTAAAACTTTATGATCCGTTGTACATCTAATTCTATTATATTCTAAAACGAAGTTATTTCTATCTTTATTAAGAACTAAATTTTTTAAACAATTAAAATTTACAACTTTACTTGTTTTATAATTTAAAGTTATTCCTTTGACTTTACAAACTTCTTTTATTTCACCAGTATGTGGTGAAAAGACTCTACAGCTATAATTCTTTGGCCCTCCTGAAACAAATTCTATTATATAACTGTCAGTACCATATCCTTCTAACTCATTTGTCAAATCACCAAGGTAATTACCTATAGGTGGTTCATATTCACCAGGAGAGTGACAGTATATAATAGAATCAGTATCATAGTTTAATACATTTCTACCTAGGGGTTCTAAAAATGAATATAATTTTAATCGGGCTTGTACTGTGGTATAAGCACCCAAGACAACTTTAGCTGTTTTTAATTGTATAATAGATTCATTATTACGAGTATAACTCACATATAACATATGATCTCTAGCGGGGATAATTCTATTGACTTGCAATGCCGGATTAGCAAGCATCTCATACAATTCCTCGGCTGTAGATACCGTAGATGTAGTCACCCTATTTTCTGTTTGAGCAAATTTTCCTGTAATAAAAGTAAATTTGGTTATAACGAAATACTTGTTATATAATTATTATTTCATCTTACCTCAGAATGAATTCAGCATTAGTTTAGCTATAGAACGTTTTCCAGCATTTTTTTCAATTTGCGAAGAATCCAGTGAAATACCTTCGTTTATTTTATAAGATCGTATATATTTATCTTTAGACACGTCGTCTGTGCAATCTGCAGGATAACCGCTGGCTTCCTGTTTCATTTTTAAAAAATTGTTTACATAGTCTACAAATAAACCACCAATTTCAGTATCTCGGTTGTACATTGTCACTTCATATTGCCAAATCTCGTATATTTTTATAATTTTATAACCCATAGACACAGCGCAACGTACTTTATCCACTACCCATGTTCCAAGAAATTGTCTTTCTATATCAGTATGATTACAGATGTCTTGTTGTAGTTCATCACAGCATGTACGGCATAAAACAAACATAAGTTTTCCATGTGCTTTTCGCGGTAACACGGGGTGAAAAAGATCAGTAGGCGGTAATACAACGCACTTAATTAACCCTTCAACTTTGTCAATATTATTATTAGGACACAAAATATTACATTCAGCCCCTATAAAAATTTTCGGATGACCTCCAGGATACTTGCCATATTTGCAAATATACGGGTACAGCCTGTTCTCCCCCCGAATAACGCATCCCTTGTTTGTAACGGAACATTATTTAAAATTTCATGGTTATTCAACATTTCATTTAAATTTTTATCATTTTTGAACTCTTTTCGAAATTCGCATTCCCATATTGTAATAACAGTGTAACCCAAATTTCTAATTTTGTTCAATTTTTCTATTGTTCTATCATATCTATCATCCAGTGTTTCTTTTGACGCATTAAATACTGGCTGATTTCTTTTTGTTTTATAACACAAAGTACACCCATGCCAAAAACAACCGAGAAATTCAAATACTAGCTTATGCGATGCGCAATAACCATCAACTTTAAATAAGGTACCAATTATAGCCTCCGTTCCATTTCCTGCATGTTGTATAGATATACCTCTTATATTTTCTTGAAGTATTAACCACGACAACGCTATTTTAGACTGGTTGTCTTTCATACGGTAACCTTTTTGCGGTACAATAGCTATTGTATCGGTTTGCAGGTATACTCTACGAAATACTTTATTGCAGGCTGATGCTATAGTAACAGATTCCGAGAATGGACATACTTTAGAGTCTTGTAGGAAATTAGTTCGGAATTTATCACAAGCCATTCGTAATATATTTACGTCTGCTATACAATACTCTAAGATTTCTTTCCGCATATCAAATATAGCATTTTCCTGTACCTGTTTATTGTACCATGCTAAAAAGTTCTTACGTATAAAACTAGTCTACCCCATAATATTCAGTAGAAGGTAATGGTCCAACATAATTTTTATTTTCCAGTTTATTAAAAAAAATGAGGAAAATAACCTTTTTTTTATTGTAGATAGTAAATCCATAGTTTTAGGCAATGAAGATAGAGGCATCGGTAGATAATTTATTGAGTCTAAAAATCTGATGTGATTGTATTGTATCATTAAAATTTTGCAACCGTTTAAAATTAATTTCGGTTTAATATTCTCTTCTTCTACTAAATATTTCAAAATAAATTGACTATCGAAGGCTTTTGCATTATGTGCGATGCATACCACTGAAGAAAACGAATTTCTAGGGAGAAATACATATTCCAAAAAATGTTTAATTGGATCTTTTGTATAAATATGTTGTCGTATGCCGCATGAACTACAAAAGTTTTTTAAGTCGAAACTATTGTAACAAGCGGAACACGATTGCTGTATTACACATAAATTTACTTCATGTTCAAAATTACCATTATCGGTAGGTTTTTCTTGACGTGTTTCAAAATCATAATAAATAAACAAGCTATTGTCTCTAGCTATTTTTTTATCTTTCAGCATGTAACATAAATGTCCAGATTTTTTATAATTTTCACACATATTACAATATATCTCACCACAAACATGTTGACGAAATTTTCTTTCATTAAGGTACACTTTTAAACATTTATCACATTTTTTTATTGATTTACATACTGAAATTTTATGATTATCGAAACATTTTTGTCCTCGAAAACTTCTTCCACATATATCACATTTAATGAAGTTAAGAATAATAGAGCATTGCGGAGAATGTTTGCATAAATAACAAATATTTTCACACGAGTGCCGGGCTCTTACGTTGTAAGCTACGTGACATTCTTCGCAAAAATATTTGCAAGAAAACGCTGCTGTTAAACTTTTTATAACATTGTAATGCTTTTGATGGTACAGAAGATTCAGTCTTGGAAGTTTTTTATGTTTTGATCCCTCAAATATCACCTTCCCGCGACTATTATGCTGATATACACATATGTTATATTGAGAATAATACCGTTGGAACTCTGTAAGTTCATCTATGCCTGCTTCGTTTTCAGGGATATGTACATTTGCCTTTAAACATAATTCACGTGCCCTCAAGCTTAGAATACCTTGTTTGTTATTTACTAAGTTTTTAAAACTTTGTTCTTTATTACACAGGGCTTCTGCAACTATGAGTGCTCTTGGAAGACATGAATTATCATTATTCATAATCTCTATAACCCCATGTTTTCTGCGACTAGCTTCAGCAAATAAAAAACCATGACGTTTTCCTAGACCTGTAGGCATAGAAACCTTGGTCAATTCTATGGAGAATTCTCCGTCAGAAAAAAATTCTTTATTGCTTTGTAAGATTTTCTCCAGAGATTCCCACACAGCATCAATATGTAGCTGATCTGCCCGTCGAAAACTCAACCATGCAGGTCCTTGTTCTAATAAGGGCGTATGAAAAACGAATCCCACGTAATCCGATGGTTCTGTAGACTCCATTACAAATTCTGTAACACTTTTTACACATAGAACCATTGTATAGGGTCTTCACCTCTTGGAGGGTCGTTAATGTTGAACGTCACTTTTCGCCCCTTTAAATTAAATCTTCGGCAATGACTCTCTTGATCCAGAGCTATTGTATAACGGACAACACCGGCTCCACTCTGATTAAGACTCTCATCAACGATGGCTTCACACGTTTGAAAAAATGCATTAAAATTCTCTTGAACCTCATCTCTTCTTACAGAAGTCTCAATAATTCCTTCACAGATGTTAAAGAACTCAGTATATTGCGGGTCCATCTTGTCATCGTTTCAATGTTATGAAGAAACTAACGCTTTCTATTTATTTGATTCCAATATAAATATATATATTTGCTTAATAGCGCATGAATGGGGAGAAACTACCTGAGGGAGGCTATTGTGTGGGTTCTGCTACCCTTAGTCGTTTGTATTCAAACTTAACACGGTTTACCGTTAACAGTACGAGATTTCCTTACCTGATTTCACTGAACTTGGGGATATTATACAAAATTCTTATTTGAATTAATTGAATAGAAACTATAAAGGTTACTAAGTAAGTTGTTAATATTATTATATATATATATATATATATATATATATATATATATATATATATATATATATATATAATCACGACATTTGAAAGGTTGTAGATATTAAAATTAATTTATTTAATTTTTAAATTATATATTTCTTTTCTGTTTCAATAAATTCATGTATACATATCAAATCTTTATAAGTCTTCTAATAATAATACGTAAATAGCTCAATATAAAGATTCTTAAAAACTACATTTTCTATATGTATATATTTGTACAGGCTTACATCTAACTTATACTTAAATCTTATACTATATACAGCTATGTCTTGAATTATTTTCTTATAAATATTATATATATTAAAGTATTTAACATTATATTTTAAAATATTCTGAGTTATTACTAATTCTAAACTAATTAAATTCTCTATATATTCTCTGTTTAACACTAGATATTTGTTATTTATTTGATATTTCAGCTGTCCTTTGGGAATTACTGTGAATTGTTTACCGCACATCATATATTTTTTATTTAGGGGAGCTTCTCCGGATTGAACAAATTTTAAAAAATTTATAAATTTATTGAAGTCAGGAACATTGAAATATAATTTTTTGTACACATCACCGAGCACTCGCACTACTACCTGCATACCATAATTAGGGTCAAGACCTATGGATATGATAGCTTTTCTATTCTTGCCTAGAGGAATGGCTAGAACATCCAACAATCGGTCATTGTTGTCGCGGATATCTTTGTTTGGCGGAATAAGATATTTGTAATCTACAGTTGCTGCTGCTCCAACGAGGACATCAAGTTGATTGTCAGGAAATAACTCAGGAAAATCGACGTCATCATTATCCTGGGGATTTTCCTCACTATAATCGAGTTGCTGACCGTACGGTTCACTAGTCTCGCCTGCAGACAAACAAGGTCGCTTGAACTCCTCCGAATAAACCTCTTCATCTCGATGTCTCTTTAAACTTTTTGTATCCTCTGACCATATTGAAGATACCGCCTTATCAAGTATCTCATCAACGATAGATGTTGTATTTTCAGAGGTCATGGATGTCGTTAGAGATGGTTCACTAGCTATGACCAGCTGGGTTCGCACTGGAGATGTTAACCAGTCGCCGTCGTCGTCGTCGTCGTCGATGAGGTTTATAACTTCCTCCACAGGTCCTCGGAGCTGAATGTTGGAGTGTACTATAATCTTCTCCTTACTGCTCGGACCATCTTCTGAAGGTACCAGATTATCGAGGTCCAATTCAAAAACGGATGCTGAAGCCATGATATTAACACACTTACACAGGTGTTGTATACTAGAGAGACCGATATTTTTCCTCTTTATATATATGTATTCATCTCCATCAGAATATCCCTAACTGCCTCAGAAATATATCTCTATCTCTTTCAGAAAATAAAAAAATATTTCGAATATCAAACACCCCCAATAAGTAAATACTTACCAAACTACTGTATATCGTAAAGTCTCTAAATTTCTCACTGTATAAACCTGTACAGGTGCAAAATCTTTTCAAAAAATCTCACGTTATTTAAGTAAATATTTTGAATGAAAGGTCTGGCTTCAAAAAATTTATACATAACAAAAGAAACACTTGTCAACAAAGAACCATTATTTCACCAATCTTTTATAACTTTTGCAGGTGTCCATTTATTGAATGAAATGCCTTTAAGAAGAATCCTCACCCTCAATAATGACCATATTTCTCACTGTATAAACCTGCAAGTTTTCGATACAAATACATTTCCTACATAACTTTCGGCTTTTGTCAATTCTTACAGGTTCAAAATCTTTTCAAAAAATCTCACGTTATTTAAATAAATATTTTGAATGAAATGTCTGGCTTCAAAAGATTTATACATAACAAAAGAAACGCACTTGTCAACAAAGAACCATTATTTCACCAATCTTTTATAACTTTTGCAGATGTCCATTTATTGAATGAAATGCATTTAAGAAGAATCCTTACCCTCAATAATGACCATATTTCTCACTGTATAAACCTGCAAGTTTTCGATACAAATACATTTCCTACATAACTTTCGGCTTTTGTCAATTCTTACAGATACAAAATCTTTTCAAAAAATTTCACGGTATCTAAGTAAATATTTTGAATGAAATGTCTATACATAACAAAAGAAACACTTGTCAACAAAGAACCACTATTTCACCAAACTTTATAACTTTTACAGGTCAGCCCCTTTGTATCGCCAAACAATACCTAAGCCTACGACAAAAGACTAGACGAAATCATTTTCAAAACTGTACTATATGCAAATTAATCAAGCCATAATCTATAAATGACCAATATGCAAATTTAAAACTACGGTCGCCAGTTCAGGGCTCACAACTACTGTAGGTAATAATCATTTATGGAAAGGGTGATTCGTAATCTTATATGTAGCAGAAAAAGGATTAACAATAATTTGGCTTGAAACTCTAAAGATTCTCTTCTACATTTTAATCTAGAGATTAAAGAATCTGTTATTTCAAAGGAACATATTGTCGGTCACTTAATTAGAATTTTTTTATGATGTTCATAAATGTGATATTTTCTTTTGTTATTCATAAACATTACGCATTTTAAAATATAAATATTTACAAAAATTCCATTTGTTATTGAAATAATCCCACGCCAATGGTAGATTGCTTTCCCATTTATGGTTTATACCCCTAGTTTATTGGATCAGTGCAGTTTTGAACTTGGTTGATATGGGGTAGGTATAGCTACTAAAACCCAGTACTGCACAGGGCCACTGTTAGGCCAGGCATGGGTCTAAGATGCGTTTAGTATGTACTGTGCGGCACATTGAACACCATTAGAAAAAAACTATATTTATGTTGTCGCCTTCTTCAACTTGTTTGTTGCATTATATGCGCGAGAATGATTGACAGGTTCATTTCTATTTTGGACGAGCTATAGGTATATGTATTAAATCCATGCGACGACAATGCCATGCGAGTATTGATGTAAGATGTAACCTTCGCAGAACGGAGTGAATCGATCGTGGAAGCACAGTTAGAAGGTTTTAAATTATAACAATGATATTTATATACCTCTATTGTAAGCAATTAAATATCAAATTTATATAGGTATAAAAGTCTTTACAGGTTAGAAAAATATTTTTTAAATTTTATTATAAATTTGTTAATATTAAATGTTACAAGATAAAATGTAGTTATATTTGATCTAATGCATGTTAAGCTGAAAATATTTTGTTTTAAAGTATGAGAATATAGTGGTTTTCTTATAAATATATTTTTAATTAATTATAGTTATAAATTAAAATAATACTGATTTCAAACTAAAATCTCTAAAGAGACCAATAGCGGATAGTGATCTAATCACTCAGAAAAGCTATATTTTTATTTGGTTAACGATGCTGGTGTTTGAATCCCAGAACTCCGTGCAATTCGAGTCAAAGTTTTCAAAAATTAGCCACTGCTGACCGAAAGAAGAAGCCAGAAAAATATATGTTAAAAACAAGATTCAAATAGCGCACCAAAGAAGAGAAGAAGAAGAGAGAAGTGCTAGAGCGCAAGATGGCGAACTTTCTGGCGGAACAGGCAGAGAACGAAAGATGGTGATCGTGTGACCGAGCGAACAAACAGTGAATAATTATTGTATATTTCCTGTATGCGTAAATAAAATATATTTATAATTGTTTACATATATGAAACATTATCAATGATTGATTGAAATTTATCACTTATTTATTAATATGTCATGCAAATAAAAGATACATGCAAGACAAATTATTTTAGAAATATTTATTTGGTCAAAAGTACCAAAAATTGAGAATATCACAAAAAAATAATTCATCTACAGTTGCTATTTTACGATTATCATATCATATTTTTACACAATTTATAATTTTATAATTAATTGTTTGTAAATGACCATATATTTTACAGAGAGTACTTTCAATATTCTAAAACTTTTTAAATTAATATTACAGTTCATATTCATTTATTTTTATATATAATTAAATTTGCTTTTAGTGGATGAAAGAATTTAAAGATTTAAAATAGCATATTACTGAACAAATCCTGTAATGATCACATAGCAACATTGCATATTCATTTTTTTTCTTATATTTAAATTCCCACCTAACCTTATTGGAATTTATTTATGATGTTACCATATCTACATCGTTACTACTCAATTTTATTTTATAGTAATTTCTTGGAACAATTTCTTACACATTACTGTATTTGGAGCTATTTTTCAAAAAAAATATACATGTTTGTTTATTATTCGAATTATGCTTTTCCCGGAAACGAGTGCAGAGCCAAAATATACAAATCCAAAAAATAATGTCATAAAAGGTACAGACCCAAAACTGTACAAATCCAAAAAATGACGTCATCCTAAAAAATGGGAGGGATTGATAAGAGCCAACAAAGTGGCTGACATCTGGTAGCAAAATAAAACATCTAAGACGTAGGGAAAACATTGTACTGTCACAGGGTTATAAGTATGTAACAAGTCTAAGTCAGCACATTCTAGTGGCACCAATAAAGTATATTAATAGGACAATTGATTCATAAATAGTATTGTGTAAAGGTAAAACTAATATTTGCTGACTTCGTACTTGTGTTTATAGTATATATAGTGTAAGGTAATGGTTGTAAAAGAAGGGAAAAAGAGAAGCAAGTAGAGAAGTAGTGTGATATAGAGCAACTGAAAACGGCTGTGGTGGACAGAAGTGTCATTGGAGACGAAACCAAATGCAAAGCATTATTTATTATATTTATTTATATTTCTATACAAATGTGAGTATTCTGTATAATTCCAATATCAATCTCCTAATACTTGCTCCGTATCCGGTCTGACAAAGAACCCATTTATAGTAGAAGTTTACATACATGAAATTCACTTTCGGATAAGCCGATTGGCCCTTATAAAGTTTTATGGGACTTGCGGTATTGGTACTTTTAGGCAGGTAGATTTTTCTGTCGTATGATGTTAACGGCCGTACCAGAAATTTTCTTTCAAAATGTTTCCTAATTATATACTTTTAAATCTAGGGTAAAATATTCAAATAATAATGCATTTTGAATGCCGTCTTCTAATTTCAATTTGTAAATTGAGAAGAGATTAAATTATTAAGGGCACTTTCTTGCAATCCCATACCATCTACGGTTTTGGAAGTGTAAAGGGTGAGGTAGCTAGGGGGCAGGTACTTCCCCCACTCTTCCTAATATCTATTAGCCTACCAGCTGTAACCATACTAATTTCTAGAGAACTTGTCAGTATTTACTTTACATCGAGAGGGAAATGTTGCTGAGATACTGATGAAAATAATATAATAATTTTATGGAAAAATATTTCTAAAAAATCCGTTGTTTGAATTTAAATTGCAATATACCATTCAGTTTTATATTTTAAATTAGAAAAATATATTAATTAAAAACGACGAATAGAATAATCTTACTGTACTTTTATAAATGTATATTAAATGATATTTAGGAACTGATTTTATACTTAAAATTTTGTCCCAGATACTTTACTGAAATACGATAGTATACAATGTGTATTATAAAATTAGTTTTACTATACCTAGATAATTTAAAATTAGGGAGCTACGAATTGCAATTTGTTTAGAGAACGGCTAGATATTTAAGAAAATCCGAAATAAGGTTATCCCCAACAGGTAAATATTTAATTAAGTGTAATTTTCCAAACCGACTACAAATATAATTAGGATTTCCATACATAAGAAGCTTTTTTTCTGTAAAATAGACCTAACCAAAAAGGATTATTTAATATGGTTAATCCTATTACTCTATACAAAAGTTGAAAAGCAAAAATCTAAAAATATACATTGTCAAAAATATTGCTGATGATCAACGCAATTACAGGTTCGAAAAGTCCATATTGTATTTCGATGTAAAAGTCTAAACAAAATATAAGGAACTTGAACGTCCAACGTCTACATTCTGAAATATTTTAGATCTATAAAATACTCAGAATTAAGAAAAATAAATAAAATAGCTATATTAGGATTAGGTAGGTGCATGCATTTAAAATAGTGAAATACAAAAACATCAATACTTTTTACAACAATTTCCTTTATTTACTTTCATTTCTAGGTGGATTCCTTATAGGCATGTTTCTGGTATGTCTTGGGTCAACTAACTCTGGCACAATACATTTCATATAAAAGGTTATTAATTTTGGCTTCATTTTACTTTCCCAAAACTGATTGTCTCGTTTAATCTAGAAAAAAAAAAGAAATTAATACTAAAATCATAAAAGTTTGAATTATGTTTACCTTCTGAAATTTCAAATCCAAGGGAGTCCAAACTACAAAATAGCAAAAAGTTCTGTTTGTTATTTGTAACTGTCCCTGAATTTGATACATATAATTGTCATTGTCATTCAATTTAAGTTCTCCATTAACAATTTTCGCAAACTTTATTTTCCCTTCTTTAATGGCCTCCTCAATACTCATTTTCTCTGCAGACGCTGGACATTTTATTTCTAATGTACTGTCAGTACCAATCAAACCGTCTGGAGTTGCACCTATAAAAAATTCATATTTGAGAAATTTTCTTTACTTTTTGTTAATTATGACAATGAGCCAATTTGACTAAATTGTTTTATAATTATACTTTACCTAAAAAGTTGTGTGTTGAGTAGAGAAATAGTCCGCAATCCGAAATGATGAGACCAGTTTGATTTTCAAAATCTTTTAGTGCTATCTTTTCATGAGTTATCCCATATTCCGTAGCGCGATTTCCCGAAAAATTGGAATATAGAATATTTTTAACTAAGTTAGCACAAGATGTCTTGGCTAACATTTTACAAACTCTTCCAAACATGGAAGCAGTGAGACGTATTGTCTGTTCTTGTTTCCACAGAGCGCTGGAGCTTTGACTGCGCGTACTTTCTTCAAGAGTAACAATTTCGTCTGGGGTTTTTTTATTTTTTCTAAAAGTAGAGTCTTCTTTTCATCAAATTCTTGTGTTGTAAGATCGGCTGTTCCTCCGTAATCTTCGTCTACTTCTTGTCTTTTAAATGTTGAGGTTTTCTTCACCTTGTGTTTAAATAATTGTCTTTTACAGTACCGGTTATGTGTTATTTTCTTATGTCTCATAAATTTTTTAGTGTTTTGTTCGGGACTTACTGTTGTTGCTGTCTTATATATAATATTATAATAATCGTCTTTGTTATTATAAGAAACAGCGGCCGCTTCGCATCTCGTTTGATATCCTCCTTTTAACGAAAAATTTACTCTTTTTCCTCCTACATATTTACACACCACAGCATTATAAAGTTCAGCAGAGTTATTGTCCATATCCAAAATCAGACTAGTCGCATTATTAATAAGGCGATAAATAATGTATAAAATTTCTTTATAAAGACCAGTCTCTTTTATTTCTTCGAATTTACTGTTTTCGTCAACAGTATTTTTTTTACAAAAATATCCCAAATTGACACAGTCTTTGTGCTCACCAAAAATATGACTAGGAGCATTCAAAAAATCTCGTTGTAAATCAGATACTTGTTCTTCTAAAGTTTTATTTTCTGATTTTCTAAACAAAATTGCTTTTGTGACAGCAGCTCTAAATCGTTTTATGTTTTTTGCTAAACATTTCCTCAGACTAATTGGGACAACCCGGTTGGAAGAAATTATTTTCTTGTTGGATAGTTCTCTTAATCTATTCGTAAAATTTCGTAGCATATGGTTTCGGCATTCTACCTTTTCTACTAATTTATTTCCGTAAGGTTTTGCTTCACAAATTTTTTTCATTACGCTGCTATCGCCATCTCCTACTAGTCTTTTATAAATTAGTCCATGTAAATTAAGAGAGTTCTTAAATCCTTCCACAATAATTTCCGATTCCATTGATGTTGATGTATTGTCCCAATTACGAAAACAGGTGTGTGTTGGTGTGGTTACATTTTTGTTTTCAGCTCGGGCACAAACTGTGCAATATTTATTTTTTATGCCCAAGTATAAAAGTTTCCCAGTTCGTTGCCCAATGATACAAGCCTATAAGTACAGATAGTGTAAATATTTTGTTTAAGCAGAAGTACAAAAAAATAATTTAAAAAATGTGAAATGATACTTACAACTCCTAAGCTAGCATTGTAGTTCGTCCTGTACGACCGTTTAAACCACGCACCGTCGGCTACTACAGTAATAGTGGGAATCCCATTTTCATCCACATTTCCTTCTTCTTTAGCAATTGCTGCTTCTTCTTTTCCAGCTATTTCCATACTTTCCCAAGCCGCTTTTCTGATAATTTCAGACATATTTTTATGACTTTGGTTGTATAGATAGAAAGATATACTTGGTAAATTGATTGCAGCATGTTGCTCAACAATTTGAGAATGTCCAATTCCAGTTGAAATGCACGACAAAACTGTAGCATCATTAACATTTAAATTGTTGGAATTTCCAATATCTTCCGTAGTAATATCTTTAATTACATTACAGTTTTTGCACTTCAATTTAAAGATATTGCATAAACCAATCTTTTTTTCAGAAATAACTTCCATATTTGTTATATTACATGAAAATGGTGTATGTTCACCCATTTCAAAAAGTTGTTTAAAAAAATAATTAACATCTACAATACGTCTGCCAGAAATCACTTCTACACTGGTCTCAATGTGAAGTTGATCTTCGGTTGATATTTCATTAGTACGGCCCAGATCTATAATTGGCAATTCCATAAAATTTGCAGCTACGTCTTCCACACTAAAATCATTTAAATAATATATTATTGCGATACAAAATTATACTCAATAATTAACGTTCATTAAATTTTAATAAAGTTTAATATAAATTGAAAAAGTACTTGTTTTTTATTAGAGACAGATTGAGGACAAACCTTATATTAGTAGCTATTTCTTCTAAGAAAGTGTCATTTTCTGTAGATTTGTGTAGCAATAGAGAAGTAGCACAATCGTTTGGTTCAATAATAATTTTGGAACCTTGTCGTACACTAAAATTTAAAAAATATTATTTATAATATAAAATTAATGAGAATGTCAATACATACCGTTTCATTTTCATTCGTAAACTTTTTCTTTTGGTACTTAATCGCTTTTTCTTATGCAACTTTTCATTTAAACGACCCATGGTTTTATAACTTTATTGTCTCACAATACAACACGCACTATAACTCAATATGTAGTATGCTACAGTAGCAACCGCAATTGAATTTAAATTGTAAATTTTTCAATGGTTTTATACTAATTCGGATTGAGTCAACCTAGTGTAGACCAATCATGTTAATTGATTTTAGGACACCAATTAGCTTTTAGATAAGTCATTGTAGGTATTAAATACCTGGGATTGTCATAAGTATCATAACCGCCGCAGATGTCAGTTTCAAATCCGTGCTCGTGGAGCGAGGATTTTCGATATCTAAGACATCAACAGTTTACCGGTTTCAGAAAATGAAGACGTTATTAATAAATATTATTTTATAAAATTGTCTTGACCGTAACGTTTTCGTGAGACCGATAAATATAATTATTTAAAAAATTAGTAAAATAAATATATAGTTTATTATATATCCAATAACTATAAGATTTTTATATTCTAAAAAGAATTTGTATTTCAGATATAACATGTAAATATATCAAATAAATCAATATATATATATATATATATATATATATATATATATATATATATATTTCAAATATCTATATTGAAAATTAGTATTTTGTATTAATACAAGTATTTCAATTTTTAAAAATATAAAAACATAATCAGTTTCTAATACATTTCAAATACTATACAACCCTGCAATTATAAAATAGAAAAAAAAATGGTAAAAATAAAATTTGAACATAATTCTACTTGAGCACTTTCATTTAAATTTTGTTATGCTTGCATGAGAAGAAATGTAAAAAGTACGGGCGGAGCATAATGATTCCTATTGTTGCCGAGTGGTGGCACCACTTCTCGATTCCACATTTCGATGCTTGTAGAGGTTTAGTAAATGTCTATTTTATTGTACAATTCTAAAAAAAAATATTTTTTTTTTCAACATTAGAAAGATGAAAGTCTAAACTATAGCGCTATATCGGCGGTATGTTCAAATACGTACCAGTTAATATTTTCTAAGGCTGTGAAAAACACCATATTTTTTGAGTTTTGTAGTATTCATATAATTGTTAATAATTGGTAAAATTCTAAAATAATGACATAGCGCTATTTTATGAAGTTTTTTATATAGTCTACTTTTTGTTTGTATAAATTTTAAATACAAACAGTTATTAAATAAATATAAGAAACACTTGGTTGTTTAAAAAAAATAATTTTATTTTTATTCATATTTCGAATTTTAAGGCCATTAACAGGACTAATAAATATACTTCACAGAAAATTTCTAGTATTTATACAAAGAAGAACAAAGACAGAAACTAAGTTTTAATCACCTTTTCAATGGTAACAATATCTAAAAAGGATTAAAGCGGAGAGACAATGGAGATTTGACTGAGTCAAGTTGTTCATTCTTAAGATTTTTTTTTTCATTGGGTGATCTTTGGATTTCCAATTACATATTCTAAGAACTCCATTGTTAGTTATTTATTTATACAAAGTAAGTACAGTATGAATTTATTTAATATGGACCTGTTCTTACTTTTCAACTGATACCTTTGAGTTGGGATAATTTATAACACCTGACCATAAAGCTTCTTACCCGTCCATAGAAGGTTGTAAAACCCGCTTAAGTCAGTTTCATATAACTAAACTTCTACTATATATATACAGAGTGGCGCAGTGAAAATTATCAGCGCAATTTTTGGCCACTTAACAACAATTTTGCAAAAAACGCTTGAACACGTCATTTTTAGTATTAAGGGGGACACCTGACTGGATTAGTACCAATGGCATAACCCTAAAATGGGGGTGGACTGCAACTCAAAAATTTTAAATGGAAAAGGGTGTCAAACATGGCACAGTTCGAAAGGCCTTTCAATTCTCTGTTCAACAGTTTTTTCATTTTTCAAATCCGATCATTACTTCCAGAGAAATATCGTTTAAAACAAATTTTATCAAGTGTGCAAAACTGCAATCAAGTAGGCTTAAACAAATGACAGAAATTCAAGTATTAGTTTATTAGGTGTTCAAAATGACTACCACTAACTTTCATACAATAATAAAGATTTTGCTCAAAATTTTGGAGCTACGGCATGTTCCCGTAAATCTTCTAGATTTGAGTAGCGTAGCATAAACTTTAGACTTCAAAGAACTCCACAAAAAGAAAGGTAACTTACAAATTACTTTTTTATTACAAACAATTTGTCGAAATAATTGTTTATTTAGTTTCTGTCATTTGTTTAAGCTTACTTGATTGCAATTTTGAATATCTGATAAAATTTGTGATCGGATTTGAAAAATAAAAAAAACTGTTGAAAACAGAATTGAAAAGCCTTTCGAACAAGGTTATGTTTGACATCCTTTTCCATTTAAAATTTTTGAGGTGCAGTCCACCCCCACTTTAACATTGAAGTTATGCCATTGGTACTAATCCATTCAGGTGTCCCCCTTTATAATAAAATTGACGTGTTCGAGCGTTTTTTGCTAAATTGATATTAGGTGGCCAAAAATTGCGCTGATAATTTTCACTGAGCCACCCTGTATTTTGTAATACTTATCCTTTCAAGGAGAGGGTCATAAATTGGTGGCAGTGGTCCTGTAAAAGTGTTACAAGTTGGTAGTTATGGAAATTATTGAAAGGACGTGCTACAGTTTTATGGCGCCAATCTCCTTAGAAAACGGTGTTACAAGTGAACAACAACCAAAATTGACCAGCAAATGGAAGAGATATGTTTTGTATTTGTTTGCAAGTTTTGACATAGGTATCCGTTCATTATTTCCCAAAAAGAAAAATATTAAAAAATACGTGAAAATCGCATTAAAAATCGGAAAGCAAATATCACCGTTCATGGATATTTATACACATGTAACGTTGAGATCGGATGACATATGAAAAAAGAAGAATATGACAGAATTATGATCTGTCAGTCAGTTATTATGTTCATTTTGCTTATTATAGTTTCTTGAAATATTTTTACTTTGTTTGGTTAAACCCATTTATTATTGTAACTACAATTATATTGAATAAAAACAAATTGCGTTACACACAATATTTTTTACCTATTATTAGATTGTTTTATAGTCATAAAGAAATAAATAAATTATCGCAAGAAAATTCGACAGAACCTCAGAACAGAGAAAAAAATAGAGGGACGTTACTTGTAAGTAGTAATTATTATTCTTTAATATTATATATTTATGCTAAATTTTTTATAGGAAAGAGAGAGAAGAAGAAACGATAAAAATACCAGAAATTGAGCCACATCAAGAGAAAGACGTGTAAAACAAAGAACATGGTGTACATATTTATATTTATGTACCTATCGAATAAAATCTATAACAATAAAAAAATAAGGAATTTATAGGTATTAGGAAATATATATATTTTATTTTTTATGGTGTATGTAATTATATAAAAAATAAATAGATATACCAAAGCAACGATTGCTTGCACTACTCTCCATCGGCTTTACAGATGCATACACATTTCTCCGAAGTGACAAATGTATTTAATGTTATTAAGATTGATTCAAATGAGATTTTTGAAGAAACAGCCTAATTATTTCTATATTATTCCATTTATCTACCTTGTAATCGCATAAAATAATATGTTCAGCTAAAACTAATTAAATAAGTAGTTAACAAGCAGATAACCGCAATTGTGAATCTTATTTTTTTTAATAATATGCTTCTACTTCGACCATAGACCGCACAGTATCATTTAAATAAATGTATATATCTGAAATTGCGATAAAGAAATTTGTATCGAATTAAAAATAGCAAAATATCCTTAAAGAAATAAGGAATTTATAGGTATTATGAAATATATTTTGTTTAATTGACAATTGTATTTAATGTTTTTACGGTTGATTCAAATTAGATATTTGAAGATACATTTTAGTTATTTCTATATTATTCCGTTTATCTGCCTTGTAATCGCATAAAATAATATATCCAGCTAAACTAGAAAAGTAGTTAACAATCAGATAAACGTAATTGTGAATCTTATTTTTCTTTTATATTATGCTTCTACTTCGGCCATAGACCGCACAGCATCATTTAAATAAATGTATATATCTGAAATAGCGATAAAAAATTTGAATTGAATTAAAAATAACAAAATATCCTCAAAACAAAGCATCAAAATAACACTAGCAATTATGTAAAATTCAATGTTTTCCCTACAAGCCAGTCAATAGTACTGTCATTTCTAAGATGTGGCTCTCTCGGATTCCAATCGCGAAAAATATCGGTTTTTAGATTTCAACGTAAATATAAATTTTGATTATCCCTGACTAGTTTTGGCGTGATGTCTGTATGTATCTCGCATATCTCAAAAATGACTAGGCGTAAATTTTAAAATTTTATATATGGGACTGCTATAACATCTAGTTGTGCACCTCCCTTTTGTATAACAATTAGCAGTGCCAAAGGGGCATTTTTCTGTTAGTGTTTTTTTGAATTTTTCGCGAAACTCAGAAACGATTAGCCGTAGAATGTTGAAATTCTATTTATGGTATTACTACAACATCAAATTGGGCATCTCCATTTATGGTTCTAATCGGCCTTTTCCAAAGGGCAGATTAATTTTGGCAAAAACTTAATAAAAATAATAATTTAATTGTAATTTTTGTAGGAAACATTTGACTTATTGTTAATAAATTGACATTGTCAACTGTCAGAATATATTTCTAAGAAATATATACAAAATATATGAAAATTACATTTCTTTCTTGAAAAGTTTTTGATAAATATTTTAATGAAATTTTCAAAAAATGATCCATTTCGAAGGGATGTTCGAAGATATGAAACGAATGGAAATTAAAGAACTATTAGCCGTAGAAGGATCTCACTTACAAATAAGTAAGTTAAAAGAAATGTCATGCCGTGTCCACATCAGATTTTGTATTCTGAATTGCTACAAATTTTAATTTTTTGTACAATCTAAAACATTTTCTTCTTTTAGATATCGGAAAACTTTTCTTTGAAGGTATTTCACATTTTACAAAGAGTATTATTCATACCAAATTTACGTTTTCACATTATTTTTCATTTTAAAATTTGTTCATAAATATGTAACGTTTTATAATAATTTTTAGTTTATTACATTCTATTTAATCATTAAACTAAATTTAAATATGAATTTTCTTTTGGAAATTCCCACTTCGCCCAATGTGTTACCTGTTTTCAAAATTTGAATAACTATGGACTAGAAATGACGAAATCAGAAAATTTTGGTACCCGGGTACCCGATATGAATACCCGGGTAGTACCGGTGTGACGAAGCGTCACGATGCAGTTTTATTTTACAGTATTTTTGAACGTAAATTTGAAGTCAAATTTACCGCAGCTCTACCTTCCAAATATTTTAAAAACTATTGCTTAGACTTTGCATTCGAATCAAGCAACCGCGCAAGGCCAGCGCGCGCATGTCTAGTAATGGCCGAACAGCATGAAGTTTTATTTGTTTACATCGTGTTTTTGTGAAGTTGTTCTACAAACCATTACTCTGATTTTCTTGATTCGAACACCATAAGATGCATGATAATGTTCTACGTAGTGTAGTGCCAAACACATCGCAGTGGTTTTTGTGAAAGTGTAGTTTTGAAGAACATAACCACCGAACATGTGTTTGGTTTGTAGTCAAGTTACTCGTTCAGTTAATTTCATGCGGCGAAATTAACTCGTTTAGTGACTTAAGGCAATAGTAAGTGTATTGTTTTTTATTATTGTTTGTATTGTATTTAAATGTTATTTATTTATATTTATTGCATTTGTAATTGTTTTGTGACTATGTTCACCTCCGATGATGGGTACGAGGGGAAGGGGGTGAACATTTATAAAAGCCCGGTCGTTGACCGACTCATGGCTTTTTTGAGTAAGTTTTTGGCCAAATAAAGACGTAAAAAATAAAAGTTGTGAAGCAGAGTTTTTTATTTGAATTATTTTCAGTTGTTTTCCTATCCTTCCACTAGTGAACGTAAGGTAAGTGGAAGTGAAGTATTTATAGGAAAATTGGAATAGTGTTTTGCCGTTTTTCACACCTTTATGTGAGCAAAACGTGTGTGTGAGAAAATCGTTCTTTTTCATCCCGTGCACGAGTTGTGCGTAAGTTGCGATAGTTTGTGAATTCCGATTACTAGGGGCAGAGAAGAACTAGTGATTGCGCTACCACTATCGAGATAATTTTGGATGAATTTCGGCGTAGAAAGAATCCTCGAATCCGTCATTTTGCTTCGTGGGTCGCGGAACAGGATTCGGCTTGTCCATCAGCCACCGCCAGGACTAATCAAGGATAGTTCTGCTGAATTTGGTTTTGCGTTCGTTTTTACCTCCCCCTCGCATCACGTGCACGTGGGTGAGCGAGCAACGCAGGTTGTAAGAATAACCGATTTTTATTAGAAATTTATTTATGCTTTTATTTACGTCTTTTTACTGTCTTTTTGGAAAGTCGCTCCGTGATGTTGTGTTCAAGCGAGCGACCACAACCAATGTTGGAACCCGAACCTTGGACATTTTTCTCCATTGAGATATCCGTGGCCGTCGTCACTGGAAGCCTGCGAGTTAGACGTCTCTACCGTTACGTAGAGTGGCGCCCGAGATTTGGCAACGAATAGTGCGACAGCGTTTGTATATTTTATTATATCGTTCCTGTCGACTAATTATTGTGCTTTTGCACGAGTTATTGTTTTGTAGGCTGTGACGACGTATTTTACATTGTGTGACGCGAAGGTAACGCCGTAGTCCGTCATACGTTATCGAGAACGATAGGGACTGATGACGTAACGACGTCACATAATTTTTGGCGCCCGAGCAGGGACGTATTTATGGGAAAATTGGAATAGTGTTTTGCCGTTTTTCACACATTTATGTGAGCAAAACGTGTGTTTGAGAAAATCGTTCATTTTCATCCCGTGCACGAGTTGTGCGTAAGTTGCGATAGTTTGTGAATTCCGATTACTAGGAGCGGAGAAGAACTAGTGATCGCGTTACCACTATCGAGATAATTTTGGATGAATTTCGGCGTAGAAAGAATCCTCGAATCCGTCATTTTGCTTCGTGGGTCGCGGAACAGGATTCGGCTTGTCCATCAGCCACCGCCAGGACTAATCAAGGATAGTTCTGCTGAATTTGGTTTTGCGTTCGTTTTTACCTCCCCCTCGCATCACGTGCACGTGGGTGAGCGAGCAACGCAGGTTGTAAGAATAACCGATTTTTATTCTAAATTTATTTATGCTTTTATTTACGTCTTTTTACTGTCCTTTTTTTTGGAAAGTCGCTCCGTGATGTTGTGTTCAAGCGAGCGACCACAACCCATGTTGGAATCCGAACCTTGGACATTTTTCTCCATTGAGATATCCGTGGCCGTCGTCACTGGAAGCCTGCGAGTTAGACGTCTCTACCGTTACGTAGAGTGGCGCCCGAGATTTGGAAACGAGTAGTGCGACAGCGTTTGTATATTTTATTATACCGTGCCTGTCGACTAATTATTGTGTTCTTGTATGAGTTACTGTGTTATAGGCTGTGACGACGTATTTTATATTGTGTGACGCGTAGGTAACGCCGTAGTCCGTCACACGTTTTCAAGAACGATAGGGACTGACGACGTAACGACGTCACATAATTTTTGGCGCCCGAGCAGGGACGAGCGTGTTCCAACCAGTCGAGATTGAATTAAAAACTTACTGAAAAAAAAAAGAAGCATCGTGCATGGAAGCAGTACGTTCCATCGGTCATGCAGGAAGAGGTGATGAGTGCCAATCCAGCCTATACAGAAGCTGACCATTTGGGTACCGTGAGGACCATAGTCAGGGTAATGGCTACTGTTCTACTGGCCAAATATGTCTCGAGACATCGCCAGTACGAGCGTAGTTATACCAGCTGTTACTGGCACGAGCCAGCGCTAGGGATTACCGGAAGAATACAGATGACAAGGATCAGAAGGCCGTGGGACACAGGTAGTGTCGAGGTATTTTTTTTTGTAGGGCCGTAACCCCGTACAGCAGCTACCCCACTGGAGTGGTGGGGATCGGAGCTGCTGTAGCGAAAGTGATGCCGAGGATCATGGGGGCCATGGGACACGGGTTGTGTCGGGCCGTTACCCCGTACAGTAGGTGGCCAAGGGCTTCCTCGCGTGGCTCGACGACGCATTGGGTTCGTCTGGATGTCGAGCACGAGGAAGGGCCACAAGGCTACTGTAGCGAGAGTGATGCCGAGGATCATGGGAGCCATGGGACACAGGTGTGTCGAGTTTTGTTTTTTTAGGGCCATTTCCCCGGACAGCAGCTAGCTGGATACCTCTTGCGTGGCTCGACTGGTGCCCTGAGTTAGTCGGGTATCGAGCTCGACGAAGAGCGTTCTAGCTGCTGGGGCGAATAAGATCCAGAAGTTAGTCATCTGTAGACAGTTCGGCAACCTCAGATGGAGGAAGATTGGCTCGTTGGAGAGGATTGGCAGTAATGAAGCTCATCTAGTGATAACTTCTTTGTTTTAGAGTCCGCACGTGGTATTAAACAAACACACGTTTTTACGTCCCATTGAGTTTGTCGATCTGTGTTTGTGTACCATGATTGGTGAGCTACACCCGATGAACGGCCAAAGACGGTCCGTATCGGTGTACATTGAGTCCATACGCTGTATATCGTAACCTGGTTTTATTTCTTTTTATTTTTTTGTTACGGTTTGTTTGCAAAACCAGAGCGTAAGTATACAGCCAACGTGATCGAAACTGATGGCAAAAGTTGATTAAATTTTTGTGTGTTTGACAGTAATGGACTGTAGGAATAGTGCCAGCCAGTCAGTACCTGGGAACGCGACCCAGGGATTCAAGGAATGGAACGTCGAGAGACGAGGGCGCCGGGAGTAACGCAGCGACAGTAGGTGCCGTCAACACTGCTGCAGAAGTGGCGACACGCACCGCTGATCGTCATGCAGGACCACCTACGGCAAACTCGACTACATCACCGACTGGATACCGGAGAACGCGTAGGACCTGGTGCCACTGCACCAGCAGAAAAGTTCCCGTCCGGATACACTTTCCTACGCTGGGCGACGATTACGAATCCCGGAGCGGATTCGTCGACTACTCTCGCTCAGACGCTGATGGCTCACCAGGCGGACAAGAAGAAGACCGAATAAGTATTACCGTTTTTTTTTTATTGAGTTTTTTTACGGTTTTGCGTGGGAAGGTAGACGCATTTTTTTACTGTTTTTTTTTGTGAAGAAAAGGGGATGTGTGACGAAGCGTCACGATGCAGTTTTATTTTACAGTATTTTTGAACGTAAATTTGAAGTCAAATTTACCGCAGCTCTACCTTCCAAATATTTTAAAAACTATTGCTTAGACTTTGCATTCGAATCAAGCAACCGCGCAAGGCCAGCGCGCGCATGTCTAGTAATGGCCGAACAGCATGAAGTTTTATTTGTTTACATCGTGTTTTTGTGAAGTTGTTCTACAAACCATTACTCTGATTTTCTTGATTCGAACACCATAAGATGCAAGATAATGTTCTACGTAGTGTAGTGCCAAACACATCGCAGTGGTTTTTGTGAAAGTGTAGTTTTGAAGAACATAACCACCGAACATGTGTTTGGTTTGTAGTCAAGTTACTCGTTCAGTTAATTTCATGCGGCGAAATTAACTCGTTTAGTGACTTAAGGCAATAGTAAGTGTATTGTTTTTTATTATTGTTTGTATTGTATTTAAATGTTATTTATTTATATTTATTGCATTTGTAATTGTTTTGTGACTATGTTCACCTCCGATGATGGGTACGAGGGGAAGGGGGTGAACATTTATAAAAGCCCGGTCGTTGACCGACTCATGGCTTTTTTGAGTAAGTTTTTGGCCAAATAAAGACGTAAAAAATAAAAGTTGTGAAGCAGAGTTTTTTATTTGAATTATTTTCAGTTGTTTTCCTATCCTTCCACTAGTGAACGTAAGGTAAGTGGAAGTGAAGTATTTATAGGAAAATTGGAATAGTGTTTTGCCGTTTTTCACACCTTTATGTGAGCAAAACGTGTGTGTGAGAAAATCGTTCTTTTTCATCCCGTGCACGAGTTGTGCGTAAGTTGCGATAGTTTGTGAATTCCGATTACTAGGGGCAGAGAAGAACTAGTGATTGCGCTACCACTATCGAGATAATTTTGGATGAATTTCGGCGTAGAAAGAATCCTCGAATCCGTCATTTTGCTTCGTGGGTCGCGGAACAGGATTCGGCTTGTCCATCAGCCACCGCCAGGACTAATCAAGGATAGTTCTGCTGAATTTGGTTTTGCGTTCGTTTTTACCTCCCCCTCGCATCACGTGCACGTGGGTGAGCGAGCAACGCAGGTTGTAAGAATAACCGATTTTTATTAGAAATTTATTTATGCTTTTATTTACGTCTTTTTACTGTCTTTTTGGAAAGTCGCTCCGTGATGTTGTGTTCAAGCGAGCGACCACAACCAATGTTGGAACCCGAACCTTGGACATTTTTCTCCATTGAGATATCCGTGGCCGTCGTCACTGGAAGCCTGCGAGTTAGACGTCTCTACCGTTACGTAGAGTGGCGCCCGAGATTTGGCAACGAATAGTGCGACAGCGTTTGTATATTTTATTATACCGTTCCTGTCGACTAATTATTGTGCTTTTGCACGAGTTATTGTTTTGTAGGCTGTGACAACGTATTTTACATTGTGTGACGCGAAGGTAACGCCGTAGTCCGTCATACGTTATCGAGAACGATAGGGACTGATGACGTAACGACGTCACACCGGATACTCGATAATTACCCGTTACCCGATAATTACCCGATACCCGATAATAACCTGATACCCAATAATTACGTGATACCCTTAAAATATCCGTTATTCTTTCATATTCATTTTTTTAATACAAATTTTTGTTATTTGAGTATAAATTTAATTAATGAACAAAAAAAAACATTATTATTTTATATAATATACGAGTATATCAGCAGTATAAAATCATAAAATTAAAACTTATTAGTTATTACGGAAGTATATTTGATTTAACTACTTAGGAATATCTCATATTTCTATTCGCACATATCAGCATGGATGATGTATCTGCAATCAGACTTGATCTTCGTTTTGTTACAATGTTTCCGGCAGTTGAAAACTGTCTTTAACTGGCAACAACAGATTTTAGGTAATGAGTACATTTCGGATAACGGGTAATAAACGGGTAACGGGTACATTTCGGGTAATCGGGTACTATTTTTGATACCCGGATACATTATTTCGGGTAGGTTCCGGGTACCCGGGTACCCATCGTCATTCCTACTATGGACAGCTTTTGTTTTTGATACCGATGTCGGATCAAATGGAAAAATCATATTAATTTTTTAGGCATTTTTCGACAGCAGGTTTTTTGCAAGGCCATAAGCCGTGAAAGCGTGACGTCGAAATCGAGCGAAATATAATTTCTGGTTTGAAATTTTGGCTGTGGTGAATAAATCACATAACCGCTCAATTTAATAACTCTTCTTTGTTGTGTATTTATAGTTTGTATGTATATTTAAAAAAAATCTATTTTACGTTATTATTTAACTTAATACACTTGCTTACAATAGATATGTATTTAATTTACAGGTTTTTATATTTGCAAGAAGATATGCGTGTTTTTACCTCCCGCCTATCAATATATAGATAAGGGAGGTATTGTTTTTGGTCATATTTCTCGAGTGTGAGTTTTCAACATATGAGCACGAATTAGGGTCTCTAGAATACGATTTTACTATTTTTACCGTGATGTCTGTATGTCTATGTGTGTGTGTGTCTGTGACGATTTTTCGTCCACGATAACTCCAATAGGATACATGTAAAAAAATATAATATTTGGTATTTAAGAGTTCTATTCTAATATGATGAACTGATTAGATTTTGACTACAATTGGTTAACCGGAAGTAGTACTTTACTTGAAGCTTTAAACCGTTTTTCCTAAAAAATACCTCTAAATACTATATTTTCGCAAATTTCGTTATTATAAATACAAAGATTTTTTTAATTTTCTACCGATCTGCATAATTACGTTTATATATATAACTTCTACCTAAATAGAAAAAAATATATAAATTTTAATAATTTTACATATCGTTTAGGCTGAGAAATTTCGATAAAACAGATGAATTATTCATATGTTCACAAAATTTGACATATGATGTCAAATTTATTGAAAGTAAGTTTAAAAGATAAAATAAGTAAAAATGAAGTAATTTTATTGTAAAATTTAAAAAGATGGAAGAAATATATTAGGAATGTATTTGCATGCGTGAATCAAAGTAAGTTCAGTTCCGGTTTTAGTAACGTCAAAAATAGCTGTCATATTGGTCATACAAAATTTATTAAGGAAATTTTAGGAATGAAATAAATTAAAAATATTCTGAACTGCACTAACAAACTAATTTTAAAACTACAAATTAAATGTATTGAAAAACTTATATAGAATATATTACACTACAGTGGCAGGAGGTATTGTGTTGGACACACCAGATTTTTTAATTTACAGAAAAAAATCAATTTTGTTATATTTATACCCAAACCTGTAATGAAGACATTTGAACCTTTTTACATATGTAACTGTTTATATATAAATATTAATGTTATACCTTAAAGTAAATGTACTAAATATCATATCAACTAATTGAAATACATTGTGTTTCTGTATTTCCAAATAAAATTTAATTATTTTTGAATTTACAATTTTTCTATATTGTAATCAACCGAAATATAAAAAATAAAAAATGCAATTTAATTATTAAAATTTTATTATTTATGTTATGTTGAATATAATGAATATCTGCGTATTATTCTTAGATTTAAATTTAAAATTAAATTACTCGGTTAGTTGAATACCAACCTAAAAGTCTTGTGGTATAAACTATGGACTATTTAAAATGGGTCATATTCCCATAATACCTTTACAGAAACGTAGGTCATTTTAAATGTAAACCAGCTTAAAGTTGGCAAAGACTACCTAATTTTATGACTCCAATAAAATTTAAATTATAGAATTTCTCATCACTTATATTCAAATACAAATAGATAACACAGGTATAAAAAATCTGATGTGTCCAACACATTACCTTCCACCACTGTAGTAATATATTCTACATAAGTTTTTCCGTACATTCAATTTACTACTCGGTAAATATTTGGTTTGAAAAGGTGTTCATTGTTTCATACATCAGTTACAAATAGATAAATGGATAGATACTTTGTTTATGTAAACGTTTACATCTGAGAAATCATCTCTTCTTTATAAAATACTACAGAATTTTGTAAAATGTAATCTCTGTTGTAATCAAATATTTTCATCAGAAATGTTAAGAAATGCGTAAAGAATGTGTAAAATGCAATTAATTAAAGTTTAATAAGGTTCAGATACATAATTTATTTACATACTAATTATTGTACATTAAATTGTTAAAAATTCCCTCCAAAACGTGCTACGCCCCTAAAGGACAATCCCGCGCAAGTACGGTTGAACTCCGGCTGAGCTACAGTGGAGACGGGTCGGGGTTTTTAAGTCGCTTAATACGTAAGCTAGGTAAACACCGCAGCCTAATAATTTTTAATTTGGGCGCCAGTTGACCACGAAGAGTCCAACAATGCTGATCAACGAGCACTACGGGAAGGGATAGCATACGAAAGCAAATAATACGAAATCGCCATTCAGGTTTAAATTGAATTTAATAAAGTTTAGGTAAACTTGGTCAAATATAACATGAATTATTGTTGGGTATAAGTAAATAATGTACAAAATAAATGCGCTGATAATACTAAATATCATTAAAACAATATCATAATAATTTATCATAAAAAAAAAACTATAACTCAAGCAGAGTGTAAAATAAGCTTACGCTATTGAAAACCAAATGCAAAATAATTAAACGACTATCAGAGAGTGAAATACGCCTATAGCGACAAGGATCAAATTCAAGTGCAATAGTCTGAGAATGGGCGCAACAATAGGCACGGTTTATCCGTTGATCGATCAATGGGTGCACGATGCTAGCGCAAAACATAAAGCAAGACTAAAAATCCGAGACGCTAATTTGCCTAACACACCCTAATAAGTCGGAAAAGAAAATAACTAAAATAGTAACTGAACTCGTTGAACCACTCGCGTGAGCTATTTACAGCCAACGATAATAATATTCAAATATTAAATATACTAAAAAGACTTTAGCGCCAAAACAATAATATTGAGATATTTAACTATAATAATAATAAAGAAACAAATTTAAATGAACAAAAAAATAGTTAAATAAGCTTATCTGGCTCGGCATTCGCCGCGGATGTAGATGGCACGATAGTTCCCTGTCCAGTGTATTGAGTCAGCGGCGGCGCATCCGGGATGGAATGACCACGCACTCACTAACTCCTCCACAGATTCACAGACAGACCATTCGGTCAATAGAGATGGTTCGGTCAAAACGACGGAACTTGTACGTTGGTGGTAGTAACGGTATTAACCGTGGACAGTACCAAATATTACAAGCCTGAAAAGTAATTGTTAATCTACTGGTCAAGTGTCAAATGCACGCCACTGAAACGTGCGCAAGAATGAGCAAACGCTTGGAATTTACTTGTTAATTTAGAATTAGTAAATGAATTTTACAATACCATTCTGATAAACTGATAAAACTATAAATTTTAAACGCATCATACCTTAGTTGGAATGCGGCTATGAGAATAAAATAGCAGTGATGGTGGTATTACTCCGGGCTCTCCCGTGGAAATAAATATATTCCTCAAAAGATTTTGATCAATACTCCCAATTTAATGGATAAAAATACAACCAATTCTCAAAATTGCTCCACAACTAATCAAAATTATAACTGATACAAAATCACAACCACACTGTTCAACTGCCAAAATTATAATGTTCGTTTAAATTTTTCTTACAAGTTTTAGAGCTATTAATTAAGTGAAAAGAGCGAATGCTATGACCAGACAGATTGACATTACTTTTAGGTAATTAGGGTTGCCTACCTCGATACTTTAAATAAAATTAAAATAAAGTCTTGGTATTATTTTAAACCGTAACAATCCCACCCCAACTAGCTGAGGAAATTTTCTAAGAAAATTTCCGATTTGTTGAACGTAGATTAAAAAAAAAACTGACCCAATATAAGCCTATCTAAACAAAATCATCACCCCTGCGGTAAATAAACAAATGACCCGACGACTAGTTCTTCGTTAGGTCAGGTTTCAAATCTTGTATATTCCAAGTTCCTGGAAGGATGTTACCCTCCAAATCCCCTAACTCATAAGTGTTCGCAGACACGCGTCTGTGTACTTTAAACGGTCCAATAAACGTGTTTGCCAGTTTCGCGAAATAAAATTGAGAAGCATCTGACAATACAAAGTTTCTTCTCCAAACCAATTGACCAGGATAAAACAAGACATCGCGACGTCGGAGATCATAGCGAGCTTTAGATCTATCATACGCCATTTGTAATCGTTTCTGAATATCTTTGTATAATTCTTTAAAATTAGAAGATCTCTGAACAGTTCTGTCCCTATCAAATTCTACATTATCTTCATCAGAAATTTTATCATTAAAGTCGTCACCAAGAAGAACAGCTTCCCGCCCAAAATTTACAAAATACGGGGACAAACCAGTGACTTCATGTTTCGCAGTCCTAAGAGCACAAGCAACTTTAGGGAGGATTTTATCCCATTCACGTTGATTATCTGCTACAAAAGATACCAACATCGTCTTTAATACGCGATTCACGCGTTCTGTAGGGTTTGCTTGCGGGTGGTAAAACGCAGTGAATCTCGGTTTAACATGATAGGACTTCAGAAGGTGTAAGTATTCCTTGGACTTGAATTGTACACCATTGTCCGAAATTATTGTGCAAGGTACACCAAAAATCAAGAAAACATCTGTTTCTAAGTGCTTCACAACTAAATTCGCATTAGCTTTCCTCAAGGGATAGCACAACGTAAATTTGCTAAAGCAATCCGTGACGACCAATATATAAGCAAAACCACCAGTGGATCTGGGAAGAGGTCCTATCAAATCCGTACTCAGAACTTGCCAAGGTCGAGAAATTTTTGAGTGTCCTCCCATTTGACCTGCAGGAGCTTTTTGTTCAGGTTTGGTTCTACTACAAACAACACAACGGCGAATGTAGTTTGAAACATCCGACTGCATTTTTGGCCAGAAGTATTTTTGAGCCAAGCGGTGGTAGGATTTATAAACGCCTAAATGACCGCTGGTCGGTGAATCATGACACTGTTCGAGAAGATCCTTACGTTTATCTCTAGGCACTACTAACTTCCAATTATCCACTTCCTCAGCTAAATCATATTTCGGTTTCACGAACTTGAATAACCGACCATTATCTATACGAAAATTGGAAAAACGAAACGGCTTTTCCTCTACCAACTTGACTAAACGTGAATACCAATTATCCTTTCTACCGGTCACTTCCACACTGTTACAAACGGGTACGGAACGAGATAGAGTATCCGGCACCACATGGTCCTTTCCCTTCCTATGAACTATCTCGAAGCTAAACTGTTGCAGGCGAACTGCCCACCTAGCAAGACGTCCGGAGGGATTTTGCAGTTTGTTTAGCCACACTAGGGAATAGTGATCAGTAATCGCTTTGAAACGAACTCCCTCCAAATATGGTCTGAGCTTCTCAGCTGCCCACAATAGTGCTAATAGCTCCTTTTCTGTTGTGGAGTAGTTTCTCTCCTGTCGAGTGAGAGAACGAGACAGATAGCAGACAACTCGTTCTCCGTCAGAGTACTCTTGTGTCAAAACAGCACCGAGTCCAAAATCTGATGCGTCGGTTTGTAGTGTAAAACCTTTTGAAAAATCCGGGCACGACAGAATCGGGGCAGAAACCAGGTGATTTTTTATCGCTAACCAAGCCGCATCACAAGCTTTGTCCCAACAGAATTGGACGTTCTTCCGCAGAAGCTGAGTTAGCGGAGAGATTACTGTCGAAAAATTCGGAACGAATCGCCTGTACCAAGATGCCATACCAACAATACGACGTACATCTGACACTGTCCGAGGGGTGGGAATCTCTAGGATGGCTTTAACCTTATCAGAATCTACTAGAAGACCTTGTCTATTCACGACATAACCTAGATAACGAAGTTCTTCTCTACAGAAGATACACTTCTCGAGACTAAGAGTGAGTCCCGCACTAACTAAACGTTTCGTTACTTCACGGAGAACTTCCAGATGTTTTTCAAAAGTTTGTGTAACGATAACTATATCGTCGAGATATACAAATACATTTGGTTCCAGGTCTGCGCCAATCACTGAGTCGATAAACCGTTGCCACGTTGCTGGCGCATTGTGCAATCCAAACGGCATTCTCTTAAACTGAAAGAGGCCACGATTTGGAACGGTGAAGGCAGTGTACTGTTTGGACTCTTCCGCGACCGGAATTTGCCAATAAGCGGACTTTATATCTAGAGTAGTTAGATAACGGGAATCTCTTAACTTGTCCAAGGTATTACAAACATAAGGCAGGGGGTATGCGTCATGTTCCGTTACTTTATTTAATTTGCGATAGTCGACGCAGAAACGGTATGTGCCATCCTTTTTTGGCACGAGAAGGATGGGCGACGACCATGGACTAGTTGACTTTTCGACGATTCCTTTACTTAACATTTCGTCTAGCTCTTTGTCTACGTGCTTTTGCATGGCGGGTGACAAGGGATAATACCTTTGTTTTATAGGTTGACTCTCTGTCTTGATTTCATGTTTGACTAAATGAGTACACCCTATCGAATCAGAAGGCATTTCTGCGAACAACTCTCCTAACAATTTATTTAACTGCGACTCCTGCTCCGACGACAACAAGGATCGCGAGATTACTTTATCTACACTATACACCGCCATTGGGTTATCTGAAAATGACCATTCTCCTTTCCTAAGATCAGGAACAATCCCCATAATCCTCCAGAAATCTGCTCCTAGAATAATATCATGGCGAATGGAGGGCACAACTACAAACTTTATTAACTTCACCGTCTCGCGAAGTTGTACTGGCGCTATGATTTCACCCGGACTACTACATTCCTCACCATTCGCAACCACACACGTTGCTGATTTTTCTATCAATTTAAAACCCATGCTAACTAAACAATCATATCCTAAACCTCCTACAATTGTTTGAGAGGCACCAGAGTCCAACAACCCAAAGAAATTCCGACCCAAAATAGAAATTTTTAAATAGGGACGCTCATCCCCCTGAACATGTGAAAGGATAAAGTCGAGTTTTACTTTATTAATCGTAGCCAACATAGAAGAATTATGACGACGCACGTGGCCATTTACATCGTTTTCCTCTCGTTTCCCGAACGACATTTTGGACAAGAATGTCTCGTATGATTTTGAATACCACAACCAAAGCAAAATTTAGTTTTAGGTCGTCTACAGTTCCGCGAAAGGTGACCCGTGTCTCTACAATTCCAACACATTAATCGGGCAGAGGTACTAGCTTTTGAATTAACTTGAACTTCAGAAGAATTGACCGTTGTTCGCGAACGTCCTTGGTAACTTAGATCCGGTTCGAGCAGAGATCGGCGATTTGCCGGTGGCGGCCGAAACTTTTCCGCCATTAAACGATTCCTCTCTAACCTCTTACACATTTCACGCAATTCGTCTGTAGTATTAAAGTCTTGCGTCCCCAACGCGTGAATATAATATGGCGCGAGGTTGCGTCTCAAAACTTGAAGTTTTTCCACCTCTGAAGCAGGTGTCGGTAGACGTGCAAATAAATTAATTACACAGGCAAAAAAGGTCCCTACGGATTCCTCTGGTCCTTGATAACGTGCCCTAATTTCTTGCCATAATTCGAACTGGTAGTCGTATGGTTCATATTCGTCACGCAGTAATTTAACGAAATCGTCCCAATTCTTAATTTTATGTCGAACCGACCGATACCACGTTAAAGCATGTCCCGTGAGTAATTCGATAATGCTATCACACAGTTCTGTCTTAGACACATTTCGTGCAACACAAAGTTCGCTTACACTTTCGAGGAAAGCATTTACACTAACGCCTGGGTCTCCGCTGAAGGAAATCTGCCATTTACTGACCGGAATTTGTCCTCGACGACTAGGACTAGGACACACGGATTCTACTGGTTTCTCCTCTACGACTTCTCCCGGTTCGCTACAATTCAATGTGTCTATCTCACAAATGTTTAACGATTTATTCAATTGCAAAATACATGCTTTTATCTCATCGTCTTCTGAATCAATTCTGGCTAATCTACCCTTCACATAAAAAATTTTCGCAAAAATTTTATCAACCGTACTTTTGTCTAAGGTATTCTTTACTTCAGTGATTAAAGCTTGTATTTCACCCACATTTTCTGTGCATTTATCTATTTCGGTTGCCGGATCACGTGGTCGAAGACTGTTATCCTTAAACACGCCTAATTCCTCTCCCTTTATTCGACGTCTGAGTTCCGAACGCATTAATGGAATAGTTAAATTTTCAGGAGCCTGTACTCCGCGAACTGACAATTCATATTCAAGTTCCTCTCGGTTTAATCTTCCAACGTCCATGATTAGAAAGAGCTACCGCAATGATCACAGCAAAAAAAAACAATAAGAACAACACCTTCGTTAATCTGATTTCCCTACTCAAAATTACTAAACGACAACAACAAAAAAAATAATACCATAAACTTCCTCTTTAATCTAGTTTCCCTATTCAAAATTACTAAACAACAACAAAAAAATATGTTTCGTTAATTTGGTACTGTTAACACGATACAACCGTAACCGTATTGTACTTCAAAATTGATAACTACTACATAACTCGATGTATTCCCTTGCCAACATAAACTTTTCTGGCCCCACGTTGGGCGCCACTTTTCTTGCTACGCCCCTAAAGGACAATCCCGCGCAAGTACGGTTGAACTCCGGCTGAGCTACAGTGGAGACGGGTCGGGGTTTTTAAGTCGCTTAATACGTAAGCTAGGTAAACACCGCAGCCTAATAATTTTTAATTTGGGCGCCAGTTGACCACGAAGAGTCCAACAATGCTGATCAACGAGCACTACGGGAAGGGATAGCATACGAAAGCAAATAATACGAAATCGCCATTCAGGTTTAAATTGAATTTAATAAAGTTTAGGTAAACTTGGTCAAATATAACATGAATTATTGTTGGGTATAAGTAAATAATGTACAAAATAAATGCGCTGATAATACTAAATATCATTAAAACAATATCATAATAATTTATCATAAAAAAAAAACTATAACTCAAGCAGAGTGTAAAATAAGCTTACGCTATTGAAAACCAAATGCAAAATAATTAAACGACTATCAGAGAGTGAAATACGCCTATAGCAACAAGGATCAAATTCAAGTGCAATAGTCTGAGAATGGGCGCAACAATAGGCACGGTTTATCCGTTGATCGATCAATGGGTGCACGATGCTAGCGCAAAACATAAAGCAAGACTAAAAATCCGAGACGCTAATTTGCCTAACACACCCTAATAAGTCGGAAAAGAAAATAACTAAAATAGTAACTGAACTCGTTGAACCACTCGCGTGAGCTATTTACAGCCAACGATAATAATATTCAAATATTAAATATACTAAAAAGACTTTAGCGCCAAAACAATAATATTGAGATATTTAACTATAATAATAATAAAGAAACAAATTTAAATGAACAAAAAAATAGTTAAATAAGCTTATCTGGCTCGGCATTCGCCACGGATGTAGATGGCACGATAGTTCCCTGTCCAGTGTATTGAGTCAGCGGCGGCGCATCCGGGATGGAATGACCACGCACTCACTAACTCCTCCACAGATTCACAGACAGACCATTCGGTCAATAGAGATGGTTCGGTCAAAACGACGGAACTTGTACGTTGGTGGTAGTAACGGTATTAACCGTGGACAGTACCAAATATTACAAGCCTGAAAAGTAATTGTTAATCTACTGGTCAAGTGTCAAATGCACGCCACTGAAACGTGCGCAAGAATGAGCAAACGCTTGGAATTTACTTGTTAATTTAGAATTAGTAAATGAATTTTACAATACCATTCTGATAAACTAATAAAACTATAAATTTTAAACGCATCATACCTTAGTTGGAATGCGGCTATGAGAATAAAATAGCAGTGATGGTGGTATTACTCCGGGCTCTCCCGTGGAAATAAATATATTCCTCAAAAGATTTTGATCAATACTCCCAATTTAATGGATAAAAATACAACCAATTCTCAAAATTGCTCCACAACTAATCAAAATTATAACTGATACAAAATCACAACCACACTGTTCAACTGCCAAAATTATAATGTTCGTTTAAATTTTTCTTACAAGTTTTAGAGCTATTAATTAAGTGAAAAGAGCGAATGCTATGACCAGACAGATTGACATTACTTTTAGGTAATTAGGGTTGCCTACCTCGATACTTTAAATAAAATTAAAATAAAGTCTTGGTATTATTTTAAACCGTAACAAACGGTATGAAGCAAAGGCGTATTAAATTTTCAACGTAGTCTCACAAAATCCATTGTTTAACTACCTAAAATATCTATAAATTTTATAAAAAAAAGTATTTATTCATAACGGAAGTATGCTGTACCGTTTGTATTTACCTTTGTAAGTACTTAAATTATAATCAAATGGTATCAACTTTTAAACGTCAGATTGTAAATCGATTTTGAAATGTAGTTTTCTTGATTAAATAATCCATTCTGGAATATTCTTTGGGTTGTATTTTAAAGAATATGTTATATTATTATTTATTTTAACAACATTTGCCCAATGAATTGTTTTAGTTTATGTAAAATTCCATCTCAGTATATCAGAGTACAAGTAAGCTATGGTCACATCTAAAAATTGAAATATTTAACTATTAATATGTAAATATTTATATTTTGCATTAAAGTATCTGTATTATAAATGATTTCAATTAAATATCGTACAATATTTCACTATACATTTTAGTAAAAATGTCATTTTTGACGCAGATAACTCGCTCGTGTCTCCAACTCAAGTGTCAAATGCGGCATTTTTGTTAAATTTTATTACATCATGCAATTTTCTGGATTCCTTATAAAGGATACGTTATATTCTCACTTATAATAATGATTTTCATCCAACTAATTGCTTTATTTTATTTAAAATTCCATCTCGATATGTCAGAGTTCATATAGGTTAGGATAACTAAATAAAAATGAACAAAATTTACTATTAATATGCAAATATTTATATTATACCTTAACGTACATGTATTAATGATGATTTGCGATAATTTTCATACAATGTCTCGCTGTAATTTTAGAAAAAATAGTCTTTTTCACCGAGCTATCCGTCACATTATGAGTCCAGGAAGCATCTGTCAAAAATGCCGGTCATGCAAAACTTTATAATTTAAAGTGTTTTAATTGAAAAGAAAATATATAGATAAATTAAGTTTTATATTAATAGACATAATAAAATAAACATTACCTTGTAATTCGCCTTATTTCCCAAGATTTATCGTTTTGAAATGTACATCTAATGTCGGAATGCAGTTCTCGAACGAACTTCAAAATGAAATTGATATTTTTATTTAAAATACGTTTTTATTGAAATATATATGTACGAATCATTAAAATATACTCATTTATAAAAAAAAAATATTATATTATTTTATATTTACATTGTATAATAGCCTATTTATATTTTTGGTGGTCTTACGTATGATAAAGGGTTACATTTTCCGTTATTAACACTCGCATGGCATTATCGTCTCGTGGATTTAATACTAGTTCTTCATTATCACACCATTCTTCAAGTCAAGTTTAAATCCATGCTTTTTCATTAGGTCCATGCCGAGAATGAATTCATCTTCTACGTCAGCTACCAGCACACGATGTTTAATGCACGTTTTCCCAACAGTGATGCTCAAATCTATTTCTCCAGAAGCGGTAGCTTGTTCTCCTGTGGCTGTACATATTTGCCACTTTGTTGGAAGTAGATGTTTTCTAAATATTTTTCTTGCTAAGTCGGGTATGATTATTGTTTTTATCGCACCCGTATCCAGCAACATTTTAAGCGGCCTTCTGTCGATAGAACCGTCTACATAGATGCTGTTAGCTTGATGATGAAGGGATGCGACATAAGTAATAGGTTCTGGGGCTACTGGATTACGGGTCGACGATTACCCCTTCGCATCAATCCTACTAAGTTTTCCGACTCCCTTTCTTCCTTTCTTGGTTCTGCTTTCCTCTGTTGTTTTCTGCAGAGCCTTTGCGGGTGACCTAATTCACCGCAATTCCAACAGCGGAGTTTCTTTCTTCCAGTAGTATGAATTTCAGATGTAATACGTCTTATACTATCATCTAGGTTCTCGATACTCTCAGCATCGATATTTCGCACTCGCGACTGGTTACGTGAAGCTTGTTTGGCTGCTTCATGATCTAAGGCATATGAAAGTGTGTCAACCAGAGTTTTCGGTCGAGCCAATCGTAGTGCTTGCTGGGTTTCATTGTCTCGGACTCCATAGATAAATGCTTGAGTGGCTAGACATTCCAAAACGCTGTCAGGGGGTATAGGATGTGCGAGACGAACCAAACGAGCTATATCCGTTTTAAATTCTTGAAAGTTCTCTTTTGAACTCTGATATCGGTTCCTCAGTTGAATCTGGTACTCCTGCTCCAGATGCGCATTGCCATATCGCATATCCAATCGCTTAACAAGTTGTTCGTAGTCTTCCTGTTCATTCTCTTTTAGCGTCTGTAGGATATCGACAGCTTCTCCACGCAGTGTAACTGTCAGCGCTGTAGCCTTCTCGTTGGAAGTCCAGCCATTTGCTTTGGCAGCGACATAATTCGGCCACGATGTCTTGCCGTTAAATTCTGGTGTTTTTATATGCATTCTGTAACTATTTTCTTTATCTGGTTTCTTTTCCTGAATTTCATCCGTCTTAGCTATATCAGAATTTGAAACTGCTGGTGACGTAATTTTTGAGACATTTTTCTGTAATTCTGCAATCCTCATGTCGTATTTATCTTTCAAATTTTCCAATTTATCTTCTAAATTTTTAGAACTTTCTATTAGTTTCTCATCCGATGGTCTAGAATTTTCTGTTAATTTTTGTTTTAAATTTTCTATCAGTTCTGCTTTCAATGCTCTAGAATTTTTTTCGGATTTTCTAGAACTTTTCTTTAATTTTTGTTCCAATGTTCTGGAATTTTCCATAATTTTTTCTTCCAAAGTGCGAGAATTTTCCGCTAACTTTTGTTCTAAAGTTCTAACAAAGTCATCAATTTCGAATAGAAAATCATTAGGATTTTCACCAGCTTCTATTAGAGCTTGCCGTAGACGATGTTGTAGAACAGTCTTGGTTCCCGATGTCTCTAATTCTCGTTCTTCCAGCTCCCTCTTGAGATCGGCCACTTTTAATTCACTTAATTTTACTTGTTTAATCGCCTTTTTATTTATTTTTATTTTATACTTCACAATTTATTAACCCTCACACCTGACACCAATTGTAACGTTTTATTTACTTAGGTGATGTGTAAAATTGATTAAAACACTAATATTTATATAACTATGTTTAATAAGAGAAATATGAATTATAAAGAATATTTAAAATAAGTAAAATTATGAATAAATAAACATAAACACTAATTTAAAACTAACAAATATTAATGAAGACTTAAACACTAAGATAATTTATTTAAACAATTAAAACTACGCAATATTTATCTCCACAATATTTATGTCACTATCTACTTATTTATATCACCATCTGTTCACTACACGTATCAATACAAAACTGTCCTCGCGATTTCTTGCTCGGGGTATTTAAATTAAAAAACTTCATTCTGGAATATTCGCCGACCCTTCTGGAAATCAGAACAATGGGGAGCGGACGGACTTGTAGCCTGTCCGTTAACGGCCGCCGCCCGCGCCGCGACCATGGGATCGCTACAATATTTAAATACTTATGGCTACTTAAATTTCATCAATAAAAATAGTTCAAATTTGGAAACATTTGAGTATAAACATGCTTTAAATGTATATCAACAAAAGTTTTGTTTACCTGAAAATGGAACAATGAACAATGAAACATATACAATTATGCAACGTCCAAGATGTGGTGTTCCAGATAATTTACACGCTCTTAATAATAACATAAAATGGCGTAATAAACTAGTAAGATGGAATGCATATTATATGTCCGTACAGCAAAACTATTTGCTAGAAGAAGCGTTTAAAATGTTGTCTAAATATACGTATTTCATTTGAACGAGGAAAACATTTAAAAGCAAATAGTTATCAATATTGCCCCGATGTTTTCGATGGACGTGGAAAAGTATTAGCACATGCAAATTTACCTAACTATCAACAATCACCTAAAGAAATTCATTTTGACATAGATGAAAATTGGGATTATGAGTTACGTTATTCAAAGAACGATTATTATAACTTTTTTAAAGTTGCGGTGCATGAAATTGGGCATGCTATCGATTTAGGGCACATATATGATGAAGAATCAATTATGTATCCAACATATAATTATAATTTACAATTTTATAAAAATAATAATACACCTGTATTAAGTAATATAGACCAAATGATAGTTCAGAGTTTATATGGTACTCGTTTTACTAAAATATTAAACGCAACAACAATCATGCAGTATACTATTCCTTCTACTACACAAACAACGAAGAACGATGAGGAGGAGGACACTAAAATACCAAATATTTGTAACATTAATGAAAAATTAAATACATTTTTAGTTATTAAAGAGAATTTAAATATAATATATAATGAATGGGTATGGATAAAAAAATTGTTAGATAATACTTTTAATTACAAACCTGTTCATTTGAAAACATTGATACCGTTTATTAAAAATTTTAGTGACATTTCAGCAATTTATCAGAGGCCAAACAGTAACATATAATTGTTGCTGATAAAATTTATAATATTATGTTTTTATCATTTGAAATAGAAAATTATGTTTCCTTACCAAATATAAATAATATTACAGGTATATTCAATTCATATCAAGGTCGTACATTTATTTTTTATAGTAATACATTTTGTTCTGAATTAAACGAATGTAGTTTAGCTATTAAAGAAAATTCATATGTTTGTAAGAAATTTCCAGAAATACCTACAACTATTGATGGAGTGTATCGTTACATTGATGGACTAATTTATTTTTTCAAAAACAAAAATTACTATTCGTTTAATGAATTTACAAATAAACTTGTTAAGGCAGGACAATTTGATTTATCTTTGTTAAATCTAGAATGTGCTAAAATAAACTAAACAACTAAAAAATTTGTTACATAGAATAAGTCATTTATATAATTTTTAGTAATATGTACAATTTTTTTTAAATCTATATATATATATATATATATATATATATATATATATATATATATATATATATATATATACCGGGTGTCCCAGCTCGACCGACACATGGGAGTTTTACATGGGAAATCAGTTAATTATGAATAATATATCCCCAGTGCAAGATATTAACTTGAAATTTTGTAAACTTATCGGAGAATATTAATTCTATGGATCACACTTATTTGAAACATGCAATTTCGTCTGCAGGGCGAGATTTATTAAATTTAAAATCTAATATTTTCGTTCATAATCAGACAGCTATGGAAATAAAAGAAAATATTTATCTGACAGTTTAGTGAAATATCACTGATTTTAATTCTTATTCCCTGTATTTTAAAATTATTTAAGTTGAATTTAGTTTTTTTTTTTTGTTAAATAATATACCAATATTACAAAAATATAAATATCTACAATGGCATGTCATTAACTGCCAGAACTGTCACATAGATATTTTGTTTTATTTCCATGGCTGACTGATTTTGAACGAAAATGATGATTTTATAATTTAATAAATCTCGTCTTGCAGACGAAATTACATATTTCAAATAACTGTAGTTCATAGAAATAATATTCCCCAATAAGTATACAAAATTTCAAGTTAATATCTTGCACTGGGGAGATACTATTCATAATTAACTGATTTCCCATGTAAAACTCCCATGTGTCGGTCGAGCTGGGACACCCGGTATATACCGGGTGTAGGAATGGAAAGTGGCGCATAGCGATTTCAATGTTATTTTTTTTCTACTGCTGTATCTCTTTCCCTAATCATTTTAGAGAAAAAAGCGTAAGAGTATAAGTTGTTCTGAAATTAAAAAGGCATCCTATAAAGTCAACTTACTTTCATAATTAATTATATTTCACGATTTATTAACAAAATAAAATTTAAAGTTTTTTAGAAAAAAAATAATAAGATTGCCTTGATAAATGAAACAAATTTTTGAATAAATTATTCACAATATATATATATACGGATTTGGTACAAAATATTTAACAACTTGGGTTCTTTAGATCTTCAATTTACAAACATACAAAACAGGAACTATAAACTAACTCAAACAGGATAACGCAATAGGAACAATAACAAACACGAACACAAGAACAACAAACTCGATAACTAACGGATCGTACAGTATTTCGCTTTCTAAATCAGTCGCTTTTCTTCTCCAGCTGTCACTCGTCACTCCCTGTCACTTCTCTCTTCCTAGCCTTCTTATATCCATATTCTGATAATGATTTTTAAGCAACCAGGCGACGTAAATGTATCGCGGGTTGTGTAGACATGTAACACTGCTCCCCCTTTAGTTCTGATTGTCCCAATCAGACAATGGTCCCGAATATTTTACCAAGCGGTCGAAATGTACTACTTTCATCTTGGCTCGTAGAGAACGCTGTATACGATAAACTACATCGTTTATTCGATGTATAATTTTATAAGGCCCGTCCCATAAAGCTTGGAGTTTTGGTGCTTTTCCTTTTATTCTTTTGGGATTATACAACCAAACTTTTTCTCCCTCTTGGAACACAAATCCCTTGGATCTACAGTCATACCTGGTTTTCATACGGTCATAGGCAACTTCCAGATTTTGTCGAGCTGTATCTTGTGCAATCTCTAATCGTTTTTGTAATATTGTCACGTATTCTGAGGTAGAAAGAGTTACGTCGTTTGGAACACAGTAGAGTAAGTCACATGGTAGTCGTATTTCACGCCCCATTAAGAATTTAGATGGTGACATTTTTGTCATTTCATGAGTTGCTGTTCGATATGACATCAGAAATAGCGGAATTAATGTAGCCCAGTTGCATTGGCTTTTGTCAACTGCTTTTCTTAAACATTGCTCTAAAGTTCCAATGAATCGTTTCACCATACCGTCAGATTGGGGATGCAGTGGCGTTGACCTGGTTTTATTTATTCCTAATTTTTTACACACTTCTTGAAACAATTTAGATTCAAAATTAGGCCCTTGTTCTGAGTGGATTTCTAAAGGTATACCAAAGCGACAAAATACGTCGGAAATCAATACTTCTGCTACGGTAGTTGCTTCTTGATCCGGGATAGGAAATGCTTCCGGCCATTTTGTAAAGTAATCCATAGCAACTAAAATATATTTGTTTCCTTTTGTTGTTTTGTGAAATGGCCCAGCTATGTCGATGGCTATCCTTTCGAATGGAGCACCTACATTATATTTCTGAAGATGCCCTCGATTTTATTTGGCCGGTCCCTTAGAAGCTGCGCAAACGTCACATTGACGACACCACTCCTCTACATCTGTCCTACTTTTTAGCCAGTAAAATCGATCACGAATTTTATTTAAAGTTTTATTTATTCCGAGATGTCCCCTTCAATTTCCACTATGCATCTCTTGTAATACTTCTCGAATCCTTGATTTTGGTAACAATAGTTGCATTTTGTAGGAATGGTCATCTGCTGCTTCCCATTTCCGTCGGAGTACTCCGTCACAGACGTGCAAAGAGTCCCACTGAGCCCAGTAACTTTTATAAGTGGGACTACGGTTAGAAATACTTTCCCAAGATGGCCGTTCACCAGTTTCCTTCTCCACGAGTAGGGGACCAATGTCAATATCCTGCAGTTGTTCTGTGCGGATGGAGTCATTCTTCCATGGGTCGCCCCACATAATCGTAACTACGTTAATTGAAATTTCTGTTTCTCGTTTTTCCTGTTGTTGGCAATGCTTGCAGTCTTCTTTGCAAGGGCGTCTTGATAATCCGTCTGCATTTCTATGGGATTTTCCACGTCGATGTTATATTGTAAAATCATAAATCTGGAGTCTTTGTAGCCATCGTGCCAACTGTCCTTCCAGTTCTTTAAACGACAATAACCAGGTGAGTGCAGCGTGATCAGTACGAATTATGAATTTTTGTCCATAGAGATATTTATGGTAATGCTGAATTGTTCGCACAATAGCTAAGAGTTCTCGACGAGTAACGCAATAGTTTCGTTCGGGTTTACTTAGTGTATGACTATAATATCCAATGACGAATTCGTTGTCTTCAATTTTTTGAGATAACACCCCACCAATTCCTACGTTACTTGCATCTGTGTCGATTATAATTAAAAATTGGAGCATCAGATAGCGTATTTCTTAATGCTTCGAAGGCCTGTTGACAATTTTCACTCCACGAATATGGTTGTTTTTTTTCTGTTAATTTTGTCAGCGGTCTTGCAATGTCAGAAAACTTGTATATGAATTTTCGATAATAGGAACAAAAACCAAGAAAGCTTTGTAGTTCATGCTTATCTTTTGGCACTGGCCAGTTCTTAACAGCTTTAACTTTCTCTGGGTCTGGTGATACGCCACTACTCGAAACAATATGTCCAAGATACTTTACTTCTGGTTGAAACAGATGACATTTCTTCGGACTAAGTTTTAAATTTGCAGCCCGAAATCTCTGGAAAACATCTTTGACGTTGTCCAAGTGTTCTTTGAATGATTTCCCCAGCACAATTACATCATTTAAATAAACTAAGCAAGTTTTCCAGGATAAGCCCCGAAGAACCATCTCCATTAACCTTTCAAAAGTGGCTGGTGCGTTACATAACCCGAAAGGCATTCTTGTAAACTGCCAAAGCCCAGTACCTATCGTAAAAGCGGTTTTCTCTTTATCATCCGGGTGAAGAACGACTTGCCAATAACCGCTTTTTCTACTTCTGTTAAATTAATACATTCTTCCTCTAATCTTTGTAACTCTACGGGATATTTTGCAGTATTACAATTAATAGGAGTGATATTCTTTCCCGAAGCGATCCATGTAATTGGTTCAATGGTGTCAAGTTTTGTATTTTCTTTAATTTTTATATTCTTATTGCTGGTGTTCGCAATCTGTACTGGAACAATTTCTTTTATCTCAACAAGTCTAAAAGGCGCTATAGAATCCCATTCTTCCGCCTTCAACATAATTACTTGTTGACTGAAGGACGGTATTGTCACATCATGTGTCGTAAATAAGCTATTTATTTTTATTTTATCTGAAGGAGAATTTAAAATTATTTATTCATTTCCTATTCGTAGTACGTGTTTAGCTATATCCACAATATAACCCATACGGCTCATCACGTCAACCCCCAAAATCATCTCGTCGATAATATTGGCAACCAGAGCTCGAAGAGGAATAATTTGTTGTCCCAGTTGCAACTGCACAGCGACTTCTCCCAAGACTGGTGATGATTCTCCCGTTGCAGTCTGCAGTTCCCACGAATTTATTGTACAGTTCCACCGCTCTTTTGCTACAAGGTCTGGTCGTATTATTGTAGCAGTTGCACCAGTATCAATAGTGATATCGCACGGCTTCTTGTTTATTATGCCCTGTGTTGTCAAACTTTTGTTATTTTTCCGCAATTGTGATATCTTTATTGGAATTTTATAGGCCTCTGTAGACTTTGCCAACATCCAGCCCTCAATGCCGGCTCTTAGTCGTTTCCCTGATTCTCTTCTTCCTGAGTTCGTAGAGGACAACTGGGACTTATGTGTCTCAATTTATTGCAATTCCAACAACGGTAATATTTATAATCTCTATTAGAGGTTTGCAGCTTCATTTCTCGTAAATTAACCATCCTTCGTGGTAAACTAGCTTCCATAGCTTCTTGTTGCAGAGCTCGAGCCAAAACAGATCTAAGTTCCTGATGATCTGAAACGTTAATACATCGCCTAATTTCCGAGTCACGGATACCTCGAATAAATCTATAGGTAGCTTCCTGCTCCTGGAATGCAAGAGGAGAATTATGGTATGCTAGACGTGCTAATGTTTCTATGTCAGCTGCAAATTCTTGTAACGTTTCGTTACTTCGTTGAATTCTTGTTTCAAGCTGAGTTTTATATATTAGAGAAAGATGTCCATCACCAAATCTTTGTTCTAGAGCTTTAGTCAGTGTTTCATATGTTCGTTCAGACTCAGGGATTATTCGTAATGTGTCTTCAGCAGTTCCATGCAACACGGAAATCAAAGCAATAGCCTTCTTTTCTTCAGTCCACCCGTTAATAGAGGCAACAGCTTAAAATTTTATCTTGAATGTCGCCCATGGACTTTTACCATCAAATTTGGGTGGTTTTATATTACTACCACTTGTTGGAATTATATTCATTCCTAGCCCTGATCCATTTCTTTCTTGAGTCATTTGTAATTGCAATTCAATGGTTTCAACTTTCTTACATACTTCTCCAAGCAGCTCATTATGTTTCATGGAAAATTTTTCGTGTTTCTCATCTTGCTTCTTATATACTTCTCTAAGTTGATCATTGTATTTTCTAGAAAATGCTTAATATTTTTCATCTTGTTTTACATTGAATTCTTGAAATTTCTCTTCAATTTTCTGCGAATTTTCAAAAATTTCTTCTTTTATTTTTCGGAAGTTCTCCACTTGTTTAACTGAGACTTCATGTAAATTTTTGGAAAATTCTTTAGAAGTAAATTTCAATTCTTCTTTCAAATTCTTAGAAAATTCTTCTAGTTGTTGCCTAGAATTTTCTTCTATTTTTCTAAAACTTTCTTGTTGTTCTTTTGAGAATTCTTCCTTTAAACTTCGAGAAAATTCTTCTAACTGTTTTCTAGAATTTTCTTCTGCTGTCAGGAAATCAAACACATCTGGACATTACCTGCGTCGACAGGTGCTTGCTTCAGTCGATCTAAGAGTACAGATTTGTTTCCAGACTTATCCAGTTCTTGTTCTTCTAATTCTTCTTTAAGTTGTTTTACACTCAATTCCCTCAACTTCATTTTTATAATTATTTTAATTTGTAATTTCTATAAACATTCCACTTCTGACACCAATTATTACGGATTTGGTACAAAATATTTAACAACTTGGGTTCTTTAGATCTTTAATTTACAAACATACAAAACAGGAACTATAAACTAACTCAAACAGGATAACGCAATAGGAACAATAACAAACACGAACACAAGAACAACAAACTCGATAACTAACGGATCGTTCAGTATTTCGCTTTCTAAATCAGTCGCTTTTCTTCTCCAGCTGTCACTCGTCACTCCCTGTCACTGCTCTCTTCCTAGCCTTCTTATATCCATATTCTGATAATGGTTTTTAAGCAACCAGGCGACGTAAATGTATCGCGGGTTGTATAGACATGTAACACTGCTCCCCCTTTAGTTCTGATTGTCCCAATCAGTCAATGGTCCCGAATATTTTACCAAGCGGTCGAAATGTACTACTTTCATCTTGGCTCGTAGAGAACGCTGTATACGATAAACTACATCGTTTATTCGATGTATAATTTTATAAGGCCCTTCCCATAAAGCTTGGAGTTTTGGTGCTTTTCCTTTTATTCTTTTGGGATTATACAACCAAACTTTTTCTCCCTCTTGGAACACAAATCCCTTGGATCTACAGTCATACCTGGTTTTCATACGGTCATAGGCAACTTCCAGATTTTGTCGAGCTGTATCTTGTGCAATCTCTAATCGTTTTTGTAATATTGTCACGTATTCTGAGGTAGAAAGAGTTACGTCGTTTGGAACACAGTAGAGTAAGTCACATGGTAGTCGTATTTCACGCCCCATGAAGAATTTAGATGGTGACATTTTTGTCATTTCATGAGTTGCTGTTCGATATGACATCAGAAATAGCGGAATTAATGTAGCCCAGTTGCATTGGCTTTTGTCAACTGCTTTTCTTAAACATTGCTCTAAAGTTCCAATGAATCGTTTCACCATACCGTCAGATTGGGGATGCAGTGGCGTTGACCTGGTTTTATTTATTCCTAATTTTTTACACACTTCTTGAAACAATTTAGATTCAAAATTAGGCCCTTGTTCTGAGTGGATTTCTAAAGGTATACCAAAGCGACAAAATACGTCGGAAATCAATACTTCTGCTACGGTAGTTGCTTCTTGATCCGGGATAGGAAATGCTTCCGGCCATTTTGTAAAGTAATCCATAGCAACTAAAATATATTTGTTTCCTTTTGTTGTTTTGTGAAATGGCCCAGCTATGTCGATGGCTATCCTTTCGAATGGAGCACCTACATTATATTTCTGAAGATGCCCTCGATTTTATTTGGCCGGTCCCTTAGAAGCTGCGCAAACGTCACATTGACGACACCACTCCTCTACATCTGTCCTACTTTTTAGCCAGTAAAATCGATCACGAATTTTATTTAAAGTTTTATTTATTCCGAGATGTCCCCTTCAATTTCCACTATGCATCTCTTGTAATACTTCTCGAATCCTTGATTTTGGTAACAATAGTTGCATTTTGTAGGAATGGTCATCTGCTGCTTCCCATTTCCGTCGGAGTACTCCGTCACAGACGTGCAAAGAGTCCCACTGAGCCCAGTAACTTTTATAAGTGGGACTACGGTTAGAAATACTTTCCCAAGATGGCCGTTCACCAGTTTCCTTCTCCACGAGTAGGGGACCAATGTCAATATCCTGCAGTTGTTCTGTGCGGATGGAGTCATTCTTCCATGGGTCGCCCCACATAATCGTAACTACGTTAATTGAAATTTCTGTTTCTCGTTTTTCCTGTTGTTGGCAATGCTTGCAGTCTTCTTTGCAAGGGCGTCTTGATAATCCGTCTGCATTTCTATGGGATTTTCCACGTCGATGTTATATTGTAAAATCATAAATCTGGAGTCTTTGTAGCCATCGTGCCAACTGTCCTTCCAGTTCTTTAAACGACAATAACCAGGTGAGTGCAGCGTGATCAGTACGAATTATGAATTTTTGTCCATAGAGATATTTATGGTAATGCTGAATTGTTCGCACAATAGCTAAGAGTTCTCGACGAGTAACGCAATAGTTTCGTTCGGGTTTACTTAGTGTATGACTATAATATCCAATGACGAATTCGTTGTCTTCAATTTTTTGAGATAACACCCCACCAATTCCTACGTTACTTGCATCTGTGTCGATTATAATTAAAAATTGGAGCATCAGATAGCGTATTTCTTAATGCTTCGAAGGCCTGTTGACAATTTTCACTCCACGAATATGGTTGTTTTTTTTCTGTTCGATATGACATCAGAAATAGCGGAATATATATATATATATATATATATATATATATATATATATATATATATATATATATATCTATATAGGAATTCAAGGTGTAACTTTACAAATTAATACATATATTATATATTTAATAAAAATATTTATTTAAAAAAAAATTGTACATATTACTAAAAATTATATAAATGACTTATTCTATGTAACAAATTTTTTAGTTGTTTAGTTTATTTTAGCACATTCTAGATTTAACAAAGATAAATCAAATTGTCCTGCCTTAACAAGTTTATTTGTAAATTCATTAAACGAATAGTAATTTTTGTTTTTGAAAAAATAAATTAGTCCATCAATGTAAAGATACATTCCATCAATAGTTGTAGGTATTTCTGGAAATTTCTTATAAACATATGAATTTTCTTTAATAGCTAAACTACATTCGTTTAATTCAGAACAAAATGTATTACTATAAAAAATAAATGTATGACCTTAATATGAATTGAATATACCTGTAATATTATTTATATTTGGTAAGGAAACATAATTTTCTATTTCAAATGATAAAAACATAATATTATAAATGAAATGTCACTAAAATTTTTAATAAACGGTATCAATGTTTTCAAATGAACAGGTTTGTAATTAAAAGTATTATCTAACAATTTTTTTATCCATACCCATTCATTATATATTATATTTAAATTCTCTTTAATAACTAAAAATGTATTTAATTTTTCATTAATGTTGCAAATATTTGGTATTTTAGTGTCCTTCTCCTCATCGTTCTTCGTTGTTCGTGTAGTAGAAGGAATAGTATACTGCATGATTGTTGCTGCGTTTAATATTTTAGTAAAACGAGTACCATATAAACTCTGAACTATCATTTGGTCTACATTACTTAATACAGGTGTATTATTATTTTTATAAAATTGTACATTATAATTATATGTTGGATACATAATTGATTCATCATCATATATGTGCCCTAAATCGATAGCATGCCCAATTTCATGCACCGCAACTTTAAAAAAGTTATAATAATCGTTCTTTGAATAACGTAACTCATAATCCCAATTTTCATCTATGTCAAAATGAATTTATTTAGGTGATTATTGATAGTTAGGTAAATTTGCATGTGCTAATACTTTTCCACGTCCATCGAAAACATCAGGGCAATATTGATAACTATTTGCTTTTAAATGTTTTCCTCGTTCAAATGAAATACGTATATTTGGATTGTAAATATCTCTAGTAAAATTTATTTCTACTACTTTAGACAACATTTTAAACGCTTCTTCTAGCAAATAGTTTTGCTGTACGGACATATAATATGCATTCCATCTTACTAGTTTATTACGCCATTTTATGTTATTATTAAGAGCGTGTAAATTATCTGGAACACCACATCTTGGACGTTGCATAATTGTATATGTTTCATTGTTCATTGTTCCATTTTCAGGTAAACAAAACTTTTGTTGATATACATTTAAAGCATGTTTATACTCAAATGTTTCCAAATTTGAACTATTTTTATTGATGAAATTTAAGTAGCCATAAGTATTTCAATATTGTAGCGATCCCAGGGTCGCGGCGCGGGCGGCGGCCGCTAACGGACAGGTTACAAGTCCGTCCGCTCCCCATTGTTCTGATTTCCAGAAGGGTCGGCGAATATTCCAGAATGAAGTTTTTTAATTTAAATACTCCGAGCAAGAAATCGCGAGGACAGTTTTGTATTGATACGTGTAGTGAACAGATTGTGATATAAATAAGTAGATAGTGACATAAATATTGTGGAGATAAATATTGCGTAGTTTTAATTATTTAAATAAATTATCTTAGTGTTTAAGTCTTCATTAATATTTGTTAGTTTTAAAATAGTGTTTATGTTTATTTATTCATAGTGTTACTTATTTTAAATATTCTTTATAATTCATATTTCTCTTATTAAACATAGTTATATAAATATTAGTGTTTTAATCAATTTTACACATCACCTAAGTAAATAAAACGTTACAATTGGTGTCAGGTGTGAGGGTTAATAAATTGTGAAGTATAAAATAAAAATAAATAAAAAGGCGATTAAACAAGTAAAATTAAGTGAATTAAAAGTGGCCGATCTCAAGAGGGAGCTGGAAGAACGAGAATTAGAGACATCGGGAACCAAGACTGTTCTACAACATCGTCTACGGCAAGCTCTAATAGAAGCTGGTGAAAATCCTAATGATTTTCTATTCGAAATTGATGACTTTGTTAGAACTTTAGAACAAAAGTTAGCGGAAAATTCTCGCACTTTGGAAGAAAAAATTATGGAAAATTCCAGAACATTGGAACAAAAATTAAAGAAAAGTTCTAGAAAATCCGAAAAAAATTCTAGAGCATTGAAAGCAGAACTGATAGAAAATTTAAAACAAAAATTAACAGAAAATTCTAGACCATCGGATGAGAAACTAATAGAAAGTTCTAAAAATTTAGAAGATAAATTGGAAAATTTGAAAGATAAATACGACATGAGGATTGCAGAATTACAGAAAAATGTCTCAAAAATTACGTCACCAGCAGTTTCAAATTCTGATATAGCTAAGACGGATGAAATTCAGGAAAAGAAACCAGATAAAGAAAATAGTTACAGAATGCATATAAAAACACCAGAATTTAACGGCAAGACATCGTGGCCGAATTATGTCGCTGCCAAAGCAAATGGCTGGACTTCCAACGAGAAGGCTACAGCGCTGACAGTTACACTGCGTGGAGAAGCTGTCGATATCCTACAGACGCTAAAAGAGAATGAACAGGAAGACTACGAACAACTTGTTAAGCGATTGGATATGCGATATGGCAATGCGCATCTGGAGCAGGAGTACCAGATTCAACTGAGGAACCGATATCAGAGTTCAAAAGAGAACTTTCAAGAATTTAAAACGGATATAGCTCGTTTGGTTCGTCTCGCACATCCTATACCCCCTGACAGCGTTTTGGAATGTCTAGCCACTCAAGCATTTATCTATGGAGTCCGAGACAATGAAACCCAGCAAGCACTACGATTGGCTCGACCGAAAACTCTGGTTGACACACTTTCATATGCCTTAGATCATGAAGCAGCCAAACAAGCTTCACGTAACCAGTCGCGAGTGCGAAATATCGATGCTGAGAGTATCGAGAACCTAGATGATAGGATAAGACGTATTACATCTGAAATTCATGCTACTGGAAGAAAGAAACTCCGCTGTTGGAATTGCGGTGAATTAGGTCACCCGCAAAGGCTCTGCAGAAAACAACAGAGGAAAGCAGAACCAAGAAAGGAAGAAAGGGAGTCGGAAAACTTAGTAGGATTGATGCGAAGGGGTAATCGTCGACCCGTAATCCAGTAGCCCCAGAACCTATTACTTATGTCGCATCCCTTCATCATCAAGCTAACAGCATCTATGTAGACGGTTCTATCGACAGAAGGCCGCTTAAAATGTTGCTGGATACGGGTGCGATAAAAACAATAATCATACCCGACTTAGCAAAAAAAATATTTAGAAAACATCTACTTCCAACAAAGTGGCAAATATGTACAGCCACAGGAGAACAAGCTACCGCTTCTGGAGAAATAGATTTGAGCATCACTGTTGGGAAAACGTGCATTAAACATCGTGTGCTGGTAGCTGACGTAGAAGATGAATTCATTCTCGGCATGGACATAACGAAAAAGCATGGATTTAAACTTGACTTGAAGAATGGTGTGATAATGAAGAATTAGTATTAAATCCACGAGACGATAATGCCATGCGAGTATTAATAACGGAAAATGTAACCCTCCCAGAACGGAGTGAATCAATCGTGGAAGCACAGCTAGAGGGTAGTTTCTAAGAGGGAAACATTGTCATTGAGTACATTATTCTATAATAGTGAGCGAAATATATACAAATACACTGAATGTTATGTGTGGTGTATTTATAGTATATTATTTAACAAGCATAATATGTAGGCTATATTACACGAGGATGTACAGTCCGCGCAGCGAGAGTTGAGCTCAGGGGAATCGGTAAGGGGGGTGCGCTTACGTCAAAATCCATGGGCGCCGTGTGCCTCATTTTCTATGTGTTGAGTACGTATTAAGTATGTATACGTAAAAATAATTTCAGCGAGTTATCCGTCACATGATGAGCCTCGGAAGCAACTGTCAAAATTTCCGGTTATACAAAACTTTGTAATTTAAAGTGTTTTAATTGAAAAGAAAACATATAGATAAATTAAGTTTTATAGTAATACACCTATTAATACAAATATTACCTTGTAATTCGACGTATTTCTCAAGATTTCTCGTTTTAAAATGTACCTGTAACGGCTGAATGCAGTTCTCAAACAACTGTCAAAATATAAATTGTTCTGTGCGACAGTTTTATCTTGCGTTACACGCCAATGTTTAAAACGTCACTGACCAATCAACCAAAAAATTAATACTCATGTGTAAGTGACTTTCATGTCATTATTCACTTGTGCAACTGTACTAACAGAGCGGCACATTATTTACATGGACGACAACAATGACAGTAGTGCATATTTTTTCTTACGCTCTCGTGTCATAGTGTATTGTTATTACATTCCGTTGGTAGCTCATCTTTCGCTGCGCGCACTGTAATTAAAAATACGAGCGGTACCGAGTATATTTAATCATCCGAGTGCAATGTAGCCATATTATGCGAGTCAAATACTATATTTTATCTACAACTAACAGGCATATAAAAAATCCGATAATCGGCTCTATCATGTAACACATCGCTTATATTAAGCGACGTAGTTAAACGGTTTTAAAGACATTGGTATTAAAATCTTATCATTGTATCAAATATTTAAGCGATCATAGCTAATAATACTCGCTAATATGTTAATAATTAAAGACAAGGTACGAACTGTCTCTAAAATATTAAACACATTTTTAAATGTCAAAATGGCAAACACAAAATTAACCAATTTTCTTTTCTTGTCTTAAATTTGAAACTAATATTGCATAGTTTCAATAAAGTCTTATACAAATATTTGGTACTTATGTTCCGTATATTATACAAAACTTATAGCGAGATGCATAGTACAGATGTTTCTTCACTTCAATTTCCATTCGTTTTGCATATTCGAACGCCTTCCAAATCGATGATCTTTTGCAAAATTTTATTAAAATGTTTATCGCTATTCCTTATTCCATTACACAAAATTAATTTAATCGCTCAAAAACTTGCAAAGAAATAGATAACTGTATTCACTTATGTGCTATCTATTTCTCACGAAATATATTTTGACAGTTGTCATTTTTGTCAAACGTACTCAATTTTATTACAAAAAATCAAATGTTTTGTAGAAAAATTAAAAGCCAACTAAATTATTATTTTTAGTAAACTTCTGGAGATCAACGAATAGATGGCAGGACAAAACGAACCAAATGTCATCAACTTAAGTTATTATATAACCATTACCTTACACTATATATACTATGAACAAGTACTAAGTCAGCAAATATTAGTTTTACCTTTACACAACACTATTTATGAATTACATCCATTTCCTACTTACTTAATTGGTGCCACTAGAATGTGCTGACTTAGACTTGTTACAGTACATTGTTTTTTACAATCGATTTAACAAGAGAAACGTCAAAAAAATCTCATATTTACAAATTTACACTGTTGTCAAACATATTTTTTCCTAAATTGTTCCTACCGTCACTCTTATTTGTTATCGACATCGATAAAATTTAAAGCATACCTATTGTCTTAGCGACATTTGTTATATGTTGAGCAATTTAGTAATGCTCGCTTAAAACAGAGTCGATAGTTAAAAATAAGCTACGTCGCTGAATATAAGCGATGAGTTACATGATAGAGCCAATTATTTGTTAAATATTCAGTTAGGTGTGAGTAGTTCATATATAACTTAACAGATGGCGCCTCCGTAGCAGTTAAATGTCAAAATAACTATTCAAATTGTATTTATTATACTTTTACAATCATTTATATTGATATTTATAATAAAAAATATATTATTAATAAATTAACAGCTTATTAAAATGTTATGTGTTAAATTATATACTCTATTTATTACAGAAAAGTAGTGTAGCGTGTAATATAACATTTCATATTACACTTGTGTAATATGACAATATGAGTAGTATATTATATGTAGTATCACACGTATAACGTACCCGTATTTCAATAGTTGTAGATAAAAATATTTAATTTTATGGCATCTCATGTTTACCATACGTAAGACCACCAAAAATATAAATAGGCTATTATACAATGTAAATATAAAATAATATAATATTTTTTTTTTATAAATGAGTATATTTTAATGATTCGTACATATATTATTATTATTAATATTTATTCTTGCCAAGTGGCTTAGAATCTACAGAAATAACATATACATTTTTATTCTACATTGTGTGTGTGTAATACATTTATGCTACTGTTCTCTTCTTAATGATTTCGCTCATCCACTTCTCTCCTGATCCTAGATCGTCTAACAGCTCCATTTCCCCTCTATCTTCTCTTTTTACTTCTCTGCAATATTCCCTTAAATGCTTCAGTGTTTCATCCTCTCTGCCACATAATCTGCACCCCCTTTCTTCCTTTGGTAACCAATACTGGTTGTCTCTTTCTTCGTTACCGCATCTGAATCTGGCTATCATTTTGATGTTTTTCTTTGGGTTTAATATGTAACGTGGTATCTCTGTTGTTTGTATCTGTTTGTATCTTTTATTGTAATTGGATTGATTTATTCTGCTCTGTTGTTCCTGCTTCTGTATATCCCAATCTCGTTGTTGTATGGCGAGGATCATACTTTCTTCATTTATTCGATTCCTCTCTATTTGCATTTCCGAGTATCCATTCCTTTCGTAATATACCTTTCTTGTGTGTCCCCATCTTGTTAATTTGTTTTTGTCGTCCTCTCCCTTCCTTATAATTTTCCAGCATTCTTTCAGTATTGAATTCTCTGAGTTTCTAACTCTTTCTTCGTATTTCACTGCTCTCTTTCCTGTTTCCACTCGAAGTTTTGCCACTTTCATTTCTTCCAGTACTATATATTCTGGTGTACATTTGTCGAGGCCCAGGATCCATTTTATGTAGCGTACTTGTACATCTTCTATTAGTTTGTGCTCTGTCCATCCAAAAATTTCCGCCCCATAAATTAAAATACTTTTTACTATTGCTTCGAACATCATCCATCTTATTCGCATATTCGTCTTGAACTTCCTTTCGCCTATACCCCATATTTGTTTCATGGCCACAATTGCCTTCCTTTTCTGGTACTCTAAGTGTTTTGTGGCTTGGTTATTCCTCTGGAATGTATATCCCAAATATCTGAATTCTTTTACCTCTTCGATACTTTCATTTTTCCACTTCCATACTTCAGAGGTTTCTCTACCTCCACCTTTTTTGAATTTCATAATTTTTGATTTTTGCGCGTTGAGATTCATATCTTTTCTTCTTAAATACAGTTCAAGTCTTTTCAGCATTGCTTTCATTCCAGGTGGATCTTTCGCGACTATGACAATGTCATCCGCGTACGCTAGAGACCATATTTTCTTTCTTCCTATTACAATGCCGCCTGTTTGCTCTTTGCTGAGGAATTCTTCTATATCTGCTACATATAGTGAAAATAAAGTTGGGCTTAATGGGCATCCTTGCCTTAATCCTTTTTCTGTCCAGATCTCCTCTGTGGTTCTATCCTTTACTTTTATCACCGATATAGTTTCTCTGTAGATGTTCTCTAAGTTCGCTAACAATTGTTTATCTATATTCATATTTGTTAAAGTTTTAAACAGGTGATCTCTATTTACATTATCGAACGCTGCTCTCAGATCTGCAAACAATGCGTATAACTTTCCCTTATCTTTGCGGATCTCGTTTTCAATCATTAGATTAAGTATATAAATATTGTCTGTTGTTCTTCTTGTTTTCCGAAAACCTGCCTGGTTTTCTGGTATGAGATTTTTTACTCTTATTTCTTCCTCCAATTTTTCTAGTAAAATCATCGCATAGATCTTGAACGCTGTATCTAGTAATGTTATTCCTCTATAATTTTCTACTTTGTCTATGTCTCCGTTTTTATGAATCGGTTGTATAATTCCTTTTCTCCATCTAGTAGGTATTTGTGCGGTGCGCCATACTTTGTTAATAATACTTGTTAATATTCTTAGTAAGTTCTCATCTGCATATATCCAGGCTTCATTTGTGATTTCGTCTTCTCCTGCCGCTTTTCGTTTTTTTAGTTTACTAATTTGTACTTTAACTTCCTCTAGTGTTATCTCTTCTACATCTCCACATATTTTCGGTTTATTTTCTTCTTTTCTTAGTATCTTGGTATTTTTCCCATCTAAAAGTGTGCAGAAATGGACTTTCCATTCCTCTTCGGATATTTGTTTTGATATCTCTTGTTTCTTTTTCCTCTCTTTACTAATAAAACTCCATGCCTCCGTCTCTGTCTTTATTCTCTGCAGCTGTTCCTCAATTTCTTTCTTTTTGTTTTCCTTTTGTTTTATACACAATTCTTTATATTCTTTTAATTCATTTTTGTATTCTTCTTCAGTGATTATCCCATCTTTCCATTGCTTACGTTTCTTTCTCATTTTTCGTTTTTTTTCCAAACAGCTACTATTCCACCAGTCATTTCTGTTTGTGTTTCTTGAGTTCACTCTTATTTCTTTTTGGCGTGTGGCTTCATTTATTTTACTTATGAGCTCGTTTACTTGCTCCTCCACATTACTCTCTTTTACTGCTATCTCTCTGGTTTTTATGTTGTAATTTTCTATGTCTTCTTTTTCCCATACCGCTTTTCGAATGATTACTGGATCATCTTCTTTTACTATTATACTGTTTTCTAGTTCTAAGCTTAAAAGTTGATGGTCGGATTCTACTGTATTAATTACTTTCATGTGTCTAATTTTCCCCCAACTCTCTTGATTTGCTATTATATAGTCAATTACTGTCTTTTCCCCTCTTTTACCTATGTATGTGAAGTCACCCACCTCGTCTCCTTTTATGTTTCCATTTAGAATAGTCCAATCTCTGTTTCCACATTCATCAATTAAAGCTTTCCCATATTTGTTTATTATTTTGTCCTTTGTGCTTCTTTTCTCTTGTCTTCCTGTTTTGGAGTTCCATAGCCCTCCTTCCTCGCCTATTCTAGCATTGAAATCCCCTCCTATAATTAACTTATTTTCATTAGTATCTTCTATTTTCTCCCTTATTTCTGCAAGAATTTCGTTTATTCTATTGTCATTATATACCGTGAGTATTCTCCATGTCTCGTTGTCAATTTTAATTTTTCTTTCCATAATGTTTTCATTGAAAATGGTTTCTTTTGCTTCTTGAATGTGTTTCTTGATACCTGTTACCATTCCTCCCTTTGCTCTTCCCTTTTTATTTAGTCTCTTTGCGTATTTAATTTTCCATGTGAAATCACTGGGCATTTTATTTTTCCACTTATTCCAATCTTTTTCCTCTAACCAACTTTCTGTTAACCCTACTATATCATATTTATTTATTATATCCCAAAAATCTTTATCTTTACTTTTTATTCCCGCTATATTCCAAAAGCCTATTTGTATGTTAACTACTTCTTTATTATTCCTATTTATTAGTTTTTTGAACTTTTAATTAAGCTTTTTTGTTCTTCATTCCATTCATACCAATCTCTACCGATTTTTAATTTTCTGTATCCTATCTTTACTATATTTTTTAGCTCTTTTTCTTTTTTAGCTCTTTTTGAGATTTCATTTTGAATTATCCTTTCATTGTACGTCATGTCGTGATCTATGTAAATATTGGTGCCTCTCAGTTTATTTTTGTTACTCATCACTAGCTTCTTGTCTTCCCATGAATTTACAGTCGCTACTATCGCTTGCTTTTCTTTTAACTTTCCGACTTTGTACGCCTTTGTTACTTTCGTTGTTATTCCCATTCTGCTTTTTATAAAGTTTTCAACCTCTTGAGCATCTTCCAGTGTCGCTCCTTTTATTATAATATTATTCTTTTTTTCCATTTTCTCTTTTTCCTCATCCGATCTCTCTAACTTTTCTATGCGTCGGTTTAAGCTAATAATTTCCTGGTCTTTTTTCTCAACTTTTATTTTTAACTGCTTGACATCTTCTTTGAGTACGTTGACAAAGTCCTCTAGTTTTTTAATCATGTCACTTCTCAGATCAATTATCTCTCTGCTCATATTCTTTAGCATTTCTAAAATCTCATCCTGTGTTGCACCTGCATCTTTCCTCTTTCTTGTTGGAGATCTTTCCATCTCCGCTTTCCCTTTTTACCTTGCTGTATTGCTGGTTGCCCGACGCTTAACGCTCCTATGACGTCACTCAGACCGTGGAATCGGATACCTACTTGATTCGACACCCGACCGGCCCCAGTGCTGGTCAAGTTACGTTATCGTCGGTCAGATGTCACTTTAAAACAGATAGTCTCCGTTTTTATCCTTTATCTTGCCATCCAACACTACAAACTGAATCGTCGCTGGCTGCTACTGAGCAAGAGATGTCTCTGTCTAATTTCTGTCGGTAATGAATCTTTCTGATTTCCAAGATAGCACATGTGCTTAACCTATAAATAGCTGTTAATTTTTATTTGTTTTTTACTTTTCTTTCTAACGATACTTATCTTTGTATCTGTATCTTCTTTTGTAGTCTTTTATTGCGCCTTTGCTTTCGTTGTTGACAATCTTTATTTTAGTTGTTTTTCCTTTATTTTTCAATTTCTATACGGAGCAAAATTCTCACGTGTTCACACACACACCACCACCATCTACTCTCGATTCGTACATATATATTTCAATAAAAACGTATTTTAAATAAAAATATCAATTTCATTTTGAAGTTCGTTCGAGAACTGCATTCCGCCATTAGATACACATTTCAAAACGATAAATCTTGAGAAATAAGGCGAATTACAAGGTAATGTTTATTTTATTATGTCTATTAATATAAAACTTAATTTATCTATATATTTTCTTTTCAATTAAAACACTTTAAATTATAAAGTTTTGCATGACCGACATTTTTGACAGATACTTCCTGGACTCATAAAGTGACGGATAGCTCGGTGAAAAAGACTATTTTTTCTAAAATTACAGCGAGACATTGTATGAAAATTATCGCAAATCATCATTAATACATGTACGTTAAGGTATAATATAAATATTTGCATATTAATAGTAAATTTTGTTCATTTTTATTTAGTTATCCTAACCTATATGAACTCTGACATATCGAGATGGAATTTTAAATAAAATAAAGCAATTACTTGAATAAAAATCATTATTATAAGTGAGAATATAACGTATCCATTATAATGAATCCAGAAAATTGCATGATGTAATAAAATTTAACAAAAATGCCGCATTTGACACTTGAGTTGGAGACACGAGCGAGTTATCTGCGTCAAAAATGACATTTTTACTAAAATGTATAATGAAATATTGTACGATATTTAATTGAAATCATTTATAATACAGATACTTTAATGCAAAATATAAATATTTACATATTAATAGTTAAATATTTCAATTTTTCGATGTGACCATAACATTTGTAGTTAGTTCCCGTAACCTACATGTACTCAGGTATATTGAGATGGAATTTTACATAAACTAAAACAATTCATTGGGCAAATATTGTTAAAATAAATAATAATATAACATATTCTTTAAAATACAACCCAAAGAATATTCCAGAATGGATTATTTAATCAAGAAAACTACATTTCAAAATCGATTTACAATCTGACGTTTAAAAGTTGATACCATTTGATTATAATTTGATTATAATTTACAAAGGTAAATACAAACGGTACAGCATATTTCCGTTATGAATAAATAATTTTTTTTATAAAATTTATACATATTTTAGGTAGTTACACAATGGATTTTGTGAGACTACGTTGAAAATTTAATACGCCTTTGCTTCATACCGTTTTGGAGGGAATTTTTAACAATTTAATGTACAATAATTAGTATGTAAATAAATTATGTATCTGAACCTTATTAAACTTTAATTAATTGCATTTTACACATTCTTTACACATTTCTTAACATTTCTGATGAAAATATTTGATTACAACAGAGATTAAATTTTACAAAATTCTGTAGTATTTTATAAAGAAGAGATGATTTCTCAGATGTAAACGTTTACATAAACAAAGTATCTATCCATTTATCTATTTGTAACTGATGTATGAAACAATGAACACCTTTTCAAACCAAATATTTACCGAGTAGTAAATTGAATATACGGAAAAACTTATGTAGAATATATTACTACAGTGGCGGAAGGTAATGTGTTGGACACATCTGATTTTTTATACCTGTGTTATCTATTTGTATTTGAGTATAAGTGATGAGAAATTCTATAATTTAAATTTTATTGGAGTCATAAAATTAGGTAGCCTTTGCCAACTTTAAGCAGGTTTACATATAAAATGACCTACGTTTCTGTAAAGGTATTATGGGAATATGACCCATTTTAAATAGTCCATAGTTTATACCACAAGACTTTTAGGTTGGTATTCAACTAATTTTAGAACCTTGATACACAAATAACTATTGTGTATCAAGGTTCTAAAAGTAATCTTTTTGGGCTGAAACCGAAGTTTGCAGCCGAGGCAAAGCCGAGGCTACAAATCAGATAAGGCCCAAAAAGAACTTTTAGCCGAGGTGCACACATCATTTTTTAGGCGATTACAACAAGAAATTACGAATTTTCATTAAAAATCAATTTTTGACATCTGTCAAAATTTACATTACGGCCGCATTTACTTTACGGCCGCATTTAACTTACGGCCGCATTTACTTTACGGCCGCTATTTTTACTCGCAAATTCATTACTTTTTCATTAATATTTGTAAAGGAAGAGTTCAAATTTTACTTACATTTGTTATTATATTCTAAAATAATTAATCACATTAATATGAACTATGTAAATCAATAATGAACAAACTAGCGGCCAAAAATTTTGACTTTGACAGATGTCAAATAAAAATTGATACTTTAAGGTTGCCAGCAGATACGAAAAACAACAATTTATGTACCAGCCGCCTAAAAAAGTATTTTTTACATGTAAATAAGACTCACTCCGATCTAGTATAAGATGAACAATGTTCTTAATGTATTGTCGGGTACAATTTATTCTCTCCACATTGTTATTTCACTGTGCAGCAATCACATTGTTACTGACCCTGTAAAACTTATATTTGTGAAGCTATTGATATATAAATTTTTCTTTACAGTTTTTAGTATAAATACTCACAAATGTAAGTGTTGAAAACCTAGTAATATGTAGGGAAACACGTTTTCCAAAATTCACAAAATTTTACAATGTGCCATGTGCAAAAGTAACCTGTCAAGATTTGTTTGTAAACACAACGTATAAAAGCCGGCGAGCGCTAGCGGTCAGGCAGATAGTCCGCAGTAAGCGAGATATAGGCAGTTCCGTGCAGTAAAACAGCTACACTCCGTTCCCGAGCGAGATTTTTGAAAAATAGTTTTTCTTTGCGAAAATTGCGATATCGACGTCGTAAGGATTGTTCCTTATTTACCGTTTTTTTTCTGTTAAAATATGGTGGTATTTTAAATATCGTTATACCCAGTTGTGGGTGTCATTACGTTCACAATTATAGTACTGACGTCCGAGAGAACCTCGATTCCAGATCGAGAGAAAACCTCGACACTGTTGAGAGACGCCGTACGCCCTCGGAGCGTCAGACGCTTAAATTGTGACGCCGTGTTAGTATACGCCTTATTGGAGTTCACTATAGTCCAACAGCCGTCCTCGAGAGTTTACCTCGATCTTGGATTGGGAGATCCTCGTCTTTGGTCGAGAGACTGCGACGTCCTTGGCGCCGCGTGACTTTGTTTTGCTTATCGTACCCAATTGTGGGTGTTGAACGTCGCTGATTGCAAGTCCGCCACCAAGAGACCTTAACTCTGCGGGGTAGGAGACAGACGCCGACCCTTGGTGAGGAGTCTAGACTTGTAATCACGACGCCCGAGAAACTAGGAACCGTGTAGCTAGTTTTGATTAGTCACCCCGGTCGTATACTCCGACGCCCGACCGACAGCCCGTTTTTAGAGTAGTAGCGTCGCGACGCCTAGCGTCGTTTTTTTCGCGACCCGCTCAAACTGCAAGCAAGATCACTCCCCGGTGCTTGGTAGCCAAAATCAGTCAAGAACGCGGATCGACGCCGACCGACGCCGGGCGTCGATGTTAAGGAAAATAGCGATTCGTGCATTTGGTGACTTACTGAGACTCGCTGACTACCCTGCTTCGCTGCTCGCTCGCAAATATTGGGTGAACCATAAGTGTATTTTACATCAATAAAACCACGTCTGATCCTATACTGTGTTTGCTTCCATTTCCTGGACAAAACCCGACTCTGCTACCCGAAAACCGCTTGGCGCCCGAGGCAATTAACGCCAAACTACTTGCGCCCAACCGCAAAGTTCGTCGCAATATCAATAAAGTACATATGTACATCTCATCTACAATGAAAGAGTTCATTGCAGAATATGTTGTATTATTGCGAATTTGTGTATCGTATGAAATTTTTCTTACGGTTTTTATTTTTTTGACTTCTACTTTCTTCTAATTCTTTTTTTACTCTTTCAGCCCTATTTAATGAACTTTCTATTTCGCTATTAAGTATAATAGTTCATGCACTCGTTTCAGACAATTTTTTTTTGCTTATGTTCTGAAATTGTAAAAGGAATATCAAGGCAATTTTCAGACAAAATTATTTTATTGAAATTTTGTAATATTTTTCTAACTGCGCTTGTGAAGGCTTGTTCCAAATCATAGACTGATCAGTTTTGGACTGTATTTTCTGCTTTCACGTATATGCAATCTGCAGTCGCATGATTACAATATTATTTTCCAATTTTGCAGTTACAATCTGAATCTAATATTACTCTTGCTACATTTAACTATCAAAAGCAATATATTTATTTTAATGTAATATTAATATTATGAATACAAATTGTACTTCTATAAATTATTTTATTTAAAAAATGTAACTACAATTATTTTTTTAATTATTTCATGTACGTCGCTGACATGACAACTTTTACACAATTTTCGAACTTTGTTTATACGAGTACATTTGTCGAGAACATATACATAAATCGATTATTTAGAACCTACAACGAATAATAACTTCCAAATTTTATCACAAGAAACAGTTTGTTTCATTAGTTTTCTGGAAATTTTTACATGACTGTCAAAAAAGCATAAACAAAAATTTGAGACTGCACGCCAACTATTTCGACATTTTGCCACTAGTGCGGCGTTACCGTCGCATAAAAAGGAACTGGGTTGGCGTATCCTCATTATTCTTTATTTATTTATTCTGAATAGTTCTTTTTTAATTTTTTTGTTGAGTTACTGATATAAATATATAAAAAAAAATATTTTTTAAAAAATTACTTTATTAAAAAAATATATAAATAAAACTTTTAAGCTTGCGAACTTAGATGTCAAACTTTTTTCCTATAAGTATAGTTTTGACAATTTATGTTATTGATCACATATGTATTGTACCAATATCATTGTAAAAATATAAAACCCGCAAACAATAATACCTACAAATTAAAAAAAAATATATTACAACCATCAATTGCATGATTCAGGTGTAGCAGCTCTTTACAAAAAATACAGTAGTGAAATATGCTCAAATGAACATAAAAATAAATGTATTAAACATGTATTTTATGTAATGTAGTGACAAAATTTAACAACTTTGGTTTGTTCTAATATTAATTGTAATGATTTGACCCTTATATCTGTCTGTATAAATGTGTGTGTGTGTACTTTTATATGAGGTTATCCTTATATAGTATATAGATATTTGTTTTGTGACATGTTTTACTTTCATTTTAGTGATATAGGTTGTTAGCCTACTGCCTCTGCAAGGGACCTACAGCTTTTTTTATATATTAATTAGCTGAATATCAGAGTTTAATATACTATTTTTGTAAGCTACAAATTTGTTAGTAAATAAAAATAAATACTATTTTCAATTGCAATATTCAATGTGGTAATAGTATATTACTGACCGAGGTAAAAAGTGTTTCATAACTGTCAAGGGCGGTGATAACTAAACAAGGTAGGCAACGCCGTGGTTAGCTATAGTTATACGTAATGAAACTTTTCATCGTTTACTGAATAATAAAAGTCCAGAGCCAATCCTGATAAACGAAGAAATCTGATAAAAATAAGAAAAAAGTAGGAGATTTATTACCAATGACTGAAAATTTAGCGTAACATTTAGCCAATAAAGCTACAAAATGAAATATTGTTTGTGATCTACTATAATTAGGATTTTGAAAGTCATACTTTGAAGAATCTTTAACTCATTCATAATTATTGTATTCAGAAAGAAAATTAAATCTTTCGAAGTCAGCAGATAAATCCAGAAAATTTACATCGCGACACAAACTTGTTGAAATTTAAAATAGTAACGGATTTATAGGTGCTGGAATGTGTTTTTCTAACTATTTAAAGTGAAGTTATACTATAAAATTGTGCTTGGAAAAATTTGTTTTTCTTTTAATTAAATCATATTAAGTTTATACCGTTTATACTTTTCACAGTAAACAATCTTTTGTTTTTATCCATGGTAACGCGATATAAAAAATTTTCACACAGCTACTTTGATTTATTATTTTAATAACAATAAATATTATATTTTTTTGACTTTATTTATTTTGAATATATTATATTTTATAGAATAAAATTGATAAATGTATTAGGTTTTTTTTTGTAGTATATTAATAAAAAAATATAAATAATACTTAGCATTAAGTTATGTTTTATTTATAATATTGGGAAGTTTATACAAAATAATAACGTAGTAAAATATTATAAATATATAAAATAGTAATTATAACAATAATGGTTTCTTCATTCTTATGATCGAATTGATAGCATTCAGTTTCCACAACTGTATGGTTGTTGCTGGATTTGAATCTGTAACTCTATAGCTATCCAGAACAGAGAAAGATATTAGTTGACTGTCTTATTTTTTTTTTATTTCGTGGCAATATTTACTTGTATTTCACTGATATGGTAGTCAGCGTACTGCCTCTGTAAGTGAATCGTTGTGTGGTTACCCATCCAATTATATTGCTTATAACATTTTGTTTGTCGTAGAACCGTATCGGCTGACAATCACAAAAAGTATAAATTAATATATAAACTAATACACATAAGTGTATACTTACATTATATGAAAACTTTTTCATTTGAAATGCATTGCGTTGTTATAAACGTGTCGTTTTGACTTAAGATTTATTTAAGCTTTAAATTTCACAGCTCTTTGATTTATGTAAACAAATACTTTGTTCTTTGCTGTTGATTCATTTGTAGAGTCACGGTAATATGTACTTATTTTGCCTAATTTCGTACATTTCATAAACACTCTTTTGATTATTACTTACATGTTAGTAGTGTAGTTATCTATAATTATGTATTAGGTACCTATTTCTTTCATATAAATGTATTTTTGTTTGGCTAATTTAAATATTTTTATTAAATTTTGACGGTTAAAGTGTTATTTAACTTTATAGCAACAATTTGAAATAAGTAACTGTGAAAAAAATTAAATCATTTACTCAATTCTAAATCAATGGTCTCTTTCGGTAAGTATAAGAAGTTGTAGTTGCATGTTGCATTGAATTTTCCGAACGCACCCAATATTAGAATTAAAATTTTAAGGTTAACGTGTCATTTATGTGATGAATGTAAATACCATACTCATTAAATATTTAGGAAAAACAAGTTGTTTTGGACCAGAAATGAAATTAGCTGCGAGACACTACTTACTTTTGGGAAAAATGAAAGGTTTGGCCGAAATAAATGAGATGCACAAAAACCCGGTAAATTTGAATAAATCGTGGGCATACGAAGTTATAGCAAAGTAAGAATTTATTAAATTAAAAAAAATATATCCTCGCTTTGCTGTCCTTAACGAGACAGAAAGAAAATGAATAGAAATCCCCATGAATTAATTATTTTGTCAAATTTCTATTTCTTCGTCTGTCATATTTATATAAGAACGAACGAACTGGACAGGTTAGCTTAGATTTTGTTATTTAATTTTAATAAATTCTCACTTTATTATAAGATCATGCGCCTAGAAATAATTCAAATTTGCCAGAATTTTGTACGTCTCTGACTTCTTCCAGTCAAACATTCTTTTCTCTTCTCTACTAAAAGTCACTACCATCTCGCAACTAATTTCATTTGTGGTCTTAAACTACGGTTTTACCATTATTTGAAAATATTTCTTAAAATACAATTATTTAATTATAATTTAGATACAAAAAGAACAAAGTAATACAATATCAAAATATTACAATTAATAATAATAAGTTTTTGTAGCGAAAGATTTGGTTTAATGAATTCCATTCGTACGTATTTATTGTGGACGGAAGAAGAATGAGCGCCTCCAGGATTTCCTTGAATGCTAACGGAAAACCGTCCAAAAACGTTAGCAGAAGACGATAACTAAATAAAAAAAGATCATATAAATTGATGTGAAAAATCGCTTAAAGAAATTAACTTACATAATATAGTAGATATAACAGTAACCGTAAATGAAGTGATGCGCAGTATGCAGGGTCAAAGTTCCTCTGTGATTGTAAGAAGAAAATCCTACAACCAACAAAGTGATGAGCAAAAATGTTAATAACAAATTGATTTACTTTACTTGAACATTGCAAAATTTTACTTGGAACATCTCTTTCATTTCATCCATTGTAGTAACTTAACTTAAATGTATTATTTCTTGAAGTTCTGGAAAAGAAAATAATGATTTAATAAAAACACTTTCTTTCAAATATAAACATATTTACCATTTTTGTCTTCGTCAATAGTAATGTAAATTTCTTGATGGCACACAATTTCTGGCTTGTAGTTTTTAAGCATTCCAATTGAAAATCTTTAATTAGTAAGACACTCCTACACTGTAAGCAACACAGACTAATTTATTAAAAGTAAGAAGAGTTGCATACAAATGCTACCTATGTATTAATTTTTACACATATAGTTTGTGTTCAATTATTATTTTAGAAAGATACCAAATTAGACGTAAAGTAATTTTATCACATTTGAGTCAATTTACTCATACATATAATCTAAAAACAATAATTAATTAATATTATTTATAATGGTCAAAACAAAATACTACGGATTGGTTTCATCAATTGTGTATAGCACAAAGAAATACGCAACTTGTGGATATGATGGAATTTTTCATGAGAGAGCGGTCCATTTTCGTTTATTTAGAAAGGATTAATATTAATATTTAAAAAAGAAATGTAAACATAAGTACATTTTTTTATTCAAATGGGTTCAATTCAGATGAAAGAATTACTGTATGATAATTTTAGATAATAATTGCAAATGTCCAAATTGTCCTTCTATCCATAAATATTCTTTTCTTCAAATATTTTGAGTTTTAGTTCGATTTTTCCTATGTAAAATATAATGGGTATTTAATTTTGTAATTTAAGATGTCAAAATAATATACCTTTTTTAGCGTAGTGAATCGTGAAACTGTCTGTTTTTTGTATCTTTGATATCATTATTTTTATCAGATTTTTCAATTAATAATATTATTAGATATTTCTTTTTCAATCAAGTTTAACTATTACTTTTAGCGTGGAAATGTGTAAAATATTTTTTGAAAAGAACAATATTTGTATATACAAATCAATATTTAAATTTGTAATTTTTAAATTATTAGAGTTACCAGTCTATTAAAATTTAATATATTAAGAATTTAATTGTTAAACATAATTAATAGTTCTTAAAATTTTATTTTTATAATGTGTGTGTTCTTTTTTGCAATTAAAAGTATAAATTTGTCCTTGTATTAAAATTCTAGTATATGTTGTTTGTAAAAAAATATTTTTTTTAAATAAAATTATATTTTATTTTTTTTGTCATTGGGTACTGCGAGGGGTACTGGTAACTCGACATTGTTACATACATACATTCATTCAGACAGTCATACTTTAGCGATTTATTTATTTCATTTATATATATTTTTTTATCGCTTTGTGGAACTTTTCTATTAGACTTAACTCGAATGTTCCAGCTCCTCGCCCTTTGAGTGTGACGTATGTATAATATTGCTGGAACTATTTATTTCTTATTATATATTTTTTGTCAGTCTTTTAACCACACTGCAAACATTTATTTAATTGATTATTAAGATGCCAAAATTTTAAGCAAAGTACGGCAAAAATCCCAAATACCATCGGTATTGGGCTTCGAGACATCATATTTCAAGCCACTGCCGTACCGTATCTTACAAACGAGAAATGGTCTGTTGGTATTTTATTACAGAAATTAACGTTAACAGCAATTATACAATTTAAAATTAATATGAGATACAATTATCTACTTTTACAGTTTCACAAATATGTAAAACTATTTTTTATTAAAGATATTCCTTAATTTTATATAAATTGTTTAATTCTTTAAATTTTACAACTTTTACAACAACTACGTATTTTTTAAATTTATGCAACAGGGACAATGACTTGAAATATAATATCTCAAAACCCACCAATAGTATTTGAGATTTTTACAGTACTTTGCGGTTTTGCGTATCCGTAGCACCTCTTATATAAATATCCTGTTGCATAAATTTGTAAACACATTTCATCGTTTGCAGATCGGTTGCATGTTGCGATTTATTTTTTATATTTTATTATAAATGTTTAACGTCACACCAGTGTATATATTTTTTAATAATTATATAATTTGAACAATTAACCTCTATTTTATATTTTTAAAGTACGCAACATGCCTTTGAGAAACTTAAGCCTGGTATTAGATAGTTTTTGGTAAACGTATTCATTTCTACGTAGTCTTTATTTAAAAAATAAAACTGTAATATTAATATAACAAATTGTCTGGCAATAAATAATCGCTTTTTGTATCAGAATATTTACTTTTTTACAGCACAAATTAAAAGCGAACCTGCATAACTGTTTGAACAAAAATATTTGCATAATTTAAAAATAAATAAATAATGACACATGAATTATTATTAACGTTTTCCAACTATTTTCTAATACTGAACCATTGCTTAATGCCATATTCATCATTTCATTTTTAATATTTTATTTGGCATTATTATTTATTGTTAATAATTTATTATAATTTGACATCTTTATTTTTTGTTAATAATTTAATAAAATCAAGCATTTTATATTTAGCATTCTCAGTTTAATAAAGTTCACCAAATTTGCTAAAGGGCAATGGTTCAATTCAGACTTAAGTCTCTTTCTTTCTGAACCTTTAGCAATATTTTGTGAATTATTTTTTTATATTATTTTCCTTTGTTTTTTTTTTTTCTTATTATTATAACATTTAGTATAAATGTTTTTCTTTAAATGTCTTTATAATTAAAGAAATATTACTTAATTTTTATAAATTATTTGGTACAAAGTTGTTTCTAGTACTTTATTTTTATTTATTTACTTATTTATCTTACTATTTTTGATAATTTATTACAATTTTGACTTAAGTCTCTTTTGTGAACCTTTAGCAATATTTTGTGAGCAATTTCTTTTTAGATAAATTTACATTGCTTTGCCTTAGTTTAAATATTTGTCCATATTTTTATATTATTAAATTTAGTAATATTTTTTTTTCAATTTATTGTTAATTAATTAAATAATACTTATTTATTTTCTATACTGTTAATTAGTGAAATATGATATATAATTATTTTTTTAACATTTTTGTTAATTGTATAAAAATTATGTAGATTTTATTTATTTCTTATATATTTGATATTATATAATTGATTTTTAAATTTTGAAGTTGGCAATATTTAAATAAATTGATTTCACATTTTGCTAAATCATTTTTAAATGTAATTCTAAATTTAGTTTTCTTTTATGATTTTTATCTTGTTCAATTTAAAATTTCCTTAAAAACTACGTTTTGTGTGGACTCCTCATTTGTTTCAATGTTAATATTCTATTCTGGCAATTTAATTTTTAAATTTTTCCACGATTTGATGCGAGACATTGCAACATATAATTGACCATGTGCAAATACTGGTTTTTCTAAATTTATACCAACGTATTCAAACGTTTGCCCCTGCGATTTGTTAATGGTCATTGAAAATGCGAGTCTGAGAGGAAATTGCCTACGTTTTAATGTAAATGGTAAATTGGTATCAGTTGTTAAATCAAATCGCGGTAAATAAATTCTGATACCTGCACTTTGACCTGTAAGGACTTCTAAATCTAAATAGTTTGTTTTCATGTCTTTTACTATTAATCTTGTACCATTGCATAACCCACGTTTCTGATTCATATTTCTCAATAATATAACAATAGCACCTACTTTCAGTGTTAATTTATAGGGAGGCATACCGGTTGGTAATTGGTTATTTAATACTTCTGTTGGGTAACTTATTTTATTAGATTCGTCACATTCACAAGAGTCTGCACTATAATATACTTTTGGTGGACCTATAATTTTGCGTAAAATAATTTCATTTATTGTCATTGTATCGTCATTTTTTAGTGCAAGAATGGCTCTATTTGTAAAGTTGTAAATATTATTAGGTTCTATTTCATCCGTACCAAATATATCGTCTGCTAATGACATGTCTGAAATACAATTTGAGGGGAGAGTTATAATATCATTTATACCGTTTCCTACATTTAGCAGATATTCCGAAAATTCTTTCTCCTCTTTATTCACTCGCATGTTTTGTGTCAATGTGAATTTTTTAAACAAGCCATAAATTGCTTGTAAGTACTGATGCTTCTATTATTGCAGTTCTATGGTTCGTATAATTTACAATTGGCAGACATTGGCGAAAATCTCCACCTAAGACTATTACTTTTCCACCGAATGGTAAAGAATTGTTCATTATATCTTTTAAAACTAAATCAATTGCATTTAGGGCATGTGTAGGAATCATAGTTACCTCATCACAAATTATTGTTGTTGCATTTTTAATTAATTTACCTGCATTAGTATTAGCTTTAATTTTACAAACGCTTGTGTCAGTTACAGGTACAGGTAATTTAAAAATTGAATGTACAGTTTGCCCCCCTTTTAATAATGTCGCAGCTATACCTGTCCATGCAACTGCTATAACTTTCTGGCTTTGTTCTCTCAAAATACTAATTAAAGTGTTATACAAAAAAGTTTTACCAGTTCCTCCTGGGCCATCAACAAAGACATATTTATATTTTGTATTCATATCATTCACGGCATTTAACACGTATTTCAAAATTTGTTTTTGCTCATTATTACATAAATTTAAATTCTTTTCACCCTGTAATTTTTCTGCATGAATGTCTATTAAATCATTTTCAATGTCTACATCATTTGTATCACTCGGCTGTGGTAATCCGAAATCATTTAACTCGAATCTGTGTATAGCTAATATTTCTTCAATTTTTCTTAGATATTTATTTTCCGCAATTTGTGTGGAATTGTGTAATAAAAAGTCTTCCATTAAATAATTTTTGAATTTTTCCCACAAAGCTAATACATTCGTTGATGTGTGGAAACAAATTAAATACGCAAATAAATCTCTTAATTGTGCTGGAAATTTGCTTAATACTGCTTCATCTACACAATTTTCACATTCTTTGTCGTTCGCTAAAAGACCTAAAGCGCAAGCAGCCTCTTGGTATGTATTGTATAATTTACCGTCTACTGTACGCAAATCTTCAAAGTTTTCGGCTCCTATAGCATGAACTAAAATTAGTCTTAAGTGAAATCTTTCTACATCTTTTGGGCTCACAGAAATCATGCGCCCTATTGGTGGTTTGTTTTCTCTTTGCCTAGCTTTCCACGTATTATTAGAAAAAACGTAATATTTTGGAATTTCAATATACCGATAATCTCGCGCATTTGCATCTATTTGATTTAGTAAAAACCACGCTGTGAGTGTAGTATTTTTATTTGCTGTTTTTTCCACTGCACGTTTCTCCTGGCCGTTAATAAAAAATACTACCTGTTGATGTTTTAAGTGTACGGCAAGTTCAAAAATGACATGGGATTTATCGTGCATTGGATACTCTAACAATCTCCAACAACATTCCGGAGCGGATACATACCTAGCATCTAAATACCCATTTATCTCATCCCACTGTACTATTTTATTATTATCAGCATTACCTAATTTTATGCTGGCACAATCATGACCTTTACATAAATAATCACATATATATATATATATATATATATATATATATATATATATATATATATATATATATATATATAAATTAATGTTCGGAACGGAACGAATCGGTTTTTAAAAAGGAATTTATTTATTATACAAAGTAAAATAAGTGTTTACAATTCAAGTTCATAATCTAGACTAACTACAATATGGAAATTATGCTATACATGTAAACTAAGAGGATATGATTACGCAGCTGGGGAAAAGTACTGGGTAACACGATAATGTTTAGGTCAGCTTAATTGTGGCACTATAACTCCTCCACCCTTAGAAGGAAGCACCCCCTGGTAGTTGAAGCTCGATGTCGTTTGGCTGCTTGGCTGGGGTTTGTTTCTTCATGCGGATTCGAAGCCGTCTGATGATATAGTAAAACACTGTAACTGTAACTATGACATAGAGTAGTAATGTCCAAATACTGGGAATGTGAATGTCCAACTTGTCATCACTAATAGGTATTAGCTGATTCAAATTTATCTCACTAAGTTTTAATGATTTTAAATTTATCGTGAAGTTTGATGTTTTATTGATATAGTGTTTAAATTTTAGTTTGGGGGGTATTATTGGTGATCCTTGCGTTTTGTCGACGAATATTAACTTTTGATTATTAAATATTATATCGCACTTATGATCGTTGTTTATTAGGTAGATGCCGGCTAATGATTCGATGCTGGTTTTTTCGGGACAGCTGATTGTGATTCTCTCTTCGGCGGGCAGGATGGCTAGGTACTGATTAATTTCAGGCAGAAGCTCGAATTGGTTCCCTTGGAGTTCCAATCGGGTGTAGTGGCACTGAGTTGTTTTTTGATTAAGAAGTATTTCTTTTTCGCAATTGGAGTTGATATGGGCATGGAATTTATGTGGGCACTGATATATTCTGCCTTGCATGCACATCTCGTTCAGAGGAATAATTTCATTGTCATTTTTCAATATGTATTTCGAGTTAGGAATAATTGTAACAAATTCTGAACCATACTTAGTTGGGGTTGATATTAAATGGTAAAGATCGAAATTTGTTTCAAAATTGATTGGTATTGATATGAAATAAATTATTTGTGAGGCTTCTATTTTACAATTAATTTTTAATAATTGTTCGTATTCCAGAATGTTTTCAAGTTTAATTTCAAATGGTAACTGAGTTTTATAGTGGTCAGATATTTTTTGGATTTCCTGTAATAATTCATTGGGCTGGATAATGCTTGGGTGAAGAGTTCTCAATTTGCAGAAGGTCAAGGAATTTTCTACATCTTGCAAAATGTTTAAAATGGGGTTATAGAGGAAAATTAATTGATCGAAAATATTTTTGGTGAAGGTGAAATCTTCAATGATGTATTTATTAACGATTTCTGAAAGTTGGATTAATTTTGATTTTAGAATATTTTCATTATGTTGTATGTCTTGTAGAGTACTATTAAATCTGTTTATAATTTGGTTATTTATTGTATATGACCGTTGTAGTTGGTTTTCTAATACATGTTGATTTTGTGCAAGGTCTGTTAGAATTTCGTTGTAGCGTTGGCCATCTTCGGCATCTAAATTTCCGGAAATGAATTTGAAAACAGTTCCCAATCCATTGATAAGGCCTCTTTTAGATCTTTTTACTAAGGCGGTTGAATGAACTCCAATGTTCGTTATTTTATTGTCAATATTGTTTCTTATGAAATTAATTATTTTCACATAATTTTGAGAATCGTTGACATGATGGGAATTATTGGAAATAATAATTTTTAGTTTTTCGTATTCGTCATTCAGGTTATTGTATTGCTGGAAGAGGGGATCTAGGTTATAGTAATGGACAAATGTATGGGATGATTTTTCCAGTTTTGCGGATCCTAATTTGATTGGGATTATTCCCAGATTTTCGGTTATGTTTTGGATGACTGATCCATTGCTGATCGCGAGGAACCTGGAAGAATGTTAAATTTGTAAGTTTTCTTCCTAGGTCGTTTAACGTTTGCTAAATGTATTTTTTGTACAGTATTACCGTGTGTGGGTGTTATTTTAGCGGTTTTTAAATTTTTGTTAACTGTCTGGATAGTCTCTTGTTTGTATTTGTTTTTTGTTTTGGATTGTTTTTGCCTATTTTTCACATGTACTTGACTGGGGATTTCTGGTAGTTCTTCTCTGCTTTCGTTTATTTTGTCAATAATTTTTTCTTTATTTTGATTTATTTTATTTCTTATTGATTCATATAGTAATTTAGTTTTGTTCCTGTGATTCTGAATATAATTATTTACTAACTGTTGGTCTATGTTTATGTTAAAAGGGGATTTTGTGTCAATGTGACCGGATATAATTTCAGATGGTTTTAATTTTGTTACTGAGTGTATCGTATTATTATAGGCCAAAAGAGCGTAATTTACTTTAGTTTCGATCGGTTCCTTTTTGTAAATTTCCTGGTTATTAAAAAGCCTAATGTGTTCTATTAATGTAGAGTGGAAACGTTCGATGATTCCGTTTGATTCAGGGTGTTGTGAACTTATAAAATGAATTTGGATTTTGTGCAGAGTTAGTAATTCTGTGACAACCGAATTTTTAAATTCCAAACCATTATCTGATATTATTTGCTCGGGTATGCCGTGGTGTGTGAAATATTTGACTAATTTATTTACAATCTCAATGCCTTGTCCAGATTCTAATTTATATGCCTGTGCATATTTTGAAAATGAATCAATGATTGTTAAGAACTTGACTTTTTCTAATGTTATGCTGTCAATATGGAGCATCTCGAAAGGTTTAGAAGCGGTGGGTGTTATGTTTAGTTTTAGTTTGAGTGGTCTCCTGTCGTACTTTGTTATTTGACATATCTCACATGAGTTAATAAAAGTTTGTACAGATTGACGTAATTTAGGCCAATAATAATTTCTTTTAATGCGCGCCTCTGTGTCATCTGCGCCGCGGTGGTTAGTTTTGCCCTCGTGGTAGTTTTGGATTATTTCTAATTTTTCGTTATCTTCTGTTACATCGGTCAAAAATTGTGTGCATTTAATAAAATTAATTTCAGAGTTTTTAAAATAATTTTGTAATACTAAAGTGAATTTTTCGTACATATCGTTTTCAAAATATATATGGTATTTAATTTTTGGGACTATATATTCCTTGAGGAATTCGATAGCGTCTTTTACGAAATTGTTTTTCGATAGTTCTATCAGAAATCTTTGTTTGGTATTATCGTGTAATTTTAATATAGTGGGCGTTTTTGGACTATGGTCTGTTTCTGAAATGATAATTTGATTTTTGCCGTAGTTGACCGGGCATTCTACTATTGGGATACCTATTATCGGGTTCTCTTTACTAGAATGGATGGTGGCATCGCTTTCGCTGTTTGTTTCCTCGTCATTATTTATTTGGTCACCGACTTCTACGATTAGAGATTGATTGTCAATTTGTTCGTCTTTATTTTTTATGTATTGTTCATTAAGATGTTCCATGTACTTAATAAAAGATTGTGTGTTATCGGATTCATTTACATTAAGGTCGAATTTTTGCAACTCAGGCAGTTTGAAGACTGTGATAAGTACGTCAGTGTTGCTAAAAAGATATTGTAACATTGTTTTAATATCTGTCCAATTTTTATTATCTCGTCCACATCCAATTTTGGGTATACTAAGGTTTTTTATGTGATTTTCTATGCAAAAAGATTTTAGATTAAGGAGTGTATAAAATATGTCTTGATTTGTGGGTTCGTCGTAGTAGTGTTCTTTAGTAATTAAATAAATTATGTATCTGAATTTGGTTTTCAAATATACTAAAGAATAAAGTTGAGGGTTTTGTGATTTTAATTTGTCTACGTTTCCAAATGTGTCTTTAAATTGTTTAGCGATTCCTTTTCCCATGTGTAAATCTTTACTAATACAGTGGGCTAGGCTTTCAGTTAGAGTAGCGTCAAATAAGTTTCCTTCGACTTCTATTATATTATTGTGTGTCGGTATGTCGGTCAGTTTTGATGTCAAGTATTGTTGGTATTGGGTTAAAGGGTCTTGTAAATCTGATTGGTTTGGTGAATTTTGAATTTTTTCGTTTGTAATAGGAGGAATGCGGCTGAGTGCGTCCGCATTAGTGTTTAATTTTCCTTTCTTATAAATAATTGTGTAATCAAATTCCTGTAATTTGACTCTCCATCTATTAATTTTGTCACTACATTGTTTCATTGACAGTAGCCATTGGAGCGGTTTATGATCTGTATAAATTTTGAATGGACGGCCGAAAAGATAAGGACGGAAATATTGTGTGGCCCAAACAATTGCCAAAAGTTCTTTTTCAATTGCGGCATATTTTGTCTCCGAGTCGTTCAGTGTCCTGCTTGCGTAAGCAACCGGGAGGTCGTTACCTACATCACCTTGAGATAAGACGGCTCCGATAGCTACGTTGCTCGCATCACATGTCAGAATAAAAGTTTTATTGAAATCCGGATATTGTAAGATTGGTTGATTAATTAACAAATTTTTACATGTGTTAAAACATTGTACGTATTCGGGGTCATTAATGTCTATAGTCGCGTCCTTTTTTAAACGTCTAGTCAATGGTTTTGTCAATTTTGCAAAGTTATTTATGAATTTTCTATAGTAACCGAGAAGGCCTAAAAATCCTTTGATTTGTTTAACAGTTTTAGGAATGGGATAATTTTGAATAGCAACTATTTTGTCGGGGTTAGGACGAACGCCTTCGGGAGTTACGATGTGCCCAAGGTAGGCGACTTCTTTCTTTAGAAATTCCGATTTGTCCAGTTGTATTTTGAAATTTGATTGTCTGAGTCTATCGAAAACTAGCTTTAAATTGGTAATGTGTTCTTGTAGGCTGGTACTGAATATTATTATATCGTCCAGGTAAACTAAACAAATTTTATGTGTCAATCAGCGTAAAATATTATCCATAACCCTTTGAAACGTAGCGGGAGCATTTTTCAAACCAAAAGGCATACGTAAGAATTCGTAGTGTCCGTCTTCGGTATTGAAGGCTGTCTTTTGTATGTCAGTTTCGCTCATTTCGATCTGGTGAAATCCAGATGCTAAGTCTAATGTCGTAAAGTATTGGCATCGTCCAAGCTTGTCTAAAAGATCGGTTATGTTGGGTAATGGATATTTGTCTCCTATAGTCTTGTCATTTAATTTCCTGTAATCTATTACAATACGCCACTTGCGTTTGCCAGAAGCGTCAAGTTTTTTAGGAACAACCCATATGGGGCTGGACCATGGCGAGTTTGAAGGACGTATAATGTTCTGGTCTAGCATTTTTTTAATTTGGGTCTGTACTTCTTCCTTGTGTATTTGGGGGTATTTGTATGATTTAGTATAGACTGGAATTTCGTCATTTGTTCTTATATTATGTTTAATTTGATTAGTGAAAGTCAATTTTTGATTTTCATAATAAAAAAGGTCGGAATATTGTTTCAATAAATTTAGAATTTGTGTTTCTTCCTCTTTGTTCATATGATCAGTACGTATTTTAGAATTTGAATAGGTTTTGTTTTTGTTACATGTTTGTATGCAATTGAAATTAGGACTTGGACTAGAGTAGGTTATATATTCGTTAAAATCTTGCACAGTGATTGCATTTTGTAATTTTAATTTGATTTCTGAGTCGGTTGGGTTAATGACAGTACATAAACAGTGATAATTCTCAGCTGTAGTCACGCACTCAGGGATAGATAAGTGTTGAAATTTGATAGGTGGAACTAGTACAGTACCGTCTTTAATATTTATTTTAAGTTTTACTATTTGTTCTGAGTTTGGTTTTATTATATGTTCGTTTAGATATTTGGGGGTAATTTCATTGGTTTTTGTTAAATTTTTATTGTCAAGATAGAGTATTTTTATTTTTGATTTTGGGGTAATAATTAAATCATTCGAGGTATCAATCATAATTTTTAAATTTTTTAAATTGTCCATACCGAGTAACATGTCGAATTGGTCGTGAAAGTCAAATAAGTGATATTTTAGCTTGAGAACAGTTTTATTATCTAATTTAAATATGTTGGAAACAGGGACTTGTGTGCTATATAATTCTGTAGATGTACCATGAGCGGTTGAAATTTGAAATGGATCTTGTGTGATAAAATTTTTATAATATTTAAAAGCGATATTTGGTTTAATAAAAGATTTTGTGCTACCTGTATCTATTAGCACCTTAAGATTATTTTCGGGAAATATTATGAATGGAAGTTTACTTTGATTTATAGTAAAATTCATTAATTCAAAGTGAGTTGAGCTATTTGATCTAGATCGGGTACCGAGGCCTGTTCTTCTAAAAAATGATTTTCGTCAATAAGAGGTTCGTTTGAATATTCATATTCGGGCTGGTCAAATGTCTCGTTATAATTACCAAAATTGTCGAAAGTTTCGTTAATGGGGAGGTTAGGATGTTCTGTGTTTTCGTCTGTCTCTATTTCATCTATATTGTATAATTGTTCGTTAGGAAATCTAGGTCTTTGTTGAAATTGTTGTGGTTGAATTGCAGATCCAATTCTGGGTCGTTTTAGCGCGATATTCTGTGATGTGTTTCGAGTAGAAATACTCATCGGTGTCGGCTTAGGAAAATTATTATTTGTAATCGGTCTTCTAAATTGATTACCGAAATTGTGTCTCTGACCATTAGGATTGAAATTTGTTTGTCTATTAAAAGGATATGAGTTTTGTTGCATAGGGTAAGGTCTATTGAATTGGGGTAAGGCGTGATGGTTTGTGGGTGCTACATGCGTGAAATTAGGTTTTGAATTTAATTTTTGATTTTTAGAATATTTCGGCATGTCGTTATACTGGAAATCATTTGTGAGCATAGATAATGCTTCATTTAGATTTTTCGGGTTTTTAGCCCGCATTAATTGCCCTATTGGTTCTCTCAACCCTCTTAGTAAAATTCGTAACGCTAAATTTCGAAAATAAGTTATCAAAACGGTTTGTTCAGTACCTGTAGAATTTGTCTGAATATAGGCTACTTGTAGGTTTAATAAATGTTGCAACTTATTATAAAAATCAAACACAGATTCTTTTTCATTTTGTTTAATTTCGGTCATTTCAATGCAAAGGGTATAACTGTCGCGTTTATCTGCATAAGAATTTACGAGAGCAGTTTTTAGGTCGTCAAATGTTTTGATAACACTGCTAGAAATGTTTACGGCTGCTTCTCCTTTTATTTTTGATCTAATAGTACTCATTAGATATTCATTTTGGAAATCTAATATGTTTGAAGTGTTATAAAATTTGGTAACTAGTTTTTGACAAATTTCTAGAAACCTAGGCAAGAGTTCTCTTTCTCCCTTAAATTCCGGGATCATATCGAGGTATTCCTTTTTTAATTCTACTGCCATTGTGATTGGGGTGATATTATTTGTTAAAATAGGTTTTTTCAATGAAATTGCTAATTGAGAATTTTGTAATTGATTTCGATCTTCGAGATCGGAGTCTGATTCAGAATTTGAACTCGAATCTGAGTTTAATTGAATATTCCCTCTAAAAGACATGTGCAATACTCACAGCAGAAATAGCAGCACCCGCTTCATGTGCCCTGAAGTCGACGCTGGCCTCGATTTGCTGGGAGTACGGACTGGATGGCTGATGTGCGCTCAGCGGCTCCAGAAGATGCTTCCGATGGTGGTTCACGTTCTCAGGTTGTGGACACGCGTATTCGTCGCGATCAGTGTTATATGCGGTAACACTGGTTTTTCCACGAAAATAGTTCGTTTGCTAAATAAATCACTAGGGTGAACCGAATTATATTCTTTAATTCGTTTTAGCAAATCCTACCGACTGCGCCAATTAATGTTCGGAGTCTAAGTCAGCACATTCTAGTGGCACCAATTAAGTAAGCAGGAAATGGATGTAATTCATAAATAGTGTTGTGTAAAGGTAAAACTAATATTTGCTGACTTAGTACTTGTTCATAGTATATATAGTATAAGGTAATGGTTGTAAAGGGGGACAGAAAGACAGAGAAGTAGAGTGGTATAGTCAGTGGTTGACGGCGGTGGTGGACAGAAGAGTCAATGGAGACCAAACCAATTGTAAACCATTATTTATTATATTATTTATATTTTTATACAAATGTGAGTATTCTATTTAATTCAATATCCATCTCCTAATACTTGCTCCGTATCCGGTCTGACAAAGAACCCATTTATAAATATTTTGAAAGACCTACTCTTTCAAGGAGAGGGTCACAAACTGGTAGCAGAGGTCCTGTAAGAATGTTACAAGTTGGTAGTAATGGAATTTATTGAGAGGACGTGCTACAGTTTGATGGCGCCAAACTCCTTTCGAAAGAGGTGTTACAAATTGGTGGCAGCGGTTCGGGAATTCTTGTCAGATTAGAGTAACCTTTCGGGGTTTACTCGCGGAACGACAAGTATTAAGAGTTGTTGATTTACATCAAAATTTAAAAAATGCTGTAATGGAAAAGTCAAAAAGGAAAGGTAAACTAAGAGTTGGAGACTCGATTATTTATTAAAAATTTTTGTTCAATACGGCCTTCTGTTTACCACCGCCGAACCAAGGTAAGAGATACCACAGTAAAAAAAAAATAAAAATAAAGAAATTTAATAATAATAATAAAAAAAAAGATTCGGAAACAGTGACAGTCTTGAATTGAATTTCATTTTTGAGGACGGATTAGTAGCAGACGGACATTCAACTTAGCAAGCAGTGCAGTGGGAAAAATGCTGACAACAGCAAATGTGGAATCAGCAACATATAATATTGCAACAAGGCCACAGAAGTAATTGACGTAGGTCAGGGAATTGACGCTACGTAAAGAAATGAGTACATGGTAGAAAAAAGGATCAAGGATCTTAAAAGGTGTAGGAATTACTGTAATACGAGAAAGTGTCTCGGGTGGAAGATGACAGTGTACTAGAGGGACTATCAGAAGATTAGTCTTATAAGGTTTGTGTAGAAGAATACGAAAATATGCCTCGAAAGGAGGATACCAATGAGCCGTAAGGGCTGTTGGAAAATAAGTATTGTAAAGTATACACAAGGTTTAAAAAAAGTGAAGGTTTCAAAAAAGAGGGATCAAGGATAAACTACTGTTGAATTGCTTGTCTTGGTGGATTAAAGAGCCGTCTGATTCGCCGTCTTCAGAGGAAATGTTGAGGAAGCGTCAAGACTGTCAGGACCAATCACGGGCCAGCTCGTCTAGCGGTGAGGTTGTAACCGGGAAGATCAGGGAGCCAGAGCACCGCGAGAGGATTCCGATGGATGCACAGTGCCAGACCATGGGGGACATTCTAGAAGTTCAAAATGGGAGATGGAATCCAGTATAAACGACGAAGAATTTATATTTGTATTATGTAGTAACATTAAGTGTAGGATAAGTTGCTTTTGGAAATTGTGCTCCTTACAGGAAGCAAATTTCTTGAAGGCGGGAGGAATGTAACAAGTCTAAGTCAGCACATTCTAGTGGCACCAATTAAGTAAGCAGGAAATGGATGTAATTCATAAATAGTGTTGTGTAAAGGTAAAACTAATATTTGCTGACTTAGTACTTGTTCATAGTATATATAGTATAAGGTAATGGTTGTAAAGGGGGACAGAAAGACAGAGAAGTAGAGTGGTATAGTCAGTGGTTGACGGCGGTGGTGGACAGAAGAGTCAATGGAGACCAAACCAATTGTAAACCATTATTTATTATATTATTTATATTTTTATACAAATGTGAGTATTCTATTTAATTCAATATCCATCTCCTAATACTTGCTCCGTATCCGGTCTGACAAAGAACCCATTTATAAATATTTTGAAAGACCTACTCTTTCAAGGAGAGGGTCACAAACTGGTAGCAGAGGTCCTGTAAGAATGTTACAAGTTGGTAGTAATGGAATTTATTGAGAGGACGTGCTACAGTTTGATGGCGCCAAACTCCTTTCGAAAGAGGTGTTACAACGGAACGAATCGGTTTTTAAAAAGGAATTTATTTATTATACAAAGTAAAATAAGTGTTTACAATTCAAGTTCATAATCTAGACTAACTACAATATGGAAATTATGCTATACATGTAAACTAAGAGGATATGATTACGCAGCTGGGGAAAAGTACTGGGTAACACGATAATGTTTAGGTCAGCTTAATTGTGGCACTATAACTTATATATATATATATATATATATATATATATATATATATATATATAAATTATAAAACGTAACTACTATAAGAATGCTGACTTAGAGATAAGTTATAAACTTTCCACAAGATGAGTATAAAATGTAATGTAACCCCTGTAGACAGGCTAGTTCTCATATTGTAATCAAGCTAGATAGTTGTATCTCGGAAATAAAAACTTTTTAAAAACAATTTTTAAAAGTTGAATTTTATAATTGGCGCAGTCGGTAGGATTAGCCAAAAACCAGTTTGTAACAGATAAACAAATCAAAGTTACTCATCTAATTGGCGTATTTCTATACGCAAATTGGCTAATCAACAACTCCACATCTGAGAAAAGATTACTTTATCTCACGGCTAAACAGTGCCCATCAGAGGACTATTCATACGTCCCATCAGAGGACTATTCATACGTCCCATCGCAGACCTTCTTTGCTGTCCGATCGACGATCGACCACGAGAATCCAAACTACAAGCTTCAAGAACTTCACATCTCGTCTACCCCTGAGTCTACGAGAAGCAGTTCGAGTACCCCAGCAGAGAACTCCTTGCAATGAAAACGATAGTCATAAGTTTACTATTGTAAGTAAAAAAATTTCTTATATAACTCACAGGGCACTCTTTTAACAATTATTAGTAATAAAGAATATAAGTCCCAACACGAGACAATAATTCATGTCAGATTCCGATAACGAAGAATTTGTAAATACTATTCAAAATAGTATTAATAGAATTATACGAAATTCAGTAAGACTTAATCTTACCGAAACCAAAATGACTTCTTTACAAGACATTAAATGTTATGTCGAAATGATCCCAACATATGAAGGGGACATAACAACCCTTAACAATTTTATTCAAACCGTGGATGAAACATATATCATCCTAAATACGTTATCAATTACAGCAGCACAAAAAGTGTTCGCTTTTAATTTAAAAAAAATTGATTAATAAACAATGCGAAAAAGATTGTTTCACAAAATAAATTCACAAATTGAGAAGAATTAAAAATTTACTTGACTACTAATTTCTCAGACAGAACAACTGCCGAGACATTACTAGGAGAATTATTTGAAACTAAATATAAGCAAAGTACAGAAGCCACACTGAAAGCAATGTTAGACAAATTTGAAATATATAAATCAAAAATACTTGCAAAAGATTACAGTTTAGAACAAAAGAACGCGATTGTTCAAGAAAACCAAAAAGCGATCGTAAACAAATTCATATCATTATTACCGCCTATTATAAAAGGATCTTTTATAGTGAAACAACCTTCAACCTTAGAGCAATGCGATTTATTATTAAAAAATGAATTTAGCTACGCAAATTCTTTACATAATAGCCCAATGACAAGAAACGACAACAAACCAAACACAAACACTTCAAAAAATTTAAATTTTACTTTCAACCCTCCACCCAGACAATTTCCTGGACAATATTTTCCTTCAAAACCAGTAAATATCTACAAACAACCAACTCCAGCTCCTAATCGGTTCTCAAGACAAAATTTAGTAAATAGTAACGAAACACGCAAATACCAAACTCAACCAATGTCGTTACAAACACGGAATACGCAGCCTATGACAACTTCAACAATTAAACAAAATTTTAATACTGAAATCGAAAATGAAAATGTCAACCCTGAACAACAAAATTTTGAAGAATACGAAGAAGAAATTATCGATGAAGACTCTTTTTTAGAGGAAAACCCAGAAACACTAGAACAAAATACGTAATGACTTCCAAATTAAAATCTATTCCTTTAATAAGATTTAACGATTACCTTATATTAATTGATTCTGGTTCCGATATAAATTTAATTTCTCCAGCAAATTGTTAGACAAAGAAATTTAAAAATTATTCAGAAACAAATTTCTTTCAAAACAGCCCAAGGAAAAGTAAAATGTAAAAATTGTGTTGAAATAAAAATTCAAGGCAAAATTTTTGAATTCTTCATACATGAATTTCATAAGGAAAGTAATATGTTATTTGGCGTAAAAATATTAGAACATTGTAATGCTTTAATGGACTTTAAAAATAAAATTATAACACTCGGAAATAAGAAATTTAAATTATTATCTTCACAAACATTAAATAACTCTTTTATACAATTCAGACACGAGCATCTCACTTACGAACAAAAAGAAAAAATTAAAACTTTATTAGAAAAATATTCAGATTTATTTCCAAACCCCGACGAAGAACTATCCATCACAAACACTACTACACATAAGATCAGAACAACAGACGACTCACCGGTTTTCCAAAAAAATTATAGACTCCCACAAATATATGAAAAAGATATTGAGGAACATATTCAAAATTCATTAAAAACTAAAGTAATTCAAAAATCAAAAATCCCATATAATTCACCGATATATGGATAGTGCCAAAAAAGAGTGCTGCGTCAGGCAAACGCAAAACAAGATTAGAATAGACTTTCGCAAACTAAACCAAAAAACAATTGAAGATAAATTTCCTATACCCAATATCGACTCATTATTAGATCACATTGGCAAACCAAAATTCTTTACCACGTTAGATTTGCACTCGGGTTTTCACCAAATACCAATAGACGAAAATGATAGGGAAAAAACAGCTTTCTCGACATCCTCAGGCCACTACGAATTTGTCCGTATGCCTTTCGGGTTAATCAACGCACCGGCAACATTTCAGAGGATGATGAACGAAATACTCGCAGAATATATTAAGAAAATTTGCTTAGTCTACATGGACGACATAATCATATTTGGAAATACATTACAAGAACACTTAGAAAACATTGAAAAAATATTAAAAAAGTTACAAGATGCAAATCTAAAAATACAGATCGATAAATCCGAATTTTTGAAGACCGAAACCGAATATTTAGGATTTATAATATCTCAGGAAGGACTTAAACCAAATAAAAAAAAAATTGACGCAATTGAAAAAATAATGATCCCTAAAACAGTTAAAGAAATCAAATCTTTCCTCGGAAAACTTTCTTGGTATAGACGCTTCATTCCAAATTTTGCAAAACTCACTAAACCTTTTACAGAATGCCTAAAAAAGAATAAACAAATAGATATTACAAATAAAGAGTATCAAAATTCATTTACAACTGCCAAAGAATTGATAAGTAACCCCCCAATATTAGAATTCCCGGATTTTCAAAAAAAATTATTCTCACCACGGACGCTTCTGATTACGCAATGGGATCAGTAATTTCACAAGTTATAAACGGACAAGAGAAACCTATCGCCTACGCATCAAAAACATTCAATTCAGCAGAACAAAATTATAGCACTGTCGAAAAAGAATTAAAATCAATTATCTGGTCTGTAAATAATTTTAAACCATATCTATTTGGAAGAAAATTCACTATTCGCACGGACCACAAACCCCTTACTTGATTGTTCTCAATGAAAAACGCAAATCAAAAACTTATGCGATGGAAAGTAGAATTAGGTGAATACAATTTTGACATCGAGTATTTACCAGGAAAAACAAACAAAATTGCAGATTTCTTATCAAGACAAAGAGAACCATTTAAAATCATAAAAAAATATTGAGACGTAACTAACTCTGACATATTCGCACACTGCATATCAAAAGATTTCAAATTTTCTAAAGGTCTTGCCAGACAAATAGATTTAAAATATGACAGTAAAAATTATTGTGAAAGAAATAACAACAATAAAAATATTATAATTCAAAATATAGAAAATAAAATAATTTTCCATCTAATTACAAAAGATATTTATTTAGAAAACGTAAACCGAAAATACTTTAAGAAAACACTTACTGAATTACGAGACTATTTAATAAAAAAACGATATATATGAAATTAATATTCCATATTTATCATGTGGATATGACTTTAGATATGAGATTAGAAAAAACAGAATTAATAAAAATCTTAGAACAAATATTTAATAACACTCAAATACAAATAAATTTGTACGAACAATTACAAAATTATAGTTTGGAAACAGACGAATTAGATCAAATAATAAATGAATCAGTAGCCTCAATTTATAGTAATAACACAGATGAAAAACAAAGCATAGACGTGAATCAATCAGAATCCGGAAACACAATTCATAGTTCGAATGAGAACCCAGTTAACGGAATAAAATTTGTAGACAATAGAATAAATATAGAAAAAAACCAAATTATATTTCACTTTTCTAATAAACCATTTGAAACAGAAATAAAAAAAATATTTAACCATCAAAAACAAAGATTTATAATAAATATTAACATAGATAAAATGGAAGAACAATTATTAGAAACATTAAAAAATTATATAGTGCCAAAAATCAAATACTTGATATTAATTCCCAAACAATACGAACAAACCCTAAATGAAATAATTCAAAACAAATTTGAATCAAATACGATAAATTTAATAAAATGCAATAAATTTGTGGAAGACGTTGAGAACGAGGAAAAACAAACTCAAATAATTTTTGACAATCATAACGGATATTTAAATCATCGAGGAATAATGGCAACTTATAATGAACTCAAAGAAAAATATTTCTGGCCCAACATGCTTAAAGATATTACAGATATTATTAATCAATGCAGAATATGTAAAGAAAACAAATATGATCGACACCCTATACAACTAAATGACAATCTAACCCCTACACCAAAAACTCCTTTTGAAATTATAAATATAGATCTTCTCACATTAAATAAAGAATATTTCATCACTATATTTGACCAATTTTCGAAATTTGGACTCATCCATCCTACCTTCAATAAAACTGGAAAAGAAACAATGTTAATAATCGAAGAATTTATAAAAACCTACAAAAAACCAAATATAATCATCGCAGATCATGGACTAGAATTTAACAATGCTTTAGTAAAAAATTATTGTAATAATCACGATATAAAATTACACTTAATCAGCATATCAAACCCAAAGTCAAATGCCGTAGAAAGGTTTCACTCTGTATTAATAGAACATCTTCGGATATTAAACTCAACAAACAAAAATATAGATTTACAAACAAACATAAATAAAGCAATAATAGCATACAATAACACCAAACACTCAATAACAAAAATGACCCCTTGTGAAATAATTTTCGGACAGGATGAACAAAATAAATATTTTCAAAAACAAAAATCCGAAGAAGAAGTAATAAACGATTATTTTATTAATAAATCAGAAACAAATAAAATAATAAATAAATTAATTAATAAAGATAAAGCAAAAAGAACAAAAGAAAACGAACTACCATTAAAAATTCCGCAGAAAGTCTATGTTAAACAAAATAATAGATTAATGCACAAATATAAAAACCCCATATTCAAAAGAGTTACTGTAGAAAATTATAACCCAATATTAGGAACAGTAGAAATAAAAAATAAAAGGCATATTCGGAAATTCAAGTTAGATAAAATAAAATTCTGATTCCAGGGCCTTTACCACCGGTCAACTAATAAACATCTCTAACAACAATGGATTCCTTTTATTTGGAATCGGTAATTGTAAAATAAAAGAAGGAGAAATCATACACTATTTTAATTATAATATCACTCCACTATATAAAGAATATTCAAAATTAAATAATATTACAATAAATGTCATAAAACAAATAGAAAACAAACACCAGCTAGAGGAGCAAAGTAAAGCTTTATCTTACTTTCTTAATGATCTAACACAACAAATTCAAAAACTGTTTAATAAAAGAAATAAACGAGGTCTAATAAATGGGTTAGGGAATATCATCAGGTCAATTACAGGTAACCTAGATCAAAGTGATGCAGAAAAATATGACACTCTGATAGAGCAATTAAAAAATAATCAAAAGACTCTTCAAAATCAAAATGATCAAATAATAAAAAACGAAAAACATCTAACCGACAAATTTAATTCAAAATTAGAACAAATACGGGTGAACGAAAATAAAATATCAGAAAAGCTTAACGTTATAGTACTCACACTAAAAAAGGAACAAAATTGGAAAAGTTTAATCGACACGGAAGTAAAAATCAATGAATTATTAATTATTATTCAAAATTTAATAGACTTTTGTAAACATATAGAACTAATGTTAGTAATTTGTTCCTTAAATAAATTAGATACCACTATTATAAACCACGATGACTTAATCCAAATTACAGGCAAAAAAGACATTTGGTCACAAGTAAATGAAATCGTTACATATTGTAGATTCGAAGACGAAGAAATCCAGATATTACTAATAGAACCGGAACTTTCTCAGAATCTCTATCCTTTATATCAATTGTACCCAATTCCCTTTATCCACAACAAAAAATTATACGGATTAACAGAACCACCTACTCATTACATTTATAAAAATAATAAAAACATATTAATAGAAAGATTCAGTAGACAATCTAATAACATAAATTATTGTCAAACGAAAGGCATAGAAGTAAGTAATTGTATTAATAATATAGTAAAACACGAGAATAATGATGACTGTGACATAAAGGAGAAATATAATAAAAATAACGTCATACAAATCCCAAATACCAATAATATAATAATTATTTCCCCAATTAACCAAGAATTAGTAATAAATTGCAAACATAAAAATATAAAGAAAAATTTTCAAGGAATCTTCAGACTTGCTAATGACGGAAATTGTAAAATAAACCAATGGACATTCAATAGAATATCAAAAGATTATAAAGAATTAGAATTAAGCAATGTCCAACTTCAAAAATTTGATACAAAAATAGATAAAGTCAATCTGAAACAAGGATTAAATATTTCATTCCCTCAACTTCAGAAAATAAAAGACATAAATAACTACGAAAATCACACAAATCATTATTATGTAATTTATATCATAATTATTGTAATAATATTTGTATTAATTATAAGATTTGTAATTAAATATTATAAGAATTATAAAACTAAACAATTAAAGAATAATATAGAATTAAGTGATTTAGAAAGAATAACAGAAAATTTGTAAATCTTGTGTAAAGTTTAAACTTGCTGGGGAGGAATTATAAAACGTAACTACTATAAGAATGCTGACTTAGAGATAAGTTATAAACTTTCCACAAGATGAGTATAAAATGTAATGTAACCCCTGTAGACAGGCTAGTTCTCATATTGTAATCAAGCTAGATAGTTGTATCTCGGAAATAAAAACTTTTTAAAAACAATTTTTAAAAGTTGAATTTTATAATATATATATATATATATATATATATATATATATATATATATATATATATATATATATATATATTATGCTTTCTACTGACGAACATATTTCTACGTTAATATGAGTTCGATATTTTTTTAGTAAATATGGATTGAAATTTGGAATTATTTGACCTTGGAGATCCAATGAATAAAACGCAATTGTTTTGTAACAATGTGATGTATTCTTTATTATAAATAGGGACGTTTCGAGGATAATATTTTCCCCATCTTCAGCTGTATTACAATAATTTCAATGTTACAATTATGAAATTTTTAACAACAAAACCATCACTCACCATGATTTGATGAAATAAAATAAGTGTGTACAATTTACATTTTACATTTGTTTAAATTGATTGATCGTTAATACAGATCACATCAACATTGGATATATCGATGGAAAATACGTCAACTCCTCGTGGGAGTCGGCGATAATCTAACAGATTAAAACGGAAACTAATAGAACAATGGTCGGCTCATAATGCCAACTAAAAACTTTAGGGGATAAAAATGTTATAAATGGAGGTAAATTTAAAATTTTCCATCGTTATATCCAATGTTGATTGACTAAAAACAATCGCTACCTCATTACTTGTTGGAACATTGTATATACGTTTATCTTTTGTTCTATCGCTGACTATCCATAAGTTAATTTCTGGCACAGCCTGATTATTTAAATTAGCTTTTTTAATTTCCCTATCCTCTACTTCTTTTAACATCATGTATGCTTGTGAGTACGGATTAATATTTCTAATGATGTCGTCTAGTGTTTTCATAATTTTTGGCTGACATTTTTTGTTATATTCTAGATTCATTCGTTTCTCTAACGCCTCATTGGTGTCAATTATATATAGCTGTGCGTATTTTTCAACTCTATTATTTACTGGATATAGAGACGTACTGGATTCGTGGTAAATTTGTCCATGAATTCGAAAACAATACGGGCCGTTTCCAGATGGAGGAGATATATTTGCTCCCATAGATGCAAAAGCTAATGCGCTATTATACTTCCAAACATTGTCCCTAAAATTCTTACTATTTGCATCATTACCGATTATTAAATTTTTCATATAATCTGGATAATCACCTAACTGATCTGTATTTAATTTTCCTTTCCGGCAACAATATGTAAATTTTCCGTCTGTTGGCTTTTCAAAAGCAAAATTTTTAGAAAAGCAATAATTACATACTACCGACATGGAACCTAAGCTATGTGGCTCAACATCTAAACCTAAACCCTTTTTTGCTAACATGTGTGTATCATTATTTTTCTTTTTTTTTTAGTTTTGTACTTATTTATATTATTATTTTTTTAAAAAACTTTTTGCTTTTGTTCTATTACGTCTTTACTTGAATGTTCTTTCAAATTATATTTTCCCTTAGAAGATAAGGGAGGCGATTTTGAAAGGTAGGCTTCCTTTTGCCGAGGGGGGCGGTGTGGGTAGATTTATTAGGGTTGCTACTTGTATGACATTTATTAGTTTTTTTGGCTTTTTGTTGCCAGGTGTTTCTTTTGTTATGTATGAATCTTTTGATTTGGTTAGGGGTTGATTAATTTGAGTTTGCAGGTGTGTGAAATTTATGAGTTTTATGGACGTGAGAAAAAATTTTCTTTGTAAATTTTTAGTTAGAGGATGATGTTCAGGTCCCTTACCGCCAGGTAGAGATCTCTGTCGCTTAGTCAAATTTATTACTGGGAATTTTTATATTTGTTCGTACTTTGACGATTCTCTGGGTTATTGTTACTATATGAGTAGATTATTGTTATTTTTTTATTTATTATTATATATATATATATATATATATATATATATATATATATATATATATTTACTGTATAAAAAGAAAGATGATATCTGGAGGTATAAGCATTGTAACTGAAGTGTTTGCCCTGGAAACATCAAATTGAGTACGTATATCTGTGTATTAGCTTATCCTATCTGTATCTAATATTATTATTTTATATTACAGAAATGGATTTCTCCTTGTTGAATGAACGAGGAATGTTGAAAAATGACAAACCAGTCAAAGGAATCACTGAATTAGAAATCAATAAACCGTATAAACTTGTTGATTTACGAAGTGTCAATACTAGCTTTGGGAGGAAAATACTTGCAGTATGTCAAGATTTTCTCACCTATCTTCCGGCACGATTTGACGACATCTCGGATGAAGAAATATCGAATTTAAGGAAATCTATTACTAATATAAGTTTAAAGTATATGGGCATTAAAGAATTTGGAAAAAATAAGAAAGCAAACCTTGTAGAATTTGTTCAATTGTAATGAATTATAATAATAATAAAGCGTATGTACTTAAACCTTATTAACTGTGTATTATTTCGTTTAATGGAAACTATTTAATACATCCTTAGGTTTAATTAATATTGAATACACCTACCCAGCAGCGGCGTGCGGTGAGAAAAAAACAATTCATATTAGTAAAATACAAGGGATAGGTACGAAGCATGCCTGCAGTGTACGCCACTGAAGGGCATTGTCGGACACAGGTGCTGGTTACTTGACAAAAAGGTATCGCTCAGCTTCGGAATTCTTAATTCATTATCAAACAAAGAAAGTGGGGGAACCGTTCTTTATAAGACATGTACGCTGGATACAGTAGTACATTTTGTTTATTTGTATACTATAAGACAAACACGTGTGATTTAAAAGCCTTGTGAAATAAAAATGTTTAATAATAATAATAATATTAATAATGAAATTAATAATCTAATATCCATAAAAAATATTTGTGATGAAATAATTCAAGGAGGAGAAGAAGATTTACGAAATAAGCAAAAACCAAATGAAGACGCGAATTTTAAACATTTTTTCAATATTTGTGAAACAGACGATTCCGCGGAAAACAATGTCTCAATAATCATGTGGGAACTATATGTAATAATATCAACAGATGTACGAAATGTTTAAAACTATACAAGCATAAAGGTCAGAGAGTACATATATGTGGCGAAATATATTGCAAATTATGTATGGAGTTTAAGCCGCCTGGACACCAATGTTACATGAAAATAGACAAAAAAACGAAAAGAGATAAAGGTTCGTTATTTATTTATTATGATTTTGAAACTAAGCAAGAGAAAACCAAGAATAATTATAAGATTCACGAAGTGAACTTATGTGTGGCACAACAATTATGTAGCAAATGTTCTGATATTCTGGATTTAAATTTACCATGTAGTATATGCGGTATTCGTCAACATATATTCAAAACAGACCCTCTCGCATCTTTTGTACGATACGTTTGCAAAGTACAAAAATCGTTTAAGAAAATAACATGTATTGCACATAATGCAAAAAGTTTTGATGCTCAATTTATTCTTAAATATTTAATTGAAATATATAATTTTAAACCTAAATTAATTTTAACTGGTACAAAAATTTTATTAATAGATATTAATTCCAAAAAAAGATTTATCGATTCAATTAATTATTTACCGATGTCTTTGTCTGTTCTGTCTAAAGCAATGGATTAACCAGTTTCTTTGAGAAAAGGATTCTTTCCGCATTTGTTTAATACGGACGAGAATCGATTTTACGTAGGTCCTGTTCCAGCTATTGAATATTATGATGCAGATAATATGAGTACGAATACAAGGAAAGATTTTCTAAAATGGCATGCAAGTCAGATTCGTGATAATGTTGTTTTTAGTATGGAACGAGAGATAGTTGAATACTGTATTTCAGATGTTGATATCTTACGTCAAGCATGTGAAAAATTTAGAAAAACATTTATTGAAAACTGTGACGTATGTCCTTTCACAGAAACCGTAACAATAGCTGCGTCTTGCAATCGTGTATTCCGAAGACAATTTTTACAAGCTAACACCATAGCCATAATTCCTTCAAATGGTTACAGACTTACGGAAAACCAATCAAAAATTGCATTACAATGGCTTATTAGAGAGGAGACTTTACGAAAAATACGTATAAAACATGCGGGTCATGGGAAAGAAGTTATTTTAGGAAATTATTTGAAAGTTGACGGGTATTATGTTATATATGTTACAAAACAAATCGCGATAGTGAAAAAATTTACAACAATTCTAAAGAAAGCTTAAATGCACGTTTTCAGAGGACTGAAGAAAAATTACGAAAATTAAGGGAGTTACGTTATAATGTGATTGAAATTTGGGAATGTCAGTTTAGGATTCAATTGAAAGCTATGAATAAAGAGGAGCGTCTATTGTTAGAAAATCATCCTTTAATAAATTATTTACCATTAAAACCGCGTGATTCATTTTTTGGAGGACGGACAGGTTGTGTTTCTCTCTATCGAAAAATTGAAAATGGAGAAAAAATTAAATATGTCGATGTATGTAGTCTCTATCCATATATCTGCAAATACGGGAAATATCCCATAGGTCATCCGAAAATATTTGTAGGCGACGAGTGTCACGAGATATTAGGTTCTGATAATAATATTGATAAAATAGAGGGTCTAATTAAATGTAAAGTTTTACCGCCCGATAATTTATTCCATCCGGTATTACCGCGTAAAGTTCATGGTAAACTAATGTTTTCGTTGTGTCGTACATGTTGTGATACTCTAAATCAGAACAATTGTTCACATACAATTAAAGAAAGACCATTTAATGGTACATGGGTGTCAGATGAACTTCAGCAGGCTGTAAAACATGGTTACAAAATTTTACATGTATACGAAATTTGGCAGTATAATATAACAGTATACAACAAAGATACTAAATCTGGTGGATTATTTGCAAAATATATAGATAATTTCATAAAAATGAAACAGGAAGCTACAGGATATCCTCCAGATTGTATTGACGACGTCAGTAAAACCCGTTACATTGAAAACTATTTACAAAAAGAAGGAATTTCACTGGATCCTAAAAATATCGAAGAAAACTCTGGGAAAAGATCAATGGCTAAATTAATGCTCAATTCATTCTGGGGTAATTATTAATTTAATATTATTATTATTGTTAACTAACTAATTTTTATTTTGAAATAGGGAAATTCGCTCAAACAGAGAATAGACCACGTACTACAGTCCTATCATCATCTGAAGAATTATATGATCTACTAGCTAACCCTTCGGTCACCGTTAACAGGATTATTCCAGCAGGCGAACGTATGATATATGTGAACTGGGAGAATGAAACAGAAGCTTTCGAGCAGCTCAAAACAGTAAATATTGTTATTGCCGCATACACGACAGCCCAAGCTAGATTACATCTACATAAGTACCTCCACCAGCTAGATTCTCGAGTTTTATATTATGATACAGACTCTATTATCTATTATCATTTACCAGATATGTATGAACCTCCTACAGGTAATTTTCTAGCAGACTTGACCGATGAATTAAGCAGTTATGGTCCCGGGAGTTATATCACTGAATTTGTTTCCGGTGGACCAAAAACTTATGCCTATAAAGTGTATAATCCTATTAGATATAAGAATGATACCAAAAGAAAACGACGAAAATTGTAATCCTCCTGTTATTGTATCTAATAATATAAGAAATACTCTCGATCATGATATAATTACGCGTACAGAGAGTAAAATATTTAATGTTAAATGTATGAAACGTCGTTTCTTGGATAACCATTCTTCTGTACCTTATGGCTTTAAGAAACCTAGAATAAATTATAATTAAACCTTTATTGTTGTTCTTTCTGTTTTCCTGTTATTTTGACCGTTTAATAAAAATGTTTATGGGAGTTTTTATTTTGATTGGAGATTATAAATGAATTGTCCAGCAAACTTTTTGTCATTTCCGACTTTTGTTTTATGGTGAAATGTCAGATCCTATCAAATTCAAACATCTTTTTAACGCCATTGTGGCCGGTCCCTCGGGCAGTGGTAAATCTTATTTTGTCGTTAACTTCTTAAAAAATCTGATCAACATGTGCGATACAGTTTTTTCGAAAGTTACCTGGTTTTACAGCACATGGCAGAGTTTATATAATACAATACCTAATGTGAATTTTCAACAAGGTTTGCCAGATATGGACAATTTTGACGGTAATAACCCGCACTTAATAATAATAGATGATTTTATGCGTGAAACAGATTCACGTGTGGTTGATATTTTTACAAAGGGCAGTCATCATAAAAATTTATCTGTATTTTTCATTACTCAGAATATATTTAATCAGGGCAAGGGTCAGCGTGATATATCATTGAATGCTCATTACATAATTTATTTCAAGAATCCACGAGATAAAGCACAAATTTTACATTTATCACGACAGGTTTGCCCTGAGAATACTAAATTTATTCAAGATGCATACAACGATGCTACTTCAGAACCCCATACTTACCTTATTTTCGATTTAAAACAATCTACACCGGATTGGAGTAGATTTAGAACCGTGCGCAACGAACAAGTTTACGTCTATATACCGAAGAAAAAGTATAAATACGGTAATACGAAGTTGCCAGAGGTTATTATGTAATTATGTCTAAAACGTTAACCAATAACGCAAACTTCCTGCGTGCGTTACATTCATTGAAACCAAACCAGCGTGCTGTTTTGTTGAAAAACGCAGACAGTAATAACGTTCGTTGTATCTGTGAATGTGCACACAATATTCTACGTGGTATAGTCCCTCTAAATAAAAAACAACGTCATAATCTTGGGTGTCATAAACAAATTTTACGTAAACTTGTGAAACGAGGAGATAATTGGAAACAAAAGAAAAAGATTTTAGTTCAGTCAGGAGGGGCGTTCGTCTCATTGTTAATAGCACCGCTTATCTCCGGAATTTTAAGTAGTATATTTAATAAGAGTTAAAATGGAACATGCTAAAAAATATGCTTTAATTACGCCGGAAACGTTACACCAACTTCGTGAAAATATCGTAACTGATAATAATAATATAACCACGCAACTTGATAAAGATATGAAAAAAGTATTAAATTTAAAAATTTCTAATTATGAAAAATGGGCTTTATATCAAGAAAATCTTCAACGATATCTCCATTTTCAAAAACAACTACGTGAACCTGTCAAAATTCCTTTAATTGACGACACCACCAGCACCGCAGCCGCTTCTATTGAAACAAAAGAACAGTTGCCATATATTAAAATTAAAGAGCAATTAGCTGACGATATAATTTTAAATACTCTACCGAAAACATACCGCAAAAAAGCGAATATTTTTTTAAATATACTTAAATCAGATAAGAATATTACGTGGGATGAATACGGTTTAGTTAGTATTAATAATAGTGAAATACCAAATTCAAATATTACTGATTTAGTTGGAGATATCATTAGACCGAGGAAAAAAAAGTAATCCAGTGGGATGGCAAGAATTTTCAAAAGTACTGATAAAAAATAACATTCCTAACGAATTGATTGGAAACCCGCGTAGAAAAAGAGAATTTACAGATATATCGTCTCCATTTATTCACAGTAATAAAGAGAGTACGCACAGAAGTGCCGGCGTTCCTTCACCCGACGTGTGGGAATCGTTTAAATTTTAAAAATGAACCGTACACTGACAGATATTTATTTCAACCCATCCCATGCAGCTGGGTTCACAGGATTAGCGAATCTTAAGAAAATAGTTAAAGGTAAATACTCTACTGAAGCTGTCAAAAAATGGTTAAGTAGTCAAGATGCCTACACACTACATAAACCGATACGAAGAAGATTTCTCCGAAACAAATACAAGGTTTACAATATTAATACTTTATTTCAAGCTGATCTGAATGATATGAGAAGTCTTAGTAAATTCAAAGACGGTTTTAAATATATTTTAACTGTAATTGACGTATTTAGCAGATTTGCTTGGGCAATACCATTAACTGATAAGAAACCGGGGAACTATCATTAATGCTTTTAAAAAAATATTTAACGACAGTAAGCGTATACCTATATACCTACAAACAGACAAAGGCACAGAATTCATTGCAAGTAGTGTACGGAGATTTTTGCGTGAATATGATATTAAATATTACATTACACAAAATCCTGATGATAAAGCTTGTTTCGTGGAAAGATTAAATAGAACATTAAAAACAAGAATGTATCGTTATTTTACACGCAACAATATGTACCGATATGTCGACATGCTTTCTAAACTTTTAAAAGCATACAATAGTACTGTACATTCGTCAATCAAAATAGCCCCGAAAGATGTACACGATAAAAATATTCTACAAGTCTGGCGGAATCAGAATAGAATAGTGGTAACAGAAAGAAAGTGCTTGTCAAATGGAAAGGATATACTGATAAATTCAACTCTTGGATACCAGCAAAAAATATAAAATATTTTGAGAATAATGTCTAAAAATGAATTTTATATGACATTGCCTAGTAATAGTTCGATGAATTATTTTCCGAATAATAAAACAACACTATTCACTACGCAACTAACGCAAAGTGTAAAACTTGACGGTAACTGGGAAGTTGCCCTAGCTGAAATACAGTATCCTTGTACTTTCTACACAGTTTGCGCTCATGAAAACTATATTAAATATCAATTTGAAACATTTGTGGATGGAAGACCTAAAATACACAAAAGAGAAGCACATATTCAGTCTGGATATTATAGAAGTGTAGACGATGTAATAAACGCGATTAATCAGCATGCTACACTTCGCGACCATATTAATATCGAAATTGAAAAAAAAATTCGTCGCATAAGAGTATATTTTATTAAAGATACAAACTTTTGTTCTTTGAAATTATCTCCGAAACTTTCACAACACAAACCCGTTTAATTTTCATCATTTTAAAATTAATTTCTTATCATTATATGTAAATGGACAGCAAATACCGTCAAAACCATTGCATACAAGTTTCTCGAATGTTAAATCTTATATTCAAATGTACAATACATTATATTCCGGAACAGGAATTCATTTTTCAAATGACGGTAATTGTATTGATAGAGATAGTTTTCCAGATGGTTTCTGTTTAGCAGCCTTCGATCTGACGCCGGACTTGTCAGCTAATACAATGAATCACTGGAATCTGACACGTCATGGCTCGGTACGTATCGAAGTTGGTTTCGAAGAAGCTCTAACAGAAACCGTGAATTGTATTATTTATGCAGAGTTTGATATTATTATTGAAATAGATAAGGATAGAAATGTAATTATAGATTTTGGTGGTTAAATATTTTGTATACAATTATTTCAAGCAAAAAAAGGATGGAATCAAAAAATGTTAAACAATAAAATTATAGGGCTTAGGATTCCGCGTAAGTTTACAAAAGGAGCAAGCTAACAATACAATGATAGTATTGTTAGCTTGCTCCTTTTGTAAACTTACGCGGAATCCTAAGCCCTATAATTTTATTGTTATACAATTATTATTATTAATAAATATATAATCTCTTGTAAATGTTAGTTAGTTTCATTTAAACCTTTGGCAGCAATGGGTTATATTATTGACATACAATATTTCAATGGTGAAAAAGATGAATTAATTGTAAAAGAGCTAGCAGTAACATCCCTCGACGGAAAAGTTTTTCAACATTTTTTATTCAAACCACCGTATTCGAAAAATCGTCTCTCTGTAAAACAAATTTCTCAAATAAATTGGTTGAAAAAATATCATCACGGGTTTGACTGGGAGGATGGTTTTATTGAATATGACAATTTAAAAACCATCTTAACAAGTATAATTGATTTAGATGAAAAGTTTGTATTTGTTAAGGGATTAGAGAAAAAAATAGTAATTGAAAATATACTAGAGCGCGATAATTTGTATGATTTAACGAGACTGGGCTGTCCAAGCCTTACAAATTTGCGCAGTCTTCAATATAAAACATCGGATATTACTACTAAATGTTGTATTCCATATACACACAGCAGTATGATATGTGCGTCCGAGAATATACTTCATCTGTGTAAATGGTACAAAAGTTATTGTAAAGATGAATGCGGTGTTCATAGAGACGATTCTCCATCGCTACTTCAGGAATGCGTGTCAATATGGCGTCTTTGCAGCAGATAAGTTACCTATGCAGGTAAACTACCCTTGCGCCATTGTAGCGAATTTCGATGGCGCGTCAGACCCTGGGAGCCATTGGATCGCCATCTTCATTGACCGTAACGGGCGTGGACAATATTTCGATAGTTATGGACGACCACCACAAATCCCTCAATATATCCAGTTTTTAAAACGTAATACTGTAATTTGGAATTATAATACACTTAACATGCAAGACTATTTTTCGTCAGTGTGCGGTCATTACTGTCTAATTTATCTGTTGTTTAGAATTAACGGATATTCTGTAAACTATTTTCAAAAATTGTTTAACAGACATGACCGTATGCTGAATGATGTTTATATTAAAAGATTGTTTCATTATTATTTCAGGACAATGTAACTAGGTTAAATTAGTAATAGAAAATAAATTACAAAATATATTTTAATTAATTATGTATTTCATATTGTTGTTACATACATCTTTTATATACATAAGACAATTTTCAAAACATTGTAAAAAACTAGTATTATTGATAGAAAATACATACACATTTTTAAGTAACTGTGTTTTATTTCAGTATTGTCACTTTTTTTTTCCCTATTCATATAATGATACACATATTCCAAATCCATGTTCAACTTAACATTATAGTATGTAGATAATGCCCACAATATTACACTTATAAAACAATAATCCATGTCACAATTCTGTAAAAACGTTTTATATGCTGTTTTCCTTAAATCTAAACTTATATCGATAAGTTTACAGATGGCTGTTTTTTGTAGAAAATTCAAATAATTTGTATAAATGTCAATATTAGAAAATCTCTTTTTCAAAGATAATGTTATATTCTTTAATAAATTTTGAGCATTAATTAAATTTTCAATTTCATCTTTATTCAAAACAATAAAATTTCTTTTGTATAATAATTTAATTTTTTGCATTGGTAACTTCGTAATATTAACACCGCTTTGTCAGAAGAGAATTCTTTACATTTTGATTTAAATATTCACAAATTTTCCCGATATTAATAATGTCAATTTGTTGACTGGTTCGAATATCTACAAGTCTTATGGTTATTTTAAATTTATTGTGAGGATTTAAACCAATATTAACAATTTTTTTTTGTTCAACCTCATCAATATATATAAAACTTCCCTGCAGTAGTCTATTGTTATGATCATATTTACTTAGATTTTTTGGTAAAGCGAAATATATATCGACTGAGGCCGTTCCCGTTATGAATTCTAAATTTATATTAGGAAAATCTTCAGTTTCGTCATTCCAGTCTTGTGCATACTGGTCCAACCATGAAGTATTTTTTTCTAACGGTGCCGCGTTTATTGATGATGATTGCTGTGATATCTGGCACTCGTCATCCTTATCATCGTCGATGAATATGATATCCGGTGTTGGCGCCCGTTCAGGTGTACGACATGAAGAACTCCATGGTTTTTTCACTATGTCACAATCACTATTTTTTACACTTTTGTCTGGCACAGATTGTTGCTGGACCTGCAGCTCTTGGGGTTTTTCATTAACCAGAGGAACGATGATGATGTCCGGTGTCAAAGGACGCTCGGGCGTGTAGATCAGATCTTCCTTAGTTGTTGATTGTTGTGTTTCGTTTGCTGACTTCGTCTTTTTCAAAATTTCACTTTTCTTTGTTTTATTCTGTTTAACCGCAGACCGAGCCGGCTTGACTTTAACATTACTGGTAATTTCAATATTCTTCTTCTTTTTCTTCGGTTCTGGCTGACGACATATTTCACTAGCTTCTCCAAAGAGTTCAAAACACAATTGTTCATATGTACTCATGATGACGAACGATAACGATTTCTTAATCAGAATATAGCTTATTTAAACTGTTAAGTCTAAGCAGATATACAGTTTTCATAGCTCACAACTCTTCGTTATATAGGTAGAAGATTTTTCCCCACTACTCATTCACAGGAAATCTCCCTCTTCTTTTGTTAAAAAATCTTCCCATAAAGGCCGAACAGGTCTGTTAGATACCAACTTTCTTTTTATACAGTAAAAATTAAAAAATATAATAATAATAAATAAAAAATAACAACAATCTACTCATATAGTAACAATAACCCAGAGAATCGTCAAAGTACGAACAAATATAAAAATTCCCAGTAATAAATTTGACTAAGCGACAGAGATCTCTACCTGGCGGTAAGGGACCTGAACATCATCCTCTAACTAAAAATTTACAAAGAAAATTTTTTCTCACGTCCATAAAACTCATAAATTTCACACACCTGCAAACTCAAATTAATCAACCCCTAACCACTTCCAAAATACTTGAAGCCAAATCAAAAGATTCATACATAACAAAAGAAACACCTGGCAACAAAAAGCCAAAAAAACTAATAAATGTCGTACAAGTAGCAACCCTAATAAATCTAACCACACCGCCCCCCTCGGCAAAAGGAAGCCTACCTTTCAAAATCGCCTCCCTTATCTTCTTCCCTTTCGTAATTTAAGATCTTTATCTTCGCATATTTCGCGTTTAGAGCAGTGCACATTTATTTGCTTTTGTTTTCCCACTCTTTCTACTTTTATTTCTGGCGTTTCTTTAACTAAATAATTCTTAAAATTTGCTTTACTTTCTACCTTAATTTGATAATCATTTAACGTTTCATTGGTTCTATAATTTTTGAAAGGTGTTTCTAGTTCTATATTATGTAAACTATTTTGTCTTAACTTTTCTAAACGCGCATTTCTATCGTCAATTGTTTCACAACTTTGCTTTTTAAAATTATATTCTTTTTGCTTTTTCAAACGTATATTACGGTGTTCTTCAGTTTCATTTTTTTTTTGCGTTTTAAATAATTCTCATGTAATTGTTGTTTACGGCTAACAGGAAACATTGTTATGTGTGACGAACGAAACATTTCAAAAACGTGAGGGCGAAGTCTACTTATATCATATGTTTCATATTCAGGATCACGGTTAAATTTAATGCTAGTACAAAAAGCTATTGCGAATAATCCACAATCGTAAGTATTTGTCTGTGCTTGAACTCATGTATATCTAATTTGAAGTTTGTAAGGAAACAATTTATCTAAATAATTATTTACATTGTTATTTATAATCTGAGAATTCATACTATCGTATACTTTAATTTCAACACCATCATAATATATGGCTATCCAATATCCTACGCTACCTATATTGTCACCTAGCAAAAATAAAATTTGGATATGTCTAGTTCCTTGAGGGACTGGAACAATCTGATCTAGAGCTTGTTCATAAACAGTGGGCTGAGGTCTGAAATCTGATATAGATCGAACTAAAGTAAAGAAGTAATCCATGTGGATGTCCTCTAAATATCCTTGTGGATTTACTATTGTATCAAAATCGCGATCCGTTAAATTACATTGAAAAACACTTTGATTTTCCATTCCTCCATCTACATTTATATTATAATTATTCATTAACATTTTATTATTTATTTCATTAATATTAGATATATATTCAACCAATATCGAATTGGTTGATACTACTGTGTCTTGCTTTTCCTTCTTATTTACATTATCATGTAATTTTTTCCATTGCTTACGTTTTAACCACGTTTTAGACGGCATTTCAATATACTTATTATTATAATAATATAGAAACACTTACTTTTCAAATCTACGTAGTTGTGTATCCTTTTTATAGAAATTATCTCTGATTCAAATACTCCAGAGTAGATAAACAAATTTTGCTTACTTTGAAGATATTATCTTCGCCGTTATTTCGACTCAGATACTGTACACCTAAACCATAAGAATAATTAGTAAAATTGTAAAAGAAAATATTGCTTATATGTTTTATACATAAGGAACAAAATATAGAACTTATAAATGCCTAAAGCGAATAATAATATGTTGTATATATACACCAGAAGCAACTAAATGTTACAATGAGCAAATTTTAGAAAACTGTAACATGTTGAAAGCTTCAGTACAAATTTTATTTAGTTATTACTGATCAAAATAATAATTAAGTTAGGTTTCTTGCAAATAATTCAACTTTACAAAAAACATAACCCAACTATACAAGATATAAATTTTCATTTACCTCTCATCCAATCAGTCCTGTTAAAGTTTTCCTTTCAACAATTTCTCCAATATAGTTGATTGAAGATAATAACAGTAAACAGAACGATTTATTAATTATAACTATAACTAACAATACTGAATACACAACTAAAGTCAATTATAACGTTTATCTTAAAAATAATAAATTATTTGCACAATGAGAAATATTGTTTACCACCAAAGTGAAAAAACAATACTGAAGTAAATAGAAACATACTTTTTTTATATCACGTCAAAGATAACTTGATTCCAGTAACAGAAAAATAGTGAAAACTTACCATAATATTTTAATTGATATTGTCAAAATATTAAAAATAATATTTACTTAATTATAATTAACATATTGTAGTATTTATATATTAATCTTTTAAGCCTTTTTATGTTAATGGCTAATAAAAGTGACGGATAAGTACAGAAATCTTTTATACCTATCTATTTTTCAAATGTCAGAAATAATATTCTGTAAAATTATTTTAGTTCTAAATAAAAATAAAGGACTGCGTACTAAATTTCCTATTCGAATTTATAAATAAATATCAATAATTTACTGTTTTTATTTTTTATTAGAAATGTTAATTAAATTAGTGATGGTTTATTACACATTTGGCAACACTTATTTTTATTATATTTGGAATTTTTATTTTCTTATAGTATTTTTTGAATTACTGTGGTAACAGCTGTTTAAATTGTGCACGAATATTTGATTTTATTACACAAACTTCATATTCTGTTTAGGAAAATTTGTTTTTATTTAGTTACTTCATGACACATTTGGCAACACTATCTGTACTGACATTTAAACGTCAAAAATTAGAAATTTTAAATTCGCCACGAAAGACACTAAAATTTTTAATGAAATAATTGCTCAGATATACAATGTATAACAATGCTTTCATATTTTTGATATCTTCATTCATTAAGTAGTAATAAAGTTTGCTTCTGACTTGTCAAACATGACAGCTAGTAGTTGGCATTCACTTGAAATTTTCCAATGCTTGCTTGAGCTATTGTTTCAAAGTACGAATTTCACAAAGTTTAAATTTTTTTACACATAAACCACACACAGTAAAAATATAAAAATTAAAAAGAAAATTAATTTGAATCACGCTCTATAATATGGTGTAAAAATCATTAAAATCGGATAATCAGTTTATGCTGTAGTCCGTTGTAAAATTTTGGCGATCATCTGATGAAAATATATATAGGAAAAATTGTCTAAGCCTTTTAGTATATAGGACTAGCGAACAAACAATGTAAACTATCTGCAGATATCTTGAAATTCAACCATGAAACCATATCTTAAATACGTCCACTATTATTATAAACATAATTTAGTATGAATATACTAGTGAATGCTCAGTTACATTGAGCGTTCCCAGTGAAATATTATCATTTGATAATTAATTTCATTTCTGCAAGGCAAGTCTTGTCAAATGCTTGCATTTAATATCAAAATACGGTGTACTTCCGGCAACTAATTGTTAAAAAACAAATGCAGATCAAATTGACAATTTTTTGTCACTTCTGCACATCAGCCATCATCACGACATTTAATTTGATACCAAAAATGACATATTTCTGATAATTTTTTCCAAAAAACAAAAACCGGTCAACATGAACCATTTCTGTCAATTTTACATGTCAGCTCTCATCGAGACCTTTCATTTTATAACAAATATGATATACTTCTGACAACTTTTTGCAAAAAACAAAAGTCGATCAACATGAAACATTTTTTTAATTCTTAACATCAATACTCAACGAGACCTTTTATTTGACACCAAACACGATATACTTCTGACAACTTTTTGCAGAAAACAAAAGCCGATCGACTTTGAACATTTTTGTCAATTCTCTATTTGAGCCCTCGCCGAGACCTTTCATTTGAGACCAAACACGATATATTTCTGAGAGCTTCTTGCAAAAAACAAAAGCTGATCAACATGGATTAATTTTGTCAATTCTACGTTCCAGCCCTAATCAAGACCTTTTATTAAATACTAAACACGAAATACTGACAAAAATTTTGCAAGAAACAATAACTGATCGACAGTGAACATTTTTGTCAATTCTGCAGAACAGCCCTCATCGAGTCCTTTCATTTGGCAGCAATCTTGATATACCTCTGACAACTTTTTGCAGAAAACAACAGCCGATCGTCATGGGACATTTTTGACATGTCTGCTCGCCAGCACTCATCGTGAACTTTGATTCCAAGCACGATATATTTCTGAGTCCGTGAAGTTAGCGACCACTATAAAGCACAAACAAAATATCATGTATCAAAGGTTTGTGCTTTGTTTGTGCCGATTTGTGACCTACAAAAAAACCCAGCGACCCTTCGCGTTAATAAATTATTAACAATTTAAAAGTGGCCGCCCACTTCACGCTTAGCGACCCCATATAAATCACAAACGTCGTGTTATATGTCAAACGTTTGTGCTTCGTTTGTGCTATAAGAATATGTTAATAAAAAAACAGCGACCCCAAAAATACAATAGTTACAAACAAATCAAAAGTGGCCGCCCACTTCACGCCTAGCGACCCCATATGAAGCACAAACAACGAGTTATATGTCAAACGTTTGTGCTTCGTTTGTGCTATAAGAATATGTTAATAAAAAACTTGCGACCCCAAGAATACAATAGTTATAAACAAATCAAAAGTGGCCGCCCACTTCACGCCTTGCAACCCCATATAAAGCACAAACGACGAGTTATATGTCAAACGTTTGTGCTTCGTTTGTGCTATAAGCAGGGATGTAAAATTACCGTAATTTATTTTTTCGGTAAATTACCATGAATAATTTACCATTTTTTGTTACCATTTAAATTACCAGGTAATTTAAAAATATAAGTTTCTGTAAAATATTTGAAATTACCGTAATTAATTGAGAAATTACCGGTAAATTACAAAGAAATTACCCATAATGTAATTTACAAAATAACAAAATATGATTTCATTAGAAAAATTAAAAAAATGTTCGTAAATTAAGACTTATAAGAATGAATTATTTGTACCCAACCCAGTTGCATCAACAATCTTAAATTTTAGGCCAGACTTAAACAAACAAATGCTAATCGAATATTTGGCAGCATTGTCAAATAAGGCAGTTGACGTTTTATTTTGATAGGATATTGTCTATTTAAACCAAGCTTCAAATTTAAGTTATGTTGGTGGAACCAATTTGATAATTGAAAAATAAAAACACATAGGTACCTGGAACAAAAATTTTATTTTAAATGATAAATCCATTGTACAAAAATAAATCATTAATTATTATATAATATATAATCTAGAAAAAACCGTGAAAATTATTCTAAATCTGAAATATCCTGATCCTGATCTTGAACATCCTCACTCTCCTCATCTGATTCAGATTCGGAACCAGATTCACACAAAAATAATTCTCAAATTTTGGTAAATTATCCGTAATTTCTTCAGTAATTTACGGTAATAAAAAATTTTAATTTACGGTAAATTACGGTAATTTATTTTGTAATTTACCCGGTAATTTACATTTTTACATCCCTGGCTATAAGAATATGTTAATAAAAAACCAGCGACCCCAAGAATACAATATATATATATATATATATATATATATATATATATATATATATATATATATATATATGTACAGGTGTCTCAAACTGAATGGGATCTCGGAAACTATAAGAGCTACGAGGTCGGTTAAATGGGCAAGGTTGTGCAGTTTTTAGTACTAATTTAAATTCCGCTGAAAAATATTTAAAATTCTGAGAAGTTTGAAAGTTATTAAAAAAAAACATGAAAATCGTGATTTTTAAAAATATTCAATAACTCCGTTATTATAAAAAATACAAAAAAATGTTTCTTATAAAAGTTACATGATTTAATGCGAGAAACTCAAAAATGATGTCTGAACAAAATTCAAGATGGTGGTTTCCAAGATAATAATACCTTTCTTATTTTAAATGGGCCCCATATTGGATTTTTATATGGTTTAATAGATTATTTTTTTCTCTTTTCGTCGATGTTTTATAACGTTTGGTTGAATTAAAATTTATTAAAGATATTCAATATTTTAATTTAAAATCAAATGAAGGAGGCTCAAAAATGAATGCAAGTGAATAATCAGGTAACAATAACACAAATTTTATTTTAACAGCGTACTGTTATAATAAAATTAGTTCAGGTGTTAAGACTATTAGTTACTATTGTTTATTTGTTGAATTTAAGTAGTGAAGTTTGCTACTTATTTATTATTATTTAAATTTAGAAAATATCGAATTTTCCATTACTACAACAAAATGATATGTTTTGTACATACATAAAATGTTACAAAAACTCCCGTCTTGCTGCACAAACTTATTCGGACAATTATCCTGAAAGAAGGCAAGAGGCAACCCAATTATAAAATATTTAAAAGATTAGATAGTAATATGCAACAATATGGAAGTTTAAGACAACCCAATCGTAACAATTAGGTAGCGATAGATGATGAAGATGAAATTAGGGATGAAGAGTTGACTTTGGCATGTGTGGCAGCTAATCCCAATATTTCAACTTGCAAAACAGAAAGGCAAGTAAATGTATCAAAAACAAAAGCATCAAAAATACTGAAAAAACACAAGTTTCGTCCGTACAAATTACATATTGCTCAGGTTTTACGACCCAATGATAATATGCGGAGATCAGTATTTTGTAGATGGTTTATTAATCAAACCACACAAAACTCTTATAAGTAGTGCTGATTAATTAATGTTAAACTGAATTTATTGTGTTCACATGTTTCTGTCATTTTATTTTTAACTCTTTAACTTTAATGTAGCGGAAATTAAGAAGGCTATTTCGTTTTGACAGACAGAAAAAAAATGTTGTTGTTGATATTGTAACGTTTTATTTATTTAGGTGAAGTGTAAAATTGATTAAAACACTAATATTTATATAACTAAGTTTAATAAAATAAATACAAATTATTAAGAATAATGAAAAGTAACTAACACTAAGAATTAACAAATATAAACACTAATTTAAGACTAACATATATCAATAAAGACTTAAACACTAAGATAATTTATTTAAACAATTATAACTACGCAATATTTATTTCAACACTATTTATATCACTGTCTATTTATTTATATCACCATGTGTTCTCTACCCGTATCAATACAAGACTGTTCTCGCGATCTTTTGCTTGGGGTATTTATATTAAAACGCTTCATTCTCGAATATTCTTTGACCTTTTAATTTCTCGAATATTCGCCGACCCCGATCAGAACAATAGGGAGCGAACGGACGTGTTTTGACCTGTGCGCTAGCGGCCGCCGCCCGCGCCGCCGCCCGGGCCGCGACCCTGGGTTCGCTACATTGCCCCCTCCTTAAGACTGTTTCGTCCCGGAACAGTTCGTTATGACGAAATCTGCATGCATCACCCTTGGTGCATTTGGAAGTCTTGAAGAAATAACAGTCGACGGTCCGTTTGAGCTCTTCTTGGCCTGTAGAGTTGAAGCTGCAGACTAGAATTTCCACTCCGGTAAAGCGAAAGATTGTTTCTAACATACTTCTAACAATCCTCCAATCCAAACCATCTAGTCCACAGCCTATCTTCGGTACTGCCAGTTTCATGATGTCGTTTTCCATCAGATGGTCCTTCATGTCGCACAGCGAGTCCCATAAATTGCGGTATGACGGCTTCTGATGTGAGTATTGTTTCGTAACGAGATAGTAAATGTACCGCTTGTGTTCTACGTTATCATCCTTCAGTTGTAGCGTTTTCCCGACAGTTGGACGTTGGTTGGCCAGTTCTTGTACTCGTCCAAATTTTCTTTTAAAAACTGAAGCGATGCCGCGGGACATTTTAATGTCTTTCGCTACACAGTGAGCGAGGGAATATTCTGGGGACACGGTGAACAGATCTCGTTGTTCTTCTCGTGTCACGCCATACCGTGCTTTGTGACCAGTGGAATGGCTTTCCATAAAGTCATCAAATGTGGGTTCCTCAGCTATAACCCGGCGAACCGTCGCTCCACGATGATCGTCAAAGTTATCACCAGCGAAAGGGGCTAACCGATTGAAGTGGACTACTCTCGGCTTTCCATTAGGTGTTTTCCTAATTCTGTAGACCACATCATTTATTCTCTTTACGATCTCGTAGGGACCTTCCCAATTCTTTTGCAGCTTTGGTGATAAGCCGCGACGTCTTTGTGGATTGTAAAGCCACACCAAATTCCCAGGTTGATAACCACCTTTTTCAGCCTTGACATCGTACTGGTCTTTCATCCGATCGCTGGCACCTTGAATATTTGTACGGACTTGTTCATGGATGTCATTCATTCTTCTCCGTAAGTCCGTTACATAGTCCTCCCCGGCTAGGTCTTCACCGGGTTTACTGCCAAATACCAGGTCGCATGGTAAGCGTAACTCCCGCCCGAATAAGATGTTTGCTGGTGTCTGCCCTGTTGTCTCATGCACGGATGAACGGTAAGCCAACAAGAACAGATGAAGATGTCGGTCCCAGTCTCGTTGATGGTTAGAGACTACCTTTGACAAATACCGATTTATTGTTCTATTCATCCGTTCAACCATGCCATCAGACTGCGGGTGTAATGCAGTAGTTCTGGTTTTCTTTATTCCTAATATCTTACAGATATTTTGGAACAGAGCAGACTCGAAATTCCTTCCTTGGTCGGAATGTATCTCTCGCGGTACTCCAAATCGGCAGATGCATTCTTTTACCAAAACTTCAGCGACCGTTACGGCTTCCTGGTTGGGTAATGGGTAGGCCTCAACCCACTTAGTGAAGTAGTCCATTACTACCACTATGTATTTATTTCCATCATCAGTTTCAGGGAATGGTCCGGCCACGTCAATCGCAATGCGTTCAAAGGGACTTCCAACATTATATTGGCGCATTGGAGCTTTTCTTTTCTTATGTGGCCCGTTACTTCCCGCGCAGACCACACATTTCTTGCACCACTCTTTAACATCTTCTTTGCAATTTACCCAGTAAAATCGTTGGCGCACTCTATCAAGGGTTTTATTCACTCCAAAATGTCCAGATCCGTCGTGGATCTCCTCCAATACTTCCGGTACTCTATTCCTAGGAATTATCAGCTGGGTCCTACTCACAGTACCGTCAGTATTCTCTATGACACGTTTCAGGAGGCCCTCTTCAACCACAATAGAGTCCCACTGCGCCCAGTAAGATTTTACACTTTGAGAGTGTCGTGCAACATCTTCCCAAACTGGTCTATTATCGTCACGTTTCCAATCCCGTATAATTTTCAAGTCCGAGTCATTCTCTTGGTCCTTGCGAAGGTCTTTCGTTTGCCAACTATCATTCACTACTGTTGTTCTGGCGATGGTAGAGAGTTTTTCTTCTAGACGACTGCAATGCTTGCATTCGTCCTGGCAAGGTCTTCTTGATAATGCGTCGGCATTACGATGGCTTGTACCTGCTCGATGCTCAATAACAAAGTTATATTCTTGCAATCTTTCAATCCATCTAGCTGCCTGACCTTTAGGATTCTTAAATTATAGCAGCCATTTGAGAGCAGCGTGGTCAGTTCTTATAAGAAATCTTCTACCGTACAAATATTTGTAGAAGTGCTCCACGGATTTCACGACAGCCAAAAGTTCTTTTCTGGTGACGCAATAATTCCTCTCTGGTTTTGACAAGGTCTTACTAAAATAGGCAATAACCTTCTCTTGCCCGTCTTGTATCTGGGAAAGAACGCCACCAATTCCAACGTTGCTGGCATCTGTATCTAGAACGAATTTTCCTTCTGGTAAAGGATAACTTAGGACAGGTGCGCTTGTCAAGGAATATTTAAGTTGTTTGAACGCAGCTTGACAGTCCATCTCCCAGATAAATTTTCTGCCTTCTTCAGTAAGCCTTGTCAATGGCTTCGCTATGTTGGCAAATCCAGGTACATAACGTCGGTAGTATGTACAGAGACCAAGGAAACTTCTCAATTCATGTTTATCCCTCGGTACTGGCCAGTCACTCACAGCCCTTATTTTCTCCGGGTCAACTGCAATACCCTTACCAGAAACTACGTGTCCAAGATAATGAACTTCTTTTTGAAATAAGTGACACTTCTTTGGACTGAGTTTCAGGTTAGCCTTTCTCAATCTTTGGAAAACCTCTTCCAAGTTCTTCATGTGGTCCTCGAACGTTTTTCCTACCACAATAATATCGTCGAGGTAAACCAAACATGTTTTCCACGACAGTCCAGCCAACACGGTTTCCATAAGTCGTTCAAACGTTGCAGGGGCATTGCAGAGTCCAAATGGCATAACAGTAAATTGCCAAAGACCGGTACCGATGGTAAATGCCGTCTTTTCTTTGTCTCTTGGGTCTAAATCCACTTGCCAGTATCCGCTCTTTAAATCAAGAGTGGAGAAGATCTTTGATCCTGCCAATGTGTCCAGTGTATCGTCTATTCGGGGTAGCGGGTAGCTATCCTTCTTCGTCACGTTGTTAAGTTGACGATAATCGACGCAAAATCTTGTAGAGCCATCCTTTTTCTTCACTAGCACCACTGGTGAAACCCATGGACTGCTTGAAGGTTCAATCACACCTTCCGTCCTCATGTCCTCTATAATTTCTTCCGCTTCTTCCCGTTTCGCCAGTGGTAATCTTCTTGCTGTTTGGCGGATGGGTCTTGCGTCTCCGGTGACTATTTTATGATGGACTACTTTGGTTCTTCCTTTGTCCTTCTTGTCCAATTGGAACACATCTTGAAAGTTGCCAATTAAACCCTTAGCCTTGGTTTTCTGGTCGGCGGTCAAGTCATGGAACGATGCGCTAGCGGCCGCCGCCCGCGCCGCCGCCCGCGCCGCGACCCTGGGTTCGCTACAATATATTATTATTATAAAAGTAGGCAGTGTAAAAAATTTAGTAACGTCAAAAAAGGCAATAAAAACTGATTGAAAGAAATTTGGATTGTATTATTGAACCCCTTTTACCAGATTAACGCGAGGAGCAGTTAACTATTAGTAAAAGCTTCGACAAGAACAACTAGGTAATTTCAACAAAACAATAATTTTATTAATTGCATTCTATGGACTTACGAAACTTATTTTTCAAATTGTGGCATATTCAATCGAAAAAACGAACACTATTGGGTACAGGAAAATTTACATGTGTCTATTCAACGGCGAAACCAAGTTCGATTTGGTTTTAATGTTTTTGTAGCATACTGGGAAATCGGTTAGTCGGACCCAAAATATTTTATGGTAATTTACCCGCCCAGAGGTATTTGGAAATGCTTCAAACATCGTTAGAAGATTTGCTTGATGATATACCTTTGGCACAAATTATTAGAATATGGTACCAGCACGATGACGCTCCAGCACATAATGCTCGAAATGTTGTCAATTATTTAAATCAACGTTTCAACAATAGAATTATATCTACTGATACTCCCGTTTCATGGCCAGCAAGATCACCAGACTTAACAACACTTGATTTTATTTATGGGGAACTGTAAAATATAAAGTATACGGAAGCAATAATATTTACAATAATGTAGAAGAGATACGTGAAGCAGTTGTAAATACGTTTAACAGTATTAATAGAAATACATTGCGAGCAGTAAATGGCAGTATGGGGTCGTTTCACATTTTCTGTTTTTTTTTCCTGAAAGTCTACCGTCTACAATATATGTAAATAATATTTTCATGTCATTTGGGTACATTGTTCTGTAGATATAATTTTTTGAAAATGAACTTCGATTTCAAATCTCAACAGGACGCCATTTGCCAATACGACACAAATCAGAATGATCAGCTCACTCTTGCGGACGAAATGTAAACTTCGTTCACCATACTTTACCTAAATTTATAAATATATTACACTGTGATGTAATTTCAATTATATTTCACGCTTACAAACCTGTAGTTGTACACTAATATAACCAAAACAAAAACCTGCGTACATTTCCACTGACAACTATATAAATTTTAGGTTACCTTACATCACGAAGAATAAAATTATACTTCGTGCTTTACACTGACGTTCAACTTGTAGCGCCTCGGTGTACGGGCATGTGTGAGATGTATCTTTGTGTGAGTTTTTGATTCGTGACGTCACGAAATTGGAAGCGCGAATATCATATAACAAAGTTATGAATGAAAAGTATTATATTTCGGCGTACATTATATTGCAATATGCTTAATAAGTGTTGCAAATTTCATATATGTAAAAAAAATCGAAACATTTTTTTTAAATGACCCCATTGTTATACGCTCTCGGTTATGTTTAGCTAATAATGGCCAGTATTTTGAGCATTTATTATAATTTATTGTTTTAGTTTTAGAAGTTTTGTTTTTGTTTGCAAAATAAAATTCACCTGCATTTGTTTTTGAGCCTTGTGACGAAGCAGGGCTTCGCACAAAATAACCGGGAAAAAAAAAACGTAAAGAAAAGCTTACTGACCTTTTTTAAAACATCGAAATACAGCAGACTGCCAATAATTGTGTCAAATCCGTCTTGCAGTATGCCCGAACTTTATGGATCTTTCATGATCGTAATTTCCGTTTAAAGACATTCCATACCTACAATACATAGTTTCTTTTTAAGTATTCTAATTAGGGTGAACTCAGGGATGAGAAATTGAGTTGACAATGATGATTTCTAGACATGAAAATGATTTTGACACCTTGGCAGGTTAAAGACTTGAAAACTTAAGTAAAAGAAAAGTATTTTTACATGTAAATAAGACTCACCCCGATCTAGTATAAGATGAACAATGTTCTTAATGTATTGTTGGGTATAATTTATTCTCTCCACATTGTAATTTAACTGTGCAGCGATCACATTGTTACTGACCCTGTAAAACTTATATTTGTGAAGCTATTGATATATAAATTTTTCTTTACAGTTTTTAGTATAAATACTCACAAATGTAAGTGTTGAAAACCTAGTAAAATGTAGGGAAACACGTTTTCCAAAATTCACAAAATTTTACAATGTGCCATGTGCAAAAATAACCTGTCAAGATTTGTTTGTAAACATAGCGTATAAAAGCCGGCGAGCGCTAGCGGTCAGGCAGATAGTCCGCAGTAAGCGAGATATAGGCAGTTCCGTGCAGTAAAGCAGCTACACTCCGTTCCCGAGCGAGATTTTTGAAAAATCGTTTTTCTTTGCGAAAATTGGGATATCGATGTCGTAAGTACCGTTCCTTATTTACCGTTTTTCTGTTAAAATATCGTGGTATTTTAAATATCGTTATACCCAGTTGTGGGTGTCATTACGTTCACAATTATAGTATTGACGTCCGAGAGAACCTCGATTCCAGATCGAGAGAAAACCTCGACACTGTTGAGAGACGCCGTACGCCCTCGGAGCGTCAGACGCTTAAATTGTGACGCCGTGTTAGTATACGCCTTATTGGAGTTCACTATAGTCCAACAGCCGTCCTCGAGAGTTTACCTCGATCTTGGATTGGGAGATCCTCGTCTTTGGTCGAGAGACTGCGACGTCCTTGGCGCCGCGTGACTTTGTTTTGCTTATCATACCCAATTGTGGGTGTTGAACGTCGCTGATTGCAAGTCCGCCACCAAGAGACCTAAACCCTGCGGGGTAGGAGACAGACGCCGACCCTTGGTGAGGAGTCTAGACTTGTAATCACGACGCCCGAGAAACTAGGAACCGTGTAGCTAGTTTTGATTAGCCACCCCGGTCGTATACTCCGACGCCCGACCGACAGCCCGTTTTTAGAGTAGTAGCGTCGCGACGCCTAGCGTCGTTTTTTTCGCGACCCGCTCAAACTGCAAGCAAGATCACTCCCCGGTGCTTGGTAGCCAAAATCAGTCAAGAACGCGGATCGACGCCGACCGACGCCGGGCGTCGATGTTAAGGAAAATAGCGATTCGTGCATTTGGTGACTTACTGAGACTCGCTGACCATCCTGCTTCGCTGCTCGCACGCTTGTGTCTACAGAAACGCAAATATTGGGTGAACCCTAAGTGTAATTTACATCAATAAAACCACGTCTGATCCTATACTGTGTTTGCTTCCATTTCCTGGACAAAACCCGACTCTGCTACCCGAAAACCGTTTGGCGCCCGAGGAAAATAACGCCAAACTCCTTGCGCCCAACCGCAAAGTTCGTCGCAAGAATTTGGCGCCCGAACAGGGACAAAGTAAACATGGGGGGAGAAGACTCCGAAGACAGTACCCCGCAAGGCGGAACCGGTAAAACTAGTTGGATATACACACTGAATAAGGAAGCGCTCCAAGAAGAGTTACAGCGATTTGGACGGGACACGACCGGAACTGTAGCCGAATTACGAACACGTTTGGTGGCGCTCGTGAAAACAGCAGACACGAAGGTCGAACGTGCGGGAAGATCTGAGGATGAACAAAAGACACTTTATAACCCACGTACTCCAGTAATAGTATGTGAGACGGTGCGAAAGTGGAATCTACACTTTGACGGAAAAACCGACCCAGTTTCCTTCATCGAACGTCTGCAAGAACTGCAAACTAGTTACGGCATTGCTAAAGAAGACCTTGGGTGCGCTGCCTGAATTCTTCCGAGGTAATGCCATCCTATGGTACAGAAATAATGTGAAGAACTGGACCACCTGGGATGACTTCGAGGCAGAGTTCAACCAGTATTTTCTACCCGATCAGCTACAAAAATTGGAAGATGAAATTAATGAGCGTAGACATAAGATTGGGTATAGAATATATCACGGCTCTACAGACCTTGATGAGACGACATGGCGGTTATAATATCGAGCAACAGTTGTACCGATTATATAAAAATCTCCGACCAGAATACCGGCAGCGTATACGCCGGCAAGACCTAACCTCCATCCCCTCGCTACTGCAGGAGATTCGCGAATATGAGGCCCTGCAGAAAGAGATCACTGCGAGCCATGGGGGGACGAGAACAAGAAACATGACCAACGTATATGCCAGCGGCCCTGTATCCGCGTCCAAGGGGGCCATATGTTGGAGATGCGGCAAGGAAGGGCATTTCCGAAGCCAATGCCGTAACCCAGCAAAGCTGTTTTGCTCCCGATGCAGAAAACCGGGGGTACTGACTCGAGACTGTGGTTGCGCCGCTCCGTCGGGAAACGAATAACGGAGTGCGCCGCCAGGTGGAAGTCGCAATCCGTGGAATCTGGTGTGTCCTTACTGTCCGCTCTTCGACAGAAATGGGACAACCGAATCCACCTGCCATTGAAAATTGGAGACAGCGAGGTATTAGCCCTGGTGGATACAGGGTCTACACTGTCATATATGAACCAGCACGTGGCGGCAATATGTCAAAAAAAGGGGTCTTCACCATGGAGTACAGGGATGACGGCAGCACAAATGGCCAATGGGGAAAAGGCAGCTATTACTGCGGGTTACCAGGTGCGCTGCCAGGTAGAGGGCAAATATCGCACCCTACAACTACTATGTATGCCAACCCTGGCAGTCCCTGTTATTTTAGGGATGGATTCGCTACGCCTGCTGGGTGTTTCCCTTAACATCGGACCAATCGGTACGAAGTGCCAGATTAATAAGGGGATGGTGGCCACCGTGACAACGGCTGCAACCACGAGAGGCCCATTAGAACAATTATTGAAGCAAGAACTGCCGAAATTTGAGACCCTGCGAGGCTGCACTCCCTTGGTCACGCATCGAATCCGATTAAAAGATCCAACTCCATTAAAACAACGATATCGGCCTCGGAACCTGAAGATGCAGGCGATCATAAACGAGGAAGTCGACAAGATGCTGGACGAAGGGATCATTGAAAGGTCAGGGAGTGCGTGGAACTCGCCGGCAGTGATTGTCAAGAAAAAGGATGGGAAGCCTCGATTCTGTATTGACTTTAGACGCCTCAACGAAGTAAGCGAGAAAGACGCATACCCATTCCCGTTCATCAACCACATCTTGGGCAAACTTCAGCAGGCATCCGTCTTTAGCACCCTGGGTCTAAAACAAGGGTACTGGCAAATACAATTGGATGAGGACAGCCGACCCCTAACCGCCTTTACCGTCCCAGGGCGTGGGTTGTTTCAATTTACCGTGATGTCCTTCGGGTTGCACGCCGCTCCAGCCACATTCCAGCGATTATTGGACAAGGTAATCGGCCCGGACTTGGACCCAGTTGCTGTTCCTTACCTGGACGACATTATTGTCGCTAGCCGGAACATGGATGAACATGTCGAACATTTGCGGGAAGTCTTCAAGAGATTGCCAACTTGAAAATAAACCCCGAGAAATGTGAATTCGGCCAGTCTTCCATTAAGTACTTGGGACACATAGTATGTGGAGCAGGAATACAGACCGACCTCGATAAAGTAGCCGCCATTCGCGGGATACCACCGCCGACATCTGTAAAACAGGTACGTCAATTCTTGGGAGCCGCAGCTTGGTACCGTCGCTTCATCCCCGGATTCGCGGAGATCTCCCAACCCCTCACCCAACTGTTGCATAAGGACAGGAAGTGGTACTGGGGCCCGATGCAAGAGGAAGCATTTCAGAACATCCGTAATGCACTAGTCACGGCCCCCACCTTGGCTTATCCGGATTTCAGCAGACCTTTCATACTACAAACTGACGCATCCGGTGTGGGTTTGGGCGCCGCATTAGTCCAATATGGGGAGAAGGGTGAACAACCGGTAGCCTACGCCAGCCGTACGTTACATGGAGCCGAAATAAAATACTCGGCCACTGAGAAAGAATGTCTGGCCATCATGTGGGCAATATAAAAGATGCGAGACTACCTGAAGGGTTACCCTTTTACCGTGGTAACAGATCACCAATCGCTGAAATGGTTGAACCAGCTGGAGAATCCACCCGGTCGCTTGGCTCGGTGGGCCATGTTTTTGCAACAATTTGACTTTACAGTCCAATACAGGAAAGGAAGCCTTAACTGGGTAGCAGATGCCCTCTCCAGACAACCACTGGATGCGCAGGAACCGTTAGAGGCCGAATTATTTACCACCGCCCCAGAATGCCCCTGGTACGACAAAAAGGTGCAGGAGGTGGAGAAGCAACCCGGGAGTTGGCCAGATTATTGTATGCAAGACGGGCGATTGCGGAGGAGGATAAACTCCAACTCAGACGCAGAGGAGGAGAGTACCTGGAAGCTATGCGTACCCCGACACGAAAGGCTGCGGGTGCTACAAGAAAACCACGATCGAACCGAAGCTGGACACCCAGGAATTACCAGAACCGCAATCCGCATTGCACAATGTTATTATTGGCCCGGGATGTTCAGAGACATTCGACGGTACGTACGGCGGTGCGAGACGTGTCAGAAGTTCAAACCGTGTCAACAAGGCCAGGCTGGGCAGATGAAACCCCCGCGGATACGCGAACCTTGGGACACGGTAGCCGCTGATATCATGGGACCCTTTCCACGATCCAAAAAGGGAAATTCATACCTACTGGTTTTACAGGACCGTATGACTAAGTGGGTAGAGTGCAAGGCCCTCCGGCGCGCTACAGGGAAGAATATAGTTCGCGCACTGGAAGAATTAGTGATATTCCGGTTCGGGTGTCCCAAGACTGTAATTACTGACAATGGCACCGAATTCAGTAATAAGGATTTGAGACAAACCCTCGCCGCCCTGCACATCAAACACATGCAGACTCCTCCATATACGCCGCAAGCGAACCCCGTTGAGCGGGTCAACAGGGTTTTAAAAACCATGATCGCTCAATAGTGCCAGAGGGATCAGAGGGAGTGGGACGAGCACCTAACCGAACTCACGATGGCCATTAACACCAGCCGCCATGACTCCATCAACTTTACACCGGCCTATTTAAATTATGGGCGGGAACCAATAATGCCCGGACTCTACCACGAAGTTGGACGAGGAAGCCAAGATCCAGAAAGCTCTAATGAAGTTCCAGAGCAATTAAAGCAGCGACTTCAGAAGTTAGGAGAACTGCAGAAATTGGCCCGATTAAAAATGTCGAAAGCGTCCCAGGACCAGTGCCGGCAATACAATTTGCGCCATCGGGCATGGCAATGCCACTTAGGAGACCGCGTAATGCGACGCGAACACCCGTTATCCTCCGCCGCAAGAGGGTTTGCCGCGAAACTCGCGCCACGCTATTCGGGGCCTTGGACGTTTGTCAAGAAATGGTCCCGAAACGTATACGACCTCCGGGGTGACCATGGTCAAAAGCTAAAACGTATTCACGTCAAAGACTTAAAACCGATTCCCGCAGATGCCACCGACGAGGCCACCAACCCCGATCAGCGTCGCACCGTGGATCCGCTGCCGCACCCAACCAGTCCGGGTGGGAGGAAGGGCAAGGGGCGGGATGTTGACATCCCGTCCCGGGTGCGGCAACCTGGAGCAACATCATCAGCCCCAGAGCCACAAGCACCACAAGAAGAACGCAGTCGGCCACGGATACGTATCCTGGAAAATATCCTGGTCAGGGCCGCGGCAGAACCCAGCTTCCCTCCCCTAGTCCGCCTACACGGCCGCCCTTTAAAGCGGAAACGACCGGCGACGAAGTGGGCACCGGGAAGAACGGGCGAGGTCCTCCGGCAAGCTCTGACGGATCGGTTGAGCCCGTATCCGTGGGAATCTGTCCCAACCAGCCCCAATCGAGACGTCATCGACTTGACGACCTCCCCGTTGCCATCGGACGAGGAGTCCGTACCTGAGGTCGTCAAGCACACCGCCGCCACAACTCGTCCGCAGCCAGCCCAAACGGGAAAGGGCATAGAGGACGCTCGTCGGGAGCTAGAGGAGCTCTTGTTTGGCCTGTCATCAGATACCGACGAGGACAGTCCGTAGCAGGTATGCCCCTGTCCCCCTGTGCCGTGTAGTGCCACGCCTGACGGAACGTTTACGCGAGTGCGACCGTGATGGACGTTTTAGTTAAGTTTGGGTAGTGTTTGTTTTGGGATTAGTTAGTGGGAAATATCGGGTTTTTTGGGTTTTTTTTTTCTCCCCGAAGTAAGAGGGGGATGTGGCGAAGCAGGGCTTCGCACAAAATAACCGGGAAAGAAAAACGTAAAGAAAAGCTTACTGACCTTTTTTGAAACATCGAAATACAGGAGACTGCCAATAATTGTCTCAAATCCGTCTTGCAGTATGCCCGAACTTTATGGATCTTTCATGATCGTAATTTCCGTTTAAAGACATTCCATACCTACAATACATAGTTTCTTTTTAAGTATTCTAATTAGGGTGAACTCAGGGATGAGAAATTGAGTTGACAATGATGATTTCTAGACATGAAAATGATTTTGACACCTTGGCAGGTTAAAGACTTGAAAACTTAAGTAAAAGAAAAGTATTTTTACATGTAAATAAGACTCACCCCGATCTAGTATAAGATGAACAATGTTCTTAATGTATTGTTGGGTATAATTTATTCTCTCCACATTGTAATTTAACTGTGCAGCGATCACATTGTTACTGACCCTGTAAAACTTATATTTGTGAAGCTATTGATATATAAATTTTTCTTTACAGTTTTTAGTATAAATACTCACAAATGTAAGTGTTGAAAACCTAGTAAAATGTAGGGAAACACGTTTTCCAAAATTCACAAAATTTTACAATGTGCCATGTGCAAAAATAACCTGTCAAGATTTGTTTGTAAACATAGCGTATAAAAGCCGGCGAGCGCTAGCGGTCAGGCAGATAGTCCGCAGTAAGCGAGATAAAGGCAGTTCCGTGCAGTAAAGCAGCTACACTCCGTTCCCGAGCGAGATTTTTGAAAAATCGTTTTTCTTTGCGAAAATTGGGATATCGATGTCGTAAGTACCGTTCCTTATTTACCGTTTTTCTGTTAAAATATCGTGGTATTTTAAATATCGTTATACCCAGTTGTGGGTGTCATTACGTTCACAATTATAGTACTGACGTCCGAGAGAACCTCGATTCCAGATCGAGAGAAAACCTCGACACTGTTGAGAGACGCCGTACTCCTTCGGAGCGTCAGACGCTTAAATTGTGACGCCGTGTTAGTATACGCCTTATTGGAGTTCACTATAGTCCAACAGCCGTCCTCGAGAGTTTACCTCGATCTTGGATTGGGAGATCCTCGACTTTGGTCGAGAGACTGCGACGTCCTTGAGGACTGGCACTTGGCGCCGCGTGACTTTGTTTTGCTTATCGTACCCAATTGTGGGTGTTGAACGTCGCTGATTGCAAGTCCGTCACCAAGAGACCTTAACCCTGCGGGGTAGGAGACAGACGCCGATCCTTGGTGAGGAGTCTAGACTTGTAATCACGACGCCCGAGAAACTAGGAACCGTGTAGCTAGTTTTGATTAGTCACCCCGGTCGTATACTCCGACGCCCGACCGACAGCCCGTTTTTAGAGTAGTAGCGTCGCGACGCCGAGCGTCGTTTTTTTGCGACCCGCTCAAACTGCAAGCAAGATCACTCCCCGGTGCTTGGTAGCCAAAATCAGTCAAGAACGCGGATCGACGCCGACCGACGCCGGGCGTCGATGTTAAGGAAAATAGCGATTCGTGCATTTGGTGACTTACTGAGACTCGCTGACCATCCTGCTTCGCTGCTCGCACGCTGGTGTCTACAGAAACGCAAATATTGGGTGAACCCTAAGTGTAATTCACATCAATAAAACCACGTCTGATCCTATACTGTGTTTGCTTCCATTTCCTGGACAAAACCCGACTCTGCTACCCGAAAACCGTTTGGCGCCCGAGGCAAATAACGCCAAACTCCTTGCGCCCAACCGCCAAGTTCGTCGCAGCCTCCTTGATTTGATTTTAAATTAAAATATTGAATATCTTTAATAAATTTTTATTCAAACAAACGTTGTAAAACATCGTCGAAAAGAGAAAAAAATAATCTATTAAACCATATAAAAATCCAATATGGCGCCCATTTAAAATAAGAAAGGTACTATTATTATCTTGGAAACCACCATCTTGAATTTTGTTCAGACATCATTTTTGAGTTTCTCGCATTAAATCATGTAACTTTTATAAGAAACATTTTTTTGTATCTTTTATAATAACGGAGTTATTGAACATTTTTAAAATTATGATTTTCAGTTTTTTTTTAATAACTTTCAAACTGTTCGGAATTTTAAATATTTTTCAGCGGAATTTAAATTAGCACTAAAAACTGCACAACCTTGCCCATTTAACCGACCTCGTAGCTCTTATAGTTTCCGAATATATATATATATATATATATATATATATATATATATATATATATATATATATATATATATGTATATACCGGGTGTCCCAGCTCGACCGACACATGGGAGTTTTACATGGGAAATCAGTTAATTTTGAATAATATCTCCCCAGTCCAAGATATTAACTTGAAATTTTGTGTACTTATCGGAGAATATTAATTCTATGGATCACACTTATTTGAAATATGCAATTTCGTCTGCAGGGCGAGATTTATTAAATTTAAAATATAATATTTTCGTTCAAAATCAGACAGCCATGGAAGTAAAAGAAAATATTTATCTGACAGTTTATACCGGGTGTCCCAGCTCGACCGACACATGGGAGTTTTACATGGGAAATCAGTTAATTATGAATAATATCTCCCCAGTGCAAGATATTAACTTGAAATTTTGTATACTTATCGGAGAATATTAATTCTATGGATCACACTTATTTGAAATATGCAATTTCGTCTGCAGGTCGAGATTTATTAAATTTAAAATATAATATTTTCGTTCAAAATCAGACAGCCATGGAAGTAAAAGAAAATATTTATCTGACTGCTTAGTGAAGTATCACTGATTTTAATACTTATTCCCTGTATTTTAATATTATTTAAGTTGAATTTATTTTCTTTTTGTTAAATAATATACCAATATTACAAAAATATAAATATCGACAATGGCATGTCATTAACTGTCAGAACTGTCACATAGATATTTTTTTTTATTTCCATGGCTGACTGATTTTGAACGAAAATGTAAGATTTTATAATTTAATAAATCTCGTCTTGCAGACGAAATTACATATTTCAAATAATTGTAATCCATAGAAATAATATTCCCCAATAAGCATACAAAATTTCAAGTTAATATCTTGCACTGGGGAGATACTATTCATAATTAACTGATTTCCCATGTAAAACTCCCATGTGTCGGTCGAGCTGGAACACCCGGTATATATTGTGACGGAAGGATAAAAAAATTCAAAAATAAATTATATGTCACACACTTACCTCGGCAGCTCAGATTTGGTAGTGGTAGTGCTGGGCCGTAAGTTTGTGTGGGATAGGAGGTAGTGATAGGAGTGAAATGGGCGCCAGTTATGTCGAAATGAAAAATAGTGGACATAACACACTATCGGCTCTATCATGTAACTCATCGCTTATATTAATCGACGTAGCTTATTTTTAACTATCGACTATGTTTTAAGCGAGCATTGCTAAAATGCTTAATATATAACAAGTGTCGCTAAGACGATAGCTACACTTTAAATTTTACCGATATCGATAACAAATAAGAGTGACGGTAGTAACAATTTAGGAAAAAATATGTTTGACAACAGTGTAAATTTGTACATATGCGATTGTTTTGACATTTTTCTTGTCAAATTGATTTTTAAAAATAGGGTACAGTAACTCAAGTTAATGACATTTGGTTAGTTTTGTTCTGCCATCTATTGGTTGATTCCCAGAAGTTTAATAAAAATAATAATTTAGTTGGCTTTTAATTTTATACAATATACTTGACGTTTTGTAATAAATTGAGTACTTTAGTATGATTGACAAAAATGACAACTGTGAGAATATACTTCTTGAGAAATAGGTAGCAAATAAGTGAAAACAGTTATCTATTTCTGTGCAAGTTTTTGAGCGATTAAATTTTGTGTAATGGAATAAAGAATAGTGACAAACATTTTAATTAAATTTTGTAAAAGATTTGGGAGGGAAATTGGAATATGCAAAACGAATGGAAGTTGAAGTGATGACACATCTAGCTATAAGGTTTGTTTTTGTTATAAAGATATAAAATCGAACAGTTAGATATTTCTAAATGAATAATACGAAACATAAACACCGTAAATTTGTAGAAATTGTATACGCATGGAAATCAATGTCACCTTTTATTACAAAAATATGAATTTACTGAAACTATGCAATATTATACTCAAAATTGAGAAGAGAGAAGAAAATAAGTTAAATTTTGACATTTAAAAAATGTCTTTAATATTTTAGAGACAGTTCGTACCTTGTCTTTAATTATTAACATATTAGCGAGTATTATTAGCTATGATCGCTTAAATATTTGATACAATGATAAGATTTTAATACCAATGTCTTTAAAAACGTTTAACTACGTCGCTTAATATAAGCGATGTGTTACATGATAGAGCCGTATGAAGGTTAGAATTTATTTTTATTGCAGCGTATAATCAAAGAAACAATTAAATTGCCTTTACAAAAAAAATGTACTTATCTTTTTTTTTTTGGGATAACAATTTGTTGGGCCCTGGAATTGGCCTTACGGGTACTCGGACTGGAGAGCAAGCTGAAGATGGCCGGGTAGTATTGGGGTAGTGGCAAGCACCAGCTATGTGACTCCCATCGTCGTTACAGCCCCGCAGGAAGCAGTAGCCGTGTGTTTTGATTGTGGACAGTGCCGTTGTGTACAGTGTAGGCGTGTATGTTAGTGGCTGCAGCCGCTGAGTGTCTTGTGGTAGACTTGTGTAGTGACGGCAACACTGTGGCTCTGTCGCGGTGTTTAGTGTAGTGTGTGGTGTAGTACCGTGGCCAAATTTCAGTCTCCGAACCCAAATATCCCGCGACCAAACCAGGACCAGGTGGACTAAATAACTTGAAAAAATTTAGGCAACAAATTGTACTGCAGATAATTATAAAATAAATTTGCAAACAATGGTTCGTTCATAAACACAAATATAACATTAATATTAACGCTAATAAAGAATAAAGAATTAGTTCTAAAAGAATAATAAAAAGATAGAATAAGGATAACAAGAAAGAAATGAAAATTGTTCGTTTTAAACCGGAAACAAAAGTTTCAATGATAGAATTGAATGTAACAATTTATTAGTTTTTCTGGCAATCGACTAAAGATAAATCAAACGGTAATAAAGCGATCTCCAAAAAAAATATAACGATAAGAAATAAATATTCAAAAATAAATTCTACAGTGACTATTAAATTAGCATAAGGCTTAGTCAAAATTCTATCAGACAGAGAGGCTAAACGAAATAAAATTTAAAAAAACTACATGGAGAGAATCGAGACAAGAAATAAAGTAATCAAAAATATGAACTGGTACTCACACTGGGTGCAGAGAAGCATGTGGCATCCGCCATTAATAAAGTAAAAAAATTTAAACAATAAAAAAATTATTATAACTCACCATAAAAAAATAGTAAATTATATCAACAAACAACACTAACTCGAAAATAAATGTATCAAACCGTGGATGACAAAAGATAATAAATTTTGAAACAAAATTTAGAAATTTCAAGAAACACACCTTATCAGCACCGAGTCTGAACCAAGTCTGCTCACCGTCTCACTTCGCACCGACCTTCAGCTCCAGCCGGAACTCGCCGCAAGAGATGTCGGGAATAATTTTTAGTAATAAGCATTTAAGTTTAAAATAAAAACCGCGAAACGATGTCGAAATCGTTTCAATATATATATATATATATATATATATATATATATATATATATATATATATATATATATATATTGTATTCTTGGGGTCGCTGGTTTTTTATTAACATATTCTTATAGCACAAACGAAGCACAAACGTTTGACATATAACTCGTCGTTTGTGCTTTATGTGGGATCGCTAGGCGTGAAGTGGGCGGCCACTTTTGATTTGATTATAACTATTGTATTCTTGGGGTCGCTGGTTTTTTATTAACATATTCTTATAGCACAAACGAAGCACAAACGTTTGACATATAACTCGTCGTTTGTGCTTTATATGGGGTCGCTAGGCGTAAAGTAGGCGGCCACTTTTGATTTGTTTATAATTATTGTATTCTTGGGGACGCTGGTTTTTTATTAACATATTCTTATAGCACAAACAAAGCATAAACGTTTGACATATAACTCGTCGTTTGTGCTTTGTATGGGGTCGCTAGGCGTGAAGTAGGCGGCCACGTTTGATTTGTTTATAACTATTGTATTTTTGGGGTCGCTGGTTTTTTATTAACATATTCTTATAGCACAAACGAAGCACAAACGTTTGACATATAACTCGTCGTTTGTGCTTTATATGGGGTCGCTAGGCGTGAAGTAGGCGGCCACTTTTGATTTATTTGTAACTATTGTATTCTTGGGGTCGCTGTTTTTTTATTAACATATTCTTATAGCACAAACGATGCACAAACGTTTGACATATAACTCGACGTTTGTGCTTTATATGGGGTCGCTAGGCGTGAAGTGGGCGGCCACTTTTAAATTGTTAATAACTTATTAATGCGAAGGGTCGCTGGGTTTTTTTGTAGGTCACAAATCGGCACAAACAAATCACAAACCTTTGATACATGATTTTTTGTTTGTGCTTTATAGTGGTCGCTAACTTCACGGACCCTATATTTCTTACAACTTTTTGCAGAAAACAAAAGCCGATCAACATAGACCATTTTCGTCAGTTCTGCACTTGAGCCTCCAACAAGACATTTCATTTGAGACCAAACATAATATATTTTATACAACTTTTTGCAGAAAACGAAAGCCGATCGACATCATATTTGTCAATTCTCTAAGCAAGCCCTCGCCGAGACCTTTCATTTGATTGCAAACACGACATATTTCTGACAATTTTTTGCAAAAAACAAAAGCCGATTGGCATAGATCATTTTTGTGAATTCTGCTCGCCAGTCCTCATTGAGGTATTTCTTTTAATACCATACACGAGATACTTCTGACAATTTTCTGCAAAAAACAAAAGCCGATCGACATGGAACATTTTTATTTCTGCACACCAGCCCTTCCCGAGACTTTTCATTCGATACCAAACACGACATATTTCTGACAACATTTTGCAAAAAACTAATTCTAATTGACGTAGAACATTTTTGTCATTCGTGCACACCAGTCCACATTGTGTAGTTTCATTAAAACCCAAAGACGACCTACTTCTAACAACTTTTTGCAAAAAACAAATGCAGATCGACATGACACATTTTTTGTCATTTCAGAACAGGCCCTTTAGTTAGTTCATATATTGGCAACACTGTTTTTATTAAAAAATTGTAGTTAATTTTTAATTTATAAATTACTATCGGCAATTCTAATATAACAGCTTCTATCTTCAGTTTAGTTCCTATAAGAATATTTGGTTTTTATTTAGTTACTTCATAACACGTTTGGCAACATTGACTTCTGTAATTTGAAACGTCATGTATGCTTTAGAATATGGACTAGCGAATTCTCGTCTACGCCGAGCATTCCCTAGAGCTCCGCTGTCAGTGCAAAAAACAAATACTAATCGACATGAAACAGTTTTATAATATATGCATGTCAGTCCTCACCGAAACCTTTCATTAGATTCCAAACACGATATATTTCTTATATGTTTTTTTTTGCTTTTTGCAAAAAACAAAAGCCGGTCGATATGAAACATTTTTCTCAATTATGCACGCCAGCCCTTATCGAGCCCTTTCATTTGATACCGAACACAACATACTTCTGATATTTTTTTTGTATAAAACAAAAGTCAATCTACATGGAATATTTTTACAATTTCTACAGGCAAGCCCACACCGAGAACTTTCATTTGATACCAAGCACTTTAAACTTCTTACAACTTATTTGTCAATTTTGCTCGCTAGCCTTCAACGAGACCTTTCATTTGAGACCAAACTCGACGTAACTTTGAGAAAATTTTGCAGAAAACAAAAGCCGATCAAAAATGTTAATTTTTTTTAATTCTTTACGCCAGATTTTATCGAGCCCTTTCATTTGATACTAAACACCACATACTTCTCACAACTTTTTCCAAACAACATTTTTCTGACAACATTTTGCAAAAAACAAATTCTAATTTATTTAGAACATTTTTGTCATTCGTGCACACCCGTCCACATTGTGTCGTTTCCTGAAAACCCAACGACGACCTGCTTCTTACATCTTTTTCTGAAAAACAAATGCAGATCGACATCGACATGACACATTTTTTTTGTCATTTCAAAACCGACCCTTATGGTTTTCTTTCTTTTGGTATCAAACACAGCAAAGAGTTCAATTTAATTAGGAACATTTGATTTTTATTTAGTTACCTTATAATTTGGCAACACTGTTTGTATTAAAAATAGTAGTTAATTTTTAAATTTATAAATTAATATTGTCAACCCTAATACAACTGCCACCATCTTCAGTGAAGTTAGTTTAGGAATATTTGGTTTTAATTTAGTAACTTTATCACACATTTGACAACAATGACTTTTGACATTGGAAACGTCAAAATTTATATTAATTAAATACGTTATGTTATAAACTTAAAATATTGGTAAAACCTTTGCTCAGGACTATTACTCATGATACTGTTTTCAAATCTTGAATATTAATGTGCTATTAAAAGATATAATCAGTTAAAGTTCATAGACAGATTGTCAAAAGTGACGGATGACAGCGTGATTCTTCTTAAATTTAGACATGGCCTCTGGGATTCATTGTTTCAAGGTACCAATTTTGCACAATTTTAATTTTTTTACTCGAAAACCACTCACAGTAAAAATATGAGACCACAAAAGGATCGTAATTCACATTATTCACTACAATCTAAAAAAGAAATACATCAATCCCTTGTATGGTTCAGGCTGCAGGCCTTTACAAAATTTACTCGATCTTCGTGATGAATCTATAGAGAGAAAGTGAATGTAATCGTTTAGTATAGGAGACTAGCGAATTCGTGATTAAAATAAATATAGATTAGGACTCATGCCTTTTATTATATAGGACTAACGAATTCGCGGCTACGCCGAGCATTCCCTAGAGCTCCGCTGTCAGTGCAAAGAACAAATGCCGATCGACATTAAACAATTATTTCATATTTCCACGTCAGGCCTCACCGAGACCTTTCATTAGATTGCAAACACGATATACTTGTAATAATTTTTTGCAAAAAAACAAAAGCCGGTCGACACGAAACATTTTTGTCATTTATGTACCCCAGCCCTCACCGAGACCTTTCATTTGATACCATACACGATATACTTCTGACAACTTTTTGCAAAAAACAAAAAACCGATCGACATAGCACATTTTTGTCAATTCTGCACGCTAGCCCTCATCCTTCAACGAGACGTTTTATTTGAGACCAAACTCGTCATACCTTTGAGAACTTTTTACAGAAAACAAAAGCCGACCGGAATGGAACATTTTTGTCAATTCTGCTCGCTAGCCCTAAACGAGACTTTTCATTTGAGACCAAACCCGACGTACCTTTGAGAAAGTGTTGCAAAAATCAAAAGCCGATCATCATTGATCATTTTTGTTAATTCTTCACGCCAGCCCTTATCGAGCTCTTTAATTTGATACTAAACATCACATACTTCTCACAACTTTTTCCAAACACGACATTTTTCTGACAACATTTTGCAGAAAACAAATCGTAATCTACGTACATTTTTGTCATTCGTGCACACCAGTCCACATTGTGTTGTTTCATTAAAACCCAAGGACGACCTACCTCTAACAACTTTTTGCGCAAAACAAATGCAGATCGACATGACAGATTTTTTTTTGTTTTTTCAAAACCGGCCCTTATGGTTTTCTTTCTTTTGATATCAAATACAGCAAAATGTTCCATTTATTTTATTTAGGAATATTAGATTTTTATTTAGTTACCTACTTCATAATTTGGCAACACTGTTTGTATTAAAAAATATTGGTTAATTTTTAAATTTATAAATTAATATTGTCAATCCTATTACAACTGCCACCGTCTTCAGTGAAGTTAGTTTAGGAATATTTGGTTTTAATTTAGTTACTTTATGACACATTTGGCAACATTGAGTTTTGACATTGGAAACATCAAAATTTGTATTAATTAAATAGGTTGTGTTTTAACCTTAAATTAGTTGTAACACCTTTGCTCAAGACTATTATACATGATACTGTATTTACTTCTTTAATATCAAAAATTGATTGTCAAAAGTGACAGATGACCTCGTGACTCTTTTTAAATTTAGACATGGCTACTAGGATCCATTATTTCAAGTTATTAATTTTGCACAGTTTTTATTTTTTTACACAAGAACCACTTACAGTAAAAATATGAGACCCCCAAAAGGCACAACTACACATTATTCCCTGCAATTTAAAAAAAAATTTACAACAATCCCTTTCATGGTTCAGGCAGTTAGGCTTGTGACAAAATTTGGCGATCGTCATGATGAAAATAAATAAACATCACGACACATGCCTTTTTAGTATATAGGATTAATATTTCTAATAACAGAATCTAATTCTTTTATAATATCCGGTTTTCATTTTTTATTATATTCTAAGTTCATTCGCTTTTCTAATGCCTCATTTGTATCAAAAATATATAACTGAGCATATTTTTCTTAATCGGATACAAACTTGTAGCTGATTCATATTAAATTTGACCATGAATGCAAAAACAATATGGTCCATACTCAGATGGTGGCGATAAGTTTGCCCCTATAGAAGCAAAAGCTGAGGCACTATTATATTTTCTGACATTATCTTTAAAATTTTTGCTATTTGTGTCTCTATCTAACATTATTTTTTTTATAAATTCTAGAAAGTCCTCTATTATATCTGGATTTAGTTTACCTTTCCGGCAACAGTGTGTAAATTTGCCATCTTGAGGTTTTCCGAGTGAAAAATTTTTGGACGAACAATATTTGCAAATAATTGTCATTGCCCCTAAACTATGCGGTTCAACATCTATCTCTAAACCTTTACTTGCTAACATATATGTATTACCTCGTGTATTACTATCTTTATTTAGTTGTCTTGCATTAATTTTATTTTCAGAATTTTTCTTTAATTTTGTCTGTTTTTCTAATAATGACTCATTTTTAATTAAATTTGAATAGTTATTTCTATGACGTACAAAACGGTCTAATTTTTGCTCGTCCTTTCATTATTTGTGTAATTTATAAAGTTACATTTAAGTTTATCTAATCTTTTCAATCTCATTTCAAGTGTTTCGTTTTCTCTAAGATTTATATTATATTCTTTCTGTTTTTCTATTCTCTTGATTTTTTTGTCTAATGATTCATTGTTTATTTGTTTTTTATTAATTTCTTTTTGTTTATTTATGCATTGAGTTTTAATTTGTTCTGTTTCATTTGCTTTACGTTTTAAATAATTTTCGTGTAATTGTTGCTGGTGAGTGATTGGAATCATTACTATTTGACGGGATCTAAACATCTGAAGATGTGATCTTAATTTCTGTTTAATAAAATGCTTGTACAAAAACCGATAGCAAACATACCACAATCATAGTTATTTATTTGGTTGTTGCTATACACGAACAAACTTAACGGATGGTCTAAACGGAAACAATTTTTCTAAATATATTGTTGCGTCCTCATTTAATTTTTGCGAATTTAAGCTATCATAAATATTAATTACGGAGCCATCATAATATGAACCTATTCAATGTCCAATGCCACCGATACTACAACCACGTAAAAATATTATTTGAATATGCTGTGTACCTTATGGTATAGGAACAATGCGTTCTTGTGCTTGTATATAAGCAGTACTCTGAGGTCTAAATTGTGAAACATATTGAACTATCGAAAAAAATGTATCAATATAAATGTCTTCTAAAAAACCATGGGAATTTATTACTTTATCTAAATCGTGACTTGTTAGATTACATTGATACAATTGATTTTCAAATTTTGTATTTTTTAAATTTAAATTATTTACTTTCCCTTGATTAACATCAATTTTTTATCTTTATTTCAACCTGCTTACCTAATCTAGAAATCTCTTTTAAATTTGATGCCACTAATTTTTCTTTATTGTGATCTAAATATTTATTTGATTCTAATATACTAAATTCTATACTTTTTTTATTTGCCATATCGCTATTTATTCTGTTGTTTTGTTTGTAAAGCTATTTTTTTTCTTCTTTTGATGGTAATAAGTTTAGAAAATGAATTTATATAAGACTTATTTTTTCGGAATACGATATAAGTATATGTTCAATTTAAATTATATTAGACTTTAATGAATTCCCAGGATTTATTGTAATGATATAGGATTTATTAAAATTTAATAAGATAAGATACTTGCAGTATTTGAAATAAAATATTGTAATTTTATTTATTTTTTTAATTTTAGTTTGCAAATTATAAATAAATTCCATATTTATAACCTAAAACTATATGATATCATTATTACTGTGCAGAATTTTGTACCAATGATATAAGTAATAGATTATAATCATGATTATCGAACTTGTAGAATACCTTATTACTGCATACAGATAAATAAATTGATCTGAATTTATATTATATATATGTGGTGGCTAGAACGCCCCTTATGGGGCTGCGCCGCTTCTTTACGAAGCTCTCTAGATCCTTTTAACAGGGGGATCAGCCCTTCTTTCCTTTATATTATATCTTCGAACTTATCGTCTTCCATATTTTCCTATTTCCTGCTTTTTCTTTCCAATTAGTTATACCTGCATTTTTAAGGTCCTCCGTCACTTCTTTTATCCACGTTGATCTCGGTCTTCCTCTTCTTCTTCTCCTAGGTTCCCAACCTAGTATATTGTGAATCATTGCTTCCTCTCCTGCTCTCCATATGTGTCCTAACCATTGTACTCTCTGTTGCTTGATCTTCCTTACTATGTCTTCTCCATCTATGTCTTTTAGTATTTCGCTATTCATTCTTGTTCTGTATTCGCCATTATCAAGTTTGATTGGTTCCAGTATTACTCTCAATATTTTCCGTTCTATTATTCTCATTTGCTCTTCCTCTTTTTTTGTCATTGTTAAGGTCTCTGCGTCGTACAGTAGCAAAGGTCTTATCAATGTCTTATATATTTTCATTTTTGTTCCTTTAGTTAGTATTTTACTTTTTAATAGTGTTTTGTGTATGTGGAATGCTTTGTTTGTCGCAAATATTTTTTCTTTTATTTCTGTTTCTCTGTCTCCTGTGTTTGTTATCATAACACCTAAGTATTTATATTTCTCTACTTCTTCAAATTCATGCTCTCCTATTTTTATTTTGTTGTCCTTTTTTTGTTTTCCATATCTCATCATTTTTGTCTTACTTTCATTTAGTTTTAATCCAACTTTTTTTCCTTCAGTTACTATTTCGTCAATCATGTTTTTCATTATATCTCTTCTTTTTGTTATGATGACAACATCATCTGCATATGCTATCATTTGTCCACCGTTTCGTCTAATTGTGTTTTTGTTTATTTTCTTTGTTACGTGTTCTATTGCAAGGTTGAATAGTGTTGCTGATAGTGAGTCTCCTTGTCTCACTCCCTTGTTTATTGTGAATACTTCTGTGTCCCCATTTCCCGTCTTTATGCATATTTTTGAGTTTTTCATTGTCATTTCTATAAGTCTTCTCAGTTTGGCTGCAATTTTTTGTTCTTTCAGCGCTGCTATCAGATTTTCTCTTTTTATTGAGTCGAACGCCTGTTGAAAATCTATAAATAGCATTTCAATTTCTATTTTAGCGTTATGTGCTTTTTCTACTATTTGTTTCAGCGTGTGTATTGCATCTACTGTTGACCTTCCTTTTACAAAACCGCATTGATACTGCCCTATTTTATTTCTTGCTGCTCTTATCAATCTCTTTTGTATTATTGTCGACAGTATTTTATAAGCGTTGTTTAAAAGTGTTATACCTCTATAGTTTCTACACTCTTTGAGGTCTCCTTTTTTGTGTACTGTTATTATTTGTCCGACATCCCATTCCGTTGGCATCTTTTCTTCCCTCCATATTTTTGCTATTAAATTATGTATTAGTTCATTTATTGCCTCTCCTCCATACTTTATGAGCTCCATATTTATCCCGTCTAATCCAGGTGATTTCCCATTTTTACTGCTTGCAATTATTATTTTTACTTCTTCTATTGTTGGCTCTTTTGTTATCTCTTCATCTGTTTCCTCTTCTTCGTCTTTTTCCTCTTCTTTCTCTTCTTTCTCCTTTACTTCTTCTGTATCTGTGTCTTTTTCGTTAAGAAGTTCTTTAAAGTAATCTTCCCATACTTTTTTATGTTGTTCTTCTGTTTCGGTTATTTTTCCATTTTTATCTTTCATGTTTGTTATACTTATTTTATTCGTATGTTTTTGTCGTCTTATATTTTGATAAAAACGTTTTGTATTTCTATTTGTTCTTTCTTCTTCTATGTGTTTCACCTTGTCCTCCATCCATGTTCTTTTGTATCTCCTTAGTACTTTGCCACATTCCTTCCTTATTTTTGTATATTCTTCTTTGTCTTTTTCGTTTTTTGTTTGTATCCATTTTATTCTTATTTTTCTTTTTCTTTCTATTATTGTTTTACACTCTTCATTGAACCATTCTTTTCTGCTTACTTTTCCTTGTACGCCTATGCTTTCTTCAGCAGCTTTTAGTATGCACGTTTTTATTTTGCTCCATTCTTCCTCTACGCTTTCACTTTTCATTTCATTATTTGTTATATATAATTCTATTTTTTCAGCATATTCACTCCGTCCTTGTTCATTATTTAATTTATCTTTGTTCCATTTCACCTGATTTTTTCTATTCTTGGTCACTCTTTTTATTTTCTGTTTTATTGTGGCGCATACCATGAAGTGGTCGGAGTCGACGCAAGCTCCTCGATATGTTCTCACATCTCTTATTGTTGTTTGTCTTCTTTAGTTTATTAATATGTGATCTATTTGTGAGTGATTTTTTTGGTCTGCTGACGTCCACGTTACTTTGTGTTGCCATGGATGTTCATATTTTGTGCTGCTAATACTCATGTTTGCACTTATTGCGAGATTACATAACCTTTGTCCGTTGTCATTTGTTGTTCCGTGTATCGTATGCTTTCCTGCTACCTCTTTGATATATTCTTCCTTCCCTATTTGTGCGTTCATGTCTCCTATTATTAATATTACGTCCTCTGCTGGTATTTTTTCAATTTCTTCTTCCATTTTCTCGTAAAATCTCTCTTTCTCTTCTTTTTTTGCATTTTCTGTCGGAGCATACGCATTTAATAATGATATATTGAATGGGTTTGCTTTTATTCTTATATACGCTAGTCGTTCGTTTATTGGTGTAAATTGCATTATGTTATTTTTTATTTTATTCATTACCATGAAAGCTACTCCGTACTGCCCTTGTTTTTCGTCTCCTGAATAGAGTAGTGTGAAATTATCTTTGTTTATCTGTCCGTTTCCTTTCCATCTCGTTTCTTGTAGTCCTGCTATATGTACCTCATATTTCTTCAATTCTAAACTTATTTCTGTCATTTTTCCTACCGCTAACATTGTTCTTACGTTCCAAGTACTAATCTTTATTATCTTATTTTTATTATTTCTTTTATATTTCTTTTTTTTTGTTTTTATGTCTAGTTTTTTGGAACAATTCCTTTTTTTTCCTTTACCCAGGTGTGTATCTTCCCTTCTATTGTTATTTTCTGATATCCAATTTTTACACTTCTTCCAAGTTCTTTGTGTTCTCTTGAGATTCTGACAAGGTTTTTTTTGTATGTTTCTCTCTTCTATTGTTAAGTCATTGTTCATGTATATTCTTTCATCCCTCAACTTTGATTTGTTTTTCATTATTTCAAGTTTTTCGGCCCATGTGTCTACTGTTGCAATTATCATATCCTTTTCTTGATTAATGGTTGCTGCTGTTTTTATGCTAATTTTAATTTCTAGTTTTTTATTTATAAATTCTTCGATATATCTGCTTACATTTCTAGTGTTCTTATCCATTTTCAAGCCTATTATAATTATATTATTTTTCCTTTTTGTTTTTTCTTGTTGTTCCATTTTATTTTCCATTTCTTTTAGTCTATCATTTATACTTGATGTTTCTTCCTTGTCTATTTCCTTCTTCTCCTTCTTTTTCTCAATTTCTTCTAGTCGTTGTTTTATGCTTGCGTTTTCACTTTGATCTGAATTTACTGTTTAAAAAATTATGTCATAAAAATGAATAATAATATAGGATAAAAGTGTAATGACTTCTGTACGTGTCTCAAATTTATGGGTTTGCCCAACCAAACCAAATATAATGTAAAATTTAAAAATTTATTATTTATATAATGTATTTAGTTTGTTGCGCGGCACATCTACGTATAATCATAGAAGATATTGAGACAATGATACTATAATTAAAAAAATATACTAATTTGTCGCAACATAACTTTTGAGAAACACTGACCTAAAGTACATTTTAAGTGATTTTAGCCTAATATAAATTATAGCTTTTACCCGTCAGATATCAGCTTCTCTTGAATTATAAAATTTCAATACTGCATACAATATAGATGTATATTATGTTATGTTATTACACTACAAATACACAAATACTATATTTTATGGTGATTTTCTCAACACTAATTCTATTGGCACAGGGCATAATGTGAAACTATGCTTTTCACAGAAAGTGATAAAACAATCACTAAGGGCCTTGATGCCTTGAAAGAGTGATTGAAAGTGAAATTAAACTTCCGGTTATGCTGTTGTAGTTCAAAAATGTTATCCTAGGAGCTATGACAAAATCTTTTTAAAATTCTTCTTATTATTCTTAAGTGAATCTATCTGGATTTTTTTTTAAATGAAATATTTTATAGCACTTTAATTTACATCACAAAAACAATCAATATATTAATATGAAAGAATAAGTTATTGCCTGTAAATAATCAATATTTGATTACAAAAAAAATTGATTACAACAAAGAGAAATTATTGCTCAAAATTTTACAGTTACAATAAATTAAAAAAAATACTTACAAGAAACTGTACCTAATTGTTTAAATGTCTGATCTAATTAAATTTACGAAAATTGCATAGATTTTCTTTACTAACTTAACTTTTCTGCTACTCAGTCTCCATAACAATAAATCATATCGTATTAAGAACAACGTAGTTAAAATTTAAAGAAAATATTTATTTTGGCCCATATACGAGCATAAAATTTTTTAACTATAATTATTATTTTAATCAGTCAATTTTGCAAAGTGACAGTATATTTGTCAAAATTATTAAAAGAAAAAAAATTAATTAATTATACTAGTTAATTTTTAAATAAACAAATTGTTGTAGGTATTAAGAATATTTCGTTTTATTTAGTAATTTGGAAAAATTGAATGTCATGTAATTTAAAATGTCAAAAATTAAATTTGGCAACACTGTTTGTATTAATAAATAGTAGTTTTTTTTTTTTTAATTTATAAATTAATATTATCAATCCTAATACAACTGCCACCGTCTTCAGTGAAATTAGTTTAAGAATATTTGGTTTTAATTAAGTTACTTCATCACACATTTGGCAACATTGACTTTTGACATTGGAAACGTCAAAATTTATATTAATTAAATACGTTATGTTTTAAACTTAAATTAGTTGTAACACCATTTCTCAAGACTATTATACATGATACTGTATTCACTTCTTTAATATCAATGTTCTATTTGAAAATACAATCGTTTAAAGTTCACAGACTGTTTGTCAAAAGCGACAGATGACAGGTTGATTCTTTTTATATTTAGACATGGCTTCTAGGATTTTTAGTTTCAAGATTGTTTAAAATTTATAAAAGTGTGTGGTTTTTATTAATTTACGCAAAAACTGCTCGACGTGAAAATATGAAGCACCAAAAAGGCACATCTACGCATCATTCTCTACAACTTGATATTATTATACATATCAATTTCATAAATTAAGACTGTAGGTTTATCCGAAAATTTGGTGATCGTCGTGATTAAAATAAATATAGATTAGGACTCATGCCTTTTAGTATATAAGACTAACGAATTTGCGGCTACGCCGAGCATTCCCTAGAGCTCCGCTGTCAGTGCAAAAAACAAATGCCAATCAACAAGAAACAGTTTTTTTTATATCTGCATGTCAGCGCTCACCGAAACCTTTTATAAGATTCCAAACAAGATATACTTTTAAAATTTCTTTTGGTTTTTGTAATAAAAAAACCCCTGTCGACATGAAACATTTTGCTCAATTATGCACGCCAGCCCTTATCGAGCCCTTTCATTTGATACCAAACACAACATATTTCTGATATTTTTTTTTGCTTAAAACATAAGTCAATCGACATAGAACATTTTTGAAATTTCTACAGGCTAGCCCGCACTGAGAACTTTCATTTAATACCAAACAATTTAAACTTCTGACAACTTTTTGTAAAACGAAAAGCAGATCGACATGGAACATTTTTGTCAATTCGGCATGCTAGCCCTCAACGAGACCTTTCATTTGAGACCAAACTCGACATATTTCTGAGAACTTTTCGCAAAGAACAAAAGTCCCTCAACATAGAGCAATTTTGTTAATTTTTCACGCAAACCCTCACCGAGACCTGTGTTTTGATACCTAACACCACATACTTCTGAAAACTATTTGCGAAAAACAAAAGCCGATCGGCATAGAACATTTTTGTCTATTTTGCACGCTAGCTTTCAGACAACTTCTTGCAAAAACAAAAGCCGATCGGAATGGAACATTTTTGTCAATTCTGCACATTAGCCCTCAACGAGACCTTTTATTTGAGACCAAACTCGACATACCTTTGACAACTTTTTGCAGAAAACAAAAGACGATCAGAATGGAACATATTTGTTAATTCTGCACGCTAGCCCTCAACGAGACCTTTCATTTGAGACCAAACTCGACGTACCTTTGAGAAAATTTTGCAGAGAACAAAAGGTGATCAACATTGATCATTTTTGTTAATTCTGCACGCCAGCTCTTATCGAGCCCTTTCCTTTGATACTAAACACCACATACTTCTCACAACTTTTTCCAAACACAACATTCTTCTGACAACATTTTCAAAAAATAAATTCTAATTTACGTACAACACTTTTGTCATTCGTGCACACTCGTCTACATTGTGTCGTTTCCTTCTTAGATGAGGTATTACTCGATGCTCCTGGTGAATCTATAGATATATAGTGAATGAAGCCTTTTAGTATAGGAGACTAGCGAATTCTCGGCTACGCCGAGCATTCCCTAGAGCTCCGCTGTCAGTGCAAAAAACAATTGCCAATCGACATGAAATAATTATTTCATATTTGCACTTCAGGCCTCACCAAGTCCTTTCATTAGACTGCAACCACGATATACTTCCAATAACTTTTTGCAAAAAACAAAAGCCGGTCGGCATTAAACATTTTTGTCATTTATGTACCCCAGCCCTCACCGAGACCTTTCATTTGATACCAAACACGACATACTTCTGACAACTTTCTGCATAAAACAAAAGTCGATCGACATGAAACATTTTTATCATATCTGCACGCTAGCCCACACCGAGACTTTTCATTTGATACCAAACACTATATACTTGTGACAACCTTTTGCAAAAAACAAAAGCCGATTGACATTGACAATTTTTGTTAATTCTGCACACCAGCCCTCATTGAAACCTTTCATTTGATACCAAACACCATACACTTCCGACAACTTTTGATAACTTTTGATAACTTTTTGCATATAACAAAAGTCTATTAACATGGATTATTTTTGTCATTTCTGCATGCTAGCCCACAACGAGACCTTTCATTTGATACCAAACATGACATATTTCTAACAGTTATTTGAAAATCAAAAACCGGTCGATGTAAAATATATTTGTCATTTATGCAAGTCAGAAAACATTTATATAGAAAACATACATTTTTAAAATAATTTTAGAATTTTACAAAATTAATAATTAATATCAAATATAACATTAACTACAATGACATAATAACAATAATAAACTCTCAGATAGAATTTTTTTTTATTTCCGTAACTGTCTAATTTTTGCCGAAAAAGGTACATATTATATTTAATATATTTCATACAATAGACGTGCGGTTCCATCGGTTATGATTTTATCTGATGTAGAGTTGAAATATGAACAACTTTGTACTTTTGTAGTTTTGCTCTAAATATATCAGGAGAGAGAGTATTCGCAATTTTTTAAATACTTGGTTTTGTTAAGTGATCATAACTGTCAAATGAAATTAAAATAAAATTTAAAAAATAATGAAATATTAAAATAAAAATTATAAATTGTTTTATTTCATTCATTATACTTTTATTCACATATTTAATTCAAGGCACTCTAATTCCAGGTTAAACAATGACTTGTATTTTGTTTCTTTCCGTCATGACATTGTTATTATTGTCATATTTTAATCAAATTAATATAAAACTTCAGATGCATTTTTCTCAAAAAAATCGTTATGTTAGGGTATGATAATAATTATATCATTGAATTCAGAATAATATTCTCTATTGAATAAGCAAATGAAAAAATAGGTTCACATTTAAAATAAAAAAGTTGGGACACGTATTTTGAGAACCACTGGTTTTATAAAAAATTAGTTTGTCTCATGTTAATAGTGTTGTAAAATAGAAATTGTTTGCTAATTTAACTGACTTTGTAGCTCTTATAGTTCTCGAGATAGCAATAGTGGACAAAATAAAATGAACTCCTTTATACACATAATTTTTATAGGTTTAACTATACCGTTTAAACCAGTATTTGTATAATTTGTTTCTGTATACATCTGAGAAAATCAATAATTTTAATAGTTTAAAAAAATCACATAGATGGCACTAATTAAGAATTTTATTGCATCTGCTAATGAAGGAATCGATATAATTATTAAATTAATTTAATATTTTTATATTTAATTTCATATGTATATGAATTAAAATATTATTATTATATTAACTGGTAGTGATAGTGTTGTTATATTTATTTCCAAATCACAAGTATGATGTGAAAAGAAAAAACCTGAATCTCCAGAGTAAATACAAAGGGCTCTTATAATATTTATTATTGAAAATTATGTTAGGAAATAAATATAATAATATTGTAACGTTTTATTTATTTAGGTGAAGTGTAAAATTGATTAAAACACTAATATTTATATAACTAAGTTTAATTAAAGAAATATGAATTATAAAGAATAATGAAAAATAACTAACACTAAGAATTAACAAATATAACACTAATTTAAGACTAACATATATCAATAAAGACTTAAACACTAAGATAATTTATTTAAATAATTAGAACTACGCAATATTTATTTCAACAATATTGATATCACTCCTTATTTATATCACCATCTGTTCACTACACGTATCAATACAAGACTGTCCTCGCGATCTTTTACTCGGGGTATTTATATAAAACGCTTCATTCTCGAATATTCGGCGACCCTTCTCGAATATTCGCCGATTCTTCTCGAAATTAGAAAAATGGAGAGCGGGCGGACGTGTTCTGACCTGTTCGCTAGCGGCCGCCGCCCGCGCCGCGACCCTGGGTTCGCTACATTGCCCCCTTAAGACTGTTTTGTCCCGGAACAGTTCGTTATGCCGAAATCTGCATGCATCACGCCTGGTGCATCTGGAAGTCTTGAAGATGTAACAGTCGACGGTCCGTTTGAGCACTTCTTGCCCGGTAGAGCTGAAACTGCAGACTGGAATTTCCACTCTGGTACAGCGGAAGATTGTTTCTAACATGCTTCTAACAATCCTCCAATCCAAACCATCTAGTCCACAGCCTATCTTCGGTACTGCCAGCTTCATGATGTTGTTCTTCAAAATATGGTTCTTCATATCGCACAATGAGTCCCATAAACTGCGGTATGACGGCTTCTGATATGAGTATTGTTTGGTAACCAGGTAGTAAAGGTATCGCTTGTTTTCTACGTTATCATCCTTCAGTTGTAGCGTTTTTCCAACAGTTGGACGTTGGTTGGCCAGTTTTTGTACTCGTCCAAATTTTCTTTTAAAAACTGAAGCGATGCCGCGGGACATTTTAATATCTTTCGCTACACAATGTGCGAGGGAATACTCTGGGGACACGGTGAACAGATCTCGTTGTTCTTCTCGTGTCACGCCATACCGAGCCTTATGACCAGTAGAATGACTTTCCATGAAGTCTTCAAATGTGGGTTCCTCAGCTACAACCCGGCGAACCGTCGCTCCACGATGATCGTCAAAATTATCACCAGCAAAAGGGGCTAACCGATTGAAGTGGACTACTCTCGGCTTTCCATTAGGTGTTTTCCTAATTCTGTAAACCACATCATTTATTCTCTTTACGATCTCGTAGGGACCTTCCCAATTCTTTTGTAGCTTCGGTGATAAGCCACGACGTCTTTGTGGATTGTAAAGCCACACCAAATTCCCAGGATGAAAACCACCTTTTTCAGCCTTGACGTCATACTGGTCCTTCATCCGATCGCTGGCACCTTGAATGTTTGTGCGGACTTGTTCATGGATGTCATTCATTCTTCTCCGTAAGTCCGTTACATAGTCCTCCCCGGCTAGATCTTCACCGGGTTTACTGCCAAATACCAGGTCGCATGGTAAGCGCAACTCCCGCCCGAATAAGATGTTAGCTGGTGTCTGCCCTGTTGTCTCATGCACGGATGAACGGTAAGCCAACAAGAACAGATGAAGACGTCGGTCCCAGTCTCGTTGATGGTTAGAGACTACCTTTGACAAATACCGATTTATTGTTCTATTCATCCGTTCAACCATGCCATCAGACTGCGGGTGTAATGCAGTAGTTCTGGTTTTCTTTATTCCTAATATCTTACAGATATTTTGGAACAGAGCAGACTCGAAATTCCTTCCTTGGTCGGAATGTATCTCTCGCGGTACTCCAAATCGGCAGATGCATTCTTTTACCAAGACTTCAGCGACCGTTACGGTTTCCTGGTTGGGTAATGGATAGGCTTCGACCCACTTAGTAAAGTAGTCCATTACCACTACTATGTATTTATTTCCATCATCAGTTTCGGGGAATGGTCCGGCCACGTCAATCGCAATGCGTTCAAAGGGACTTCCAACGTTATATTGGCGCATAGGAGCTCTTCTTTTCCTTTGTGGCCCGTTACTTCCCGCGCAGACCACGCATTTCTTGCACCACTCTTTAACATCTTCTTTGCAATTTGCCCAGTAAAATCGTTGGCGCAACCTCTCGAGGGTTTTATTTACTCCAAAATATCCAGATCCGTCGTGGATCTCCTCCAATACTTTCGGTACTCTATTCCTAGGGATTATCAGCTGGGTTCTACTCTCAGTACCTTCAGTATTCTCTATGACACGTTTCAGGAGGCCCTCTTCAACAACAATAGAGTCCCACTGCGCCCAGTACGATTTTACACTTTGTGAGTGTCGTGCAACATCTTCCCAAACTGGTCTGCTATCGCCACGTTTCCAATCTAGTAAGATTTTTAAGTCCGAGTCATTCTCTTGGTCCTTGCGAAGGTCTTCCGTTTGCCAACTATCATTCACTACTGTTGTTCTGGCGATGGTAGAGAGTTTTCCTTCTAGACGACTGCAATGCTTGCATTCGTCCTGGCAAGGTCTTCTTGATAATGCGTCAGCATTACGATGGGTTGTACCTGCTCGATGCTCAATAACAAAGTTATATTCTTGCAATCTTTCAATCCATCTAGCTGCTTGACCTTCAAGATTCTTAAATTGTGGCAGCCATTTGAGAGCAGCATGGTTAGTTCTTATAAGAAATCTTCTACCGTACAAATATTTGTAGAAGTGCTCCACGGATTTCACGACTGCCAAAAGTTCTTTTCTGGTGACGCAATAATTCCTCTCTGGTTTTGACAAGGTCTTACTAAAATAAGCAATAACCTTCTCTTGTCCGTCTTGTATCTGGGAAAGAACGCCACCAATTCCAATGTTGCTGGCATCTGTATCTAAAATGAATTCTCCTTCTGGTAAAGGATAACTTAGGACAGGTGCGCTTGTCAAGGAATATTTAAGTTGTTTGAATGCAGCTTGACAGTCCATCTCCCAGATAAATCTTCTACCTTCTTCAGTAAGCCTTGTCAATGGCTTCGCTATGTTGGCAAATCCAGGTACATAACGTCGGTAGTATGTACAGAGACCAAGGAAACTTCTCAATTCATGTTTATCCCTCGGTACTGGCCAGTCACTCACAGCCCTTATTTTCTCCGGGTCAACTGCAATACCCTTACCAGAAACTACGTGTCCAAGATAATGAACTTCTTTTTGAAATAAGTGACACTTCTTTGGACTGAGTTTCAGGTTAGCCTTCCTCAATCTTTGGAAAACCTCTTCCAAGTTCTTCATGTGGTCCTCGAACGTTTTTCCTACCACAATAATATCGTCGAGGTAAACCAAACATGTTTTCCACGACAGTCCAGCCAACACGGTTTCCATAAGTCGTTCAAACGTTGCAGGGGCATTGCAGAGTCCAAATGGCATAACAGTAAATTGCCAAAGACCGGTACCGATGGTAAATGCCGTCTTTTCTTTGTCTCTTGGGTCTAAATCTACTTGCCAGTATCCGCTCTTTAGATCAAGAGTAGAGAAGATCTTTGATCCTGCCAATGTGTCCAGTGTATCGTCTATTCGGGGTAGCGGGTAGCTATCCTTCTTCGTCACGTTGTTAAGTTGACGATAATCGACGCAAAATCTTGTAGAGCCATCCTTCTTCTTTACTAGCACCACTGGTGAAGCCCATGGACTGCTTGAAGGTTCAATCACACCTTCCGTCCTCATGTCCTCTATAATTTCTTCTGCTTCTTCCCGCTTCGCCAGTGGTAATCTTCTTGCTGTTTGGCGGATGGGTCTTGCGTCTCCGGTGTCTATTTTATGATGGACTACATTGGTTCTTCCTTTGTCCTTCTTATCAAATTGGAAAACATCTTGAAAGTTCCCAATTAAATTCTCAGCCTTGGTTTTCTGCTCTGCGGTCAAGTCCTGAAACGATGTTGGCAGCTCCTTGATTAGAATATCTGGAACTTTACAGGATGTGTTGTCTTTGGCTGTCACAGTGCGAATAATCGATGATACCGTTGAGCATTCTCCTACTATGGTCCCTTTCTTCAGTATAACGGGATAAAAATTTAAGTTCATTACTCGAACTGGGATTATCTTGTCGCTTTTGAGCAAGGCTTTTTCAATTACAACTCCAGTCCCAGTTTTGGCATCATCGTTTTTCGGCTGGAGCATGACAATGTTTCCCTCACAGAAGCTACCCTCTAGCTGTGCTTCCACGATTGATTCACTCCTTTCTGGGAGGGTTACATCTTCCGTTATTAATACTCGCATGGCATTGTCGTCTCGTGGATTTAACACCAGTTCTTCATCATTGACCATCATCACTCCATTCTTCAGGTCAAGTTTAAATCCATGCTTTTTCATAATGTCCATGCCGAGAATGAATTCATCTTCTACATCAGCTACCAGCACACGATGTTTAATGCACGTTTTTCCAACAGTGATGCTCAAATCTATTTCTCCAGATGCGGTAGCTTGTTCTCCGGTGGCTGTGCGTATCTGCCACTTTGTTGGAAGTAGATGTTTTCTGCACAGTTTTCTTGCTAAGTCGGGTCTGATTATTGTTTTTGTCGCACCCGTATCTAGCAACATTTTGAGCGGCCTGCTGTCGATAGAGCCGTCTACATAGACACTGTTAGCTTGATGATGAAGGGATGCGACATAACTAATGGATTCTGGGGCTACTGGAATACGGGTCGACGATTGCTCCTTCGCATCAACCCGACTTAGTTTTCCGATTGCCTTTCTTCCTTTCTTGGTTCTACTTTCCTCTGTTGTTTTCTGCAGAGCCTTTGTGGGTGACCTACTTCACCGCAATTCCAACAGCGGAGTTTCTTTCTTCCAGAAGCATGAATTTCGGATGTAATACGTCGTATCCTATCATCTAGGTCCTCGATACTCTCAGCATCGATATTTCGCACTCGCGACTGGTTACGTGAAGCTTGTTTGGCTGCTTCATGATCTAAGGCATATGAAAGTGCGTCAACCAGAGTTTTTGGTCGAACCAATCGCAGTGCTTGTTGAGTTTCATTGTCACGGACCCCATAGATAAATGATTGAGTGGCCAGGCATTCCAAATCACTGTCAGGAGCTGTGGGATGTGCAAGATGAACTAAACAAGCTATATCAGCTTCGAATTCTTGAAGGTTTTCTTTAGAACTCTGATATCGGTTCCTCAGTTGCGTCTGGTACACTTGCTCCAGATGCGCATTGCCATATCGCATATCCAATCGTTTAAGAAGTTGTTCGTAATCTTCTTGTTCATCTTCTTTTAGCGTTTGTAGGATATCGATGGCTTCTCCACGCAGCGAAACTGTCAACGCTGTAGCTTTTTCTTTTGAAGTCCAGCCATTCGCTTTGGCAGCAGCTTCAAACTGTTTTAAATAATTCGGCCACGATGTCTTGCCGTCAAATTCTGGTGTTTTTATATGGATTCTGGAACTATTTTCTGTTTTCTTTTCCTGAATTTCATCATTTGAATTTGATACCGCTGGTGACGTAATTTTGGAGACATTTTTTTGTAATTCTGCAATCCTCATATCGTATTCATCTTTCAAATTTTTCAAATTGTTTGCCATTTTTTCTTCCAGTTTATCTTCTAGATTTCTAGAACTTTCTATCAGTTGTTCGTTCAATTTTTCTTCCAAAACTCTAGAATTTTCCATCAGCTCTTCTTTCAATATTCTGGAACTTTCCTCAAACTTTCTAGAATTTTCTATTAACTCTTCTTTCAATATTCTGGAATTTTCTGTTAATTCTTCTTTTAGAGTTTTAGAATTTTCCGCCAACTTTTGTTCTAAAGTTTTATAATTTTCTAGCATTTTTTCTTCCAAATTTTCCGTCAAAATTCTAGAATTTTCTATCATTTGTTTTTTAATGCTCTAGAATTTTCTTCGGATTTTCTAGAACTTTCCTCCAATTTTCTACCAAAATCATCAATTTCGAATAAAAAGTCATTAGGATTTTCACCAGCTTCTATAAGAGCTTGCCGTAGACGATGTTGTAGAACAGACTTGGTTCCCGAAGTCTCCAACTCTCGTTCTTCCAGCTCCCTCTTGAGATCAGCCACTTTTAATTCACTTAATTTTACTTGTTTAGTAGCCATTTTATTTATTTTTATTTACACTTCACAGTTTATTAACCCTCACACCCGCAATTTCGAATACAAACTCATCTGGATTTTCACCAGCTTCTACTAAAGCTTGCCGTAGACGAAGTTGCAGAACAGCCTTGGATCCCGATGTCTCTAACTCTCGGTCTTCCAGCTCCCTCTTGAGATCGGTTACTTTTAATTCAGTTAATTTTACTTGTTTACTCTCCATTTTATTTATTTTTATTTTACACTTCACAGTTTTTAATAACCCTCACACCTGACACCAATTGTAACGTTTTATTTATTTAGGTGAAGTGTAAAATTGATTAAAACACTAATATTTATATAACTAAGTTTAATTAAAGAAATATGAATTATAAAGAATAATGAAACATAACTAACACTAAGAATTAACAAATATAAACACTAATTTAAGACTAACATATATCAATAAAGACTTAAACACTAAGATAATTTATTAAAATAATTAGAACTACGCAATATTTATTTCAACAATATTTATATCACTCTTTATTTATATCACCATCTGTTCACTACACGTATCGATACAAGACTGTCCTCGCGATCTTTTACTCGGAGTATTTATATAAAACGCTTCATTCTCGAATATTCGGCGACCCTTCTCGAATATTCGCCGATTCTTCTCGAAATTAGAACAATGGGGAGCGGACGGACGTGTTCTGACCTGTTCGCTAGCGGCCGCTGCCCGCGCCGCCGCCCGCGCCGCGACCCTGGGTTCGCTACAATATATATAAATATGCGTTGGTAACATAAATGTATTTTATTTAGAACAATCTGTATGAAATATTTAAAAAAAAGTCGTGAATCTTTGGAATAAATGTAGATAGAAACTTCTTATCTCTCTCTACGAATAATGAAATGGCAAACGGTAATATAAAGCATGTGCTTTGAAAAGTGGACTTGTGTGTAATATTAGTCGGACTTCTTGACTTTAACGTTACTATTTTCATGTTAAGTATGGTTGGTTAGATAATATTACAACATAACAATTCCATTTTCATGTATAAAATATTAGTTGAAACTTGAAATACTGATCTCGCTTCACTTTCGGTTTCCAAGCCATAACACATAGCTCGATTACTATAAAAATTGTAGCCATTAATTCTTATCAACAACATTTTCATTATAATAATCATTGTCATATTTTCTCTGCACCAATATAATTCTAATGGTACATATGTACATCTACAATGAAAGAGTTCATTACAGAATATGTAGTATTATTGCGAATTTATTTATCGTATGAAATTTTTATTAAGGTTTTTATTTTTTGATTTCTTCTTTCTACTCATTTTTTCTTTACACTTCCAGCTCTATTTAATGTGCTTTAAATTTCGCTATAAGTATAATACTTTATGCACTCGTTTCAGACATAATTTCTTTGCTTATGTTTTGAAAATTGAAAAAGAGTGTCAAGAAAATTTCCAGACGTATTTATGTAGAATGATTTTATTGAAACTTTGTGATATTTTTCTAACTGGGTTTGTAAAGGCTTTTTTGTATTTTAGAATTCTTATTTAAATGTGACTTCTCTACACAGTTATAATTGAAGGTAAAATTACAGAAATAACACATATGTAAACAAATACTTTGTTTCTTGCAGTAGTTTCTTTGGTACAAGTTGTGATACACAATAAAATGCTATCTTCTTTATATTTATTAATAAAATGAAGTCTCTTTATGATAATACAGCAAAATGAATATCTAGTCTTATTGCTTTTATATGCATAATACAGTCTAATTCTTATATTTTCAGCAATGTCAAAATGACAAGATAATTTGACAACTTTATTTTGGATGCGTTCAAACTTGTGTTAAGTGTAAATTTTAAAATTCAAAGACACTTGTTAATAAATTTAATTAGAACACAATATTCTTTTTAAATAAAAATATTATAAATATAATTTAACAATTAACAATGCGCCTTTAGGATCCCGAAAATTTACATAAAGGGTAGCCAGCAATCAAAGCCGGCCATTTTCTTTTAAATTTTCGAGAATCTAAAGGCTCATTTTTAAATGTTAAATATTTTTGGTTTCTAAATAATTCTCTTTAAAATATATCTTATCATTTTAATAGGTACACTTCGTTTATGAAAATGAATTTTTAGATGTCAGATTGACAAATTTGAATTAATTAAAATAAGTGAAATATGTGAAATAATAATGTTCATAAAGTAATTTTTATTTACTATCCAATGAATATAAAGGTATAATATTATATTTTAAAATGACATATGTTTATAAGTACAGAATAATAACTAAAACTAACTGTGGGAACTTGCAAACCTTGCTCGCAACTTTCATCATCACAAATTTTTCCATAAATAATCATTTTTTAAAACTTTATGGTTGTATATGAAAGAATATATTATATTTACTCTTTTTATAGCATTATTTATGATAAAAATAGCTTTATTTAATTTCATATGATTACACTCTGAGCCTAATATGACATCTGTAAGTGATAAAAATTAAAAATGTACTTAAAAATATTTTCCTACGACCACTGTTAAAAATAGTATTTTTAACGGTTGCTCAGCAAGTTAAAAATAATAGTTTATAACATAGTAAATACTTTTAAAACGTTGTCATTGACAACGTGTTAAAAGAAAAAACAAATTTACTTTTAACACTTCTTATGTTCAGTTGTTCATAACAAATATATCATGACTTGTCATAAATGTCATTCTATAATACTTAGTTTTTATTTACTAATAGGTACATAACTGGGGTCGTAGGAAAAATAGTGTATGATATTTGTGTTAAAAGTGACATTTTATGAGTGAGTGGGGAAGTTTGGAACGAGGCGAAGCCGAGTGTAACAAACCCCACGAACGAAATTTATATCATAAATAACTATTATATCATACCTTAAATTAATATACAACAATTTTCAAACATTCTTTTCCATTAATCTGTTGGCTTCCTAAATATATAAATAAAAAATAAATAAATTATTTCGCAGTAAAAATATGAATTTTCATGCAATCCATTCACAGTCATATTCGACTAAGAGAATATGTCATCAAATGCATTTCTAGATTAATATTTGGTTTCAGAAAGTGTTTATAGTTTGAAATATTAATGATAAATGAATAATTGGATAGATACTTTGTTTTTGTAAACGTTTTCATCTAAAAAATAATCTCGTGCCATAACAAAATACAATGAAATTTTAAAAAATCTAATCGTTGTTGTAATCAACTACTTTCATCTGAAATTTGATGAAAGAATACATAAAGAATGTATAAAATCCAGTTACTTACAGTTTAATACAATCCAGATACATAAATCAAAATAATTATTGTACAATAAATTGTTAAACATTTCTTCCAAGATGGTATGAATGAAAAGATTGTCAGTATTTTTAAATAAATGTGTTTATGACTGAATACGACGTGCCTTGTTTGATTTCCAGAATTTATTTTTTTTGTCAATAGTATTATTATCCGTAATTTTATGATATTTCTTTTCTATAAATCAATGACACAAAATTATTGAACAATTCAGGTTTAATGAAATATGTATTTATATATGAGAAGTGTTTTAATAATAATAGATTTATTTAAATAAGATACCTTTTTTATTAAATAAAAACGACATTTTAATGTGATAATTTATTTGTGAATAATTATATTTCTTAAACGAAACTTTTATTATAATATCAATAAAATAGCAACTAATTTCACATTGATATAATATTTAAATGAAATATATTACCATGGATACAAACAGAATTTATTAGTTTGTGCTAATTATTGAAAAATGAGTCAAATAAACATCGACATGGATTACAAAGAAGAAATTGAAGTGGTAGATGCAGAAGAAAATACTAAATAATAATTTTATACTATAAATTATATTAATAAATTTACATTTTTCTACGGCAGCAACATTAACAGATCTGAAGCGTGAAATGGAGTAAGGATTAAGGTACGTGGATAAAGATAAAAGCAGTGGAAAGGAGGTGGAGAATAATGATAAAGCGGAAATGGAGAAGAAGGGAAAAGAAGAAAATAGTTCCCGCGGTAGAGGTGGTAGTTACCGTGGCAAGTACGCCGGCCGGGGCCGCTGGCGAGGGAGCTACCGCCGCTATCGCGGGAACCGGAATGCCCCCCCAGACCACAACCAACAGCACAGTAAGGAAGATGCATTAATATATTTATAAATTTTAATAACTCATACAAAATTTCTTATAGGATAAACGGCAGTGGTGGGCGATGTACCACCTCATCAATAATTTTATGAAGAAGTAGGATAGTTTTTAGTTTTAGTTTTAGATAATTAAGAAAAATTCTATGTTTTAGTTTTAGTTTGTATGTAGATATAAGTATTTTTTAAGTTTGTTTAGTATAATAAATTTAGTTAAGTTCTAAATTGTTCAATTTTCATTATTTTCTTCTAATGTTGCTTTGCTAAAGTGATTAGGAATGATTGTCCGTGCGCCTCGTTCTGATTTTTTGTTTGTCGCCTTGTTGTGATCGTGAACTACGATTAACAGATCGCATTAGCGTACAATGAACTTATAGAAAGAGCTTTATAATTGATAATTCCGAAGAAAAACAATAATAAAATTGTGGAGAGGGGATATGTGACCTCACGTAGGAGACTGAGGATTTGAATTCATTCGATAAAAATAATTTATCATAGAATAATGTACACTTGACAAATTATTCAGGTTTCATTTTTAAAAAGATGTACATTTATGTAAACACTAAACAGCCTTTGAAAATCATACGACATTGATAATGTTGACAGATGAGTACAGACATTTCAATGTGAACCAAATTTGATTCCATGTTATCTAGCTGTTGTAAATAAAAGTTGAATCTTGACAATTTTAACTACGTAATATTTTTATTATTGTAATCAAAATTCGATTTTTGTTTTAGATTATTGCATTCAACGAAAAGACATTTCAAATAGATCATTTTGAAGAACAAACTATAATAATTTGGTAAAGCATTTGTAAAACTTACATACTTTGTTCTTATAACAGATTATATTCAACAAAATACATAAATTGCTTGATATGAAAGTTATTATGATTACATCTGAGGAAGTATTTACAAGTTTTTTGGTTGTTGTAATCATATTTGTAGTTTGTAAACCTTTATATCTCGATTTATCATTGTTGTTAAAAATTAACTTCATTTAAACATGCCTTATGATAGTAGTAATCAAAGTTTAAATTTCATAAAATAAATATAATCAAAATTTGAACTTTGTTTTGAATTATTACATTTAACAAAAAAATATTTTAATGAATAATTTTGAAGAACAAATTTTAATAATTTGGAGAAGAGTTTCTAATATTTACTACATGCTTTGTTACTATAACAATTTTTAATCAACAAAATACATGATTTTTTCGTATAACTCAAAAACGATTAACCGTATAATCTAGAAATTTTGGTTATGGTAATTTTTGTCAATAGTGTTCTTATCCGTAACTTTATGTTATTTCTTTTCTATAAATATATTCTTGTTTGGATAACTTAACTTATGCCCGTTTGCACCAACAAGGCTTAAATTTTAAGCCAGACTTAAACAAAAAAAATCTAATCGAATTTTTGACAGTAATGTTAAATCACGCAATTTGACATTTTATTTCGATTCGATATTGTCTATTTAAGCCAAGCTTAAAATGTAAGTTATGTTGGTGCAAACGGCCATTAATAAATTAAAAACTATATCTCAAATGAAAACACATATCTAAATACAGCCAAGAAAATATAAAATTACATACTTACATTACAGAATGTAGTGTAATTTTACTTTTAAACTAATTTTACTATATATTTCTCCAAGCAAATACAAGACTTGCATTATGATTATTTGATTATAGCTGACGTTTTGACAAACGTCATATGTCATGAAAATTTAAATAATGTAAACAAAGTTTGCCGTAAATTATTATGTACAATGCACTTTTATGATGATCAGTTACACTTCAGTAGTATTATTATTATCAGTAATTTTATGTTATTTCTTTTCTATATTAAATATTATTTCTCTTCTATAAATAATGGATGTATGATCGAACATAAACCCTCACTTAATTTTTTTATTAGGAGAAATAGAAAAAAAATCTGTTATATAACAGTTTTATTATATTATATATAATATATAGTTCGGCACTGATATTCATACATCGACTATCAATTTTTAATTTTTATAAAATTATATTGATGAAATAAAACAGTAAGGAGGAAACATGTATTGTATTGTATTGTATGTATATGAGGGTTTAAGCGTTTTGTCGCTTTTTGTCAACGCGACCTAGAAGATCTATTGTGACACAGCCCTTACTTAGTTTTCCGGAAGTAGATCCAGATTTTTGATGAAGCTGATTAGGCCTCAAGTACCTGAAGTACTTGTTTCGTGACATGTTTTACTTGCATTTTAGTGATGCAGGTTGTCAGCCTACAGTCTCTGCAAGGCCAGCACACACCGAGCCGTTGTGCGGCAACCCATCCAATTGGACAGGGCGGGCTATGTTGCTTATCTACACGATCAGACAAGACACGCCACGACCACACAACCGTACTGGAAACATGTATATATTTATATATTTTTTCTATAGTGGATGTTAAAGTGCAATTTTATCAACTCAAAATAGTGGATAAAGTAGCACTTTAACTGCAAGGGTAGATAAAGTAACACTTTAATAGAACGGTAGATAAAGTACTTTAACTTTTGTTTATTGGAAGTACATTTCCATAACAACGCACACTACTGACATTTTAAAATTGTTCTTAAAAAATAATTTTATTTTTCTAATTCTTTTTTCTTCAAAATCTGCTATAGAAAAAAATAAAATTTTATACACGACGATAAAATTAAATTATCGACTCGCGAAACACTTTCCGCTTGTCGATAAAATATTATTTTATCGTCTTGTATAAAAAATAACTATTAATAACTCATACAAATTTTTTTACAGAATACAAAATAGTGGTGCGCTTTATATAATTTAATTAAGAAATAGGATATTTTTTTTTTCATTTTTTTTTGTTTGTAGATAAATATTTTGTAAGTTAGATTCGGTTAGATATAATAAATTTTGTTCTTGAGTCTAAATTTTTCATTCTTCATTCTTTTCGTCTAATGTTGCTTTGGCAGAGTGATCGGGAATGTTTGCCCGTGCCACCTCGTTCTGATTTTTTTTGTCGTCTTGTGATAGTGAACTGCGATTGAAAGATCGTATTAGCGCATAGTGAACTTATGGAAGAAGCAAAAATAAATGTGTTCAGGGTGATAAGAACAGAATCTGTAAAAGAAAATTATTTTTATTATTCCTATTAAAAAACGTATGAGTCTTTAAATTTTCTTATTTGCTTTTATAATTGATACTGAGAAAATACTATAAATAAATTCTACTCAAGCTCCATAGACAAGACTTTATGAATTAATTACTATTTACAGAAGTTATGACATATGGACATAACAAAAATAATTTTTATCTACTCCCAGTCTATAATTAACAGATTAATATGTAAATTGTGTGTAATGTATATCATTACTGAAATTGTGCGAAGCAAACCAAATGATGTTTAAGAAACCAATGTAAGTAAATTAAAGGTCACTTTCGTTATTAAACGATTTGTTAACGAGTATTGACACAATAGTCGCATAAAAACCAATTAATGCTAACAGCGATACAGCCTGTTGTAAAAATTATATTATATTTCGCGTCTTTTATATACAAAAATATTTAAAAAAATAGATTCTGTTGAAATTTCCAGTTAACCGTTTAAAAATTCAAATATTATTTGGAAACAATAGCACACATTTACAGTTAAAAGTAACCAATTCTTAATTACAATACATTATACTGGAGTTTTGCCCAGTTTTTTACTTACTTTTTTATTCCAATGAAAAAATATGAAGAAAATTTGTATGAAATGAAACTGACAACTAACTTTCGGAATGTCGGTAACATAGGTATCATAATTAAAAAATGACTACTAATTTTATTCCTTGGAAGCAAATTTTTTTTCATTGTAATACTGCAGTCTTTTCATTAACGATATTTAATTTTATTTCGTGTTTAATTAAAAATGAAATATAACTCTAGTAGTAATAAAATCTCCTTGAATAAATGTGTAATTTTATAGTTATATGAAACTCCACTGTTTGAGAACCGATTTGCTTCAAAATTTACTTCACACAACATTTATAAAAACAAATTTACAAATAACAATTAAAACTTTTTAAAACGACACATCGCTATTAAACATTTCTTTGTACTATAATTTTGATCAGTTAGATTTGATTATGTTATTATAAAAACGTTTCAGAACTGCTGTGCTTACAAAAGAATTTTTTATAATAAAACGTATGAATTGCATGTGTAAATAATGTCATTTTAAAATTAGGTTGTACTTGTATATTTGTTAGATAATAAAGTTAAAATTTACCTTATGAAGATGATTATTTCATTATTTTTACTTACTTGAGTTTCGACGATGTGTCACCATTTTTTTCGGGCGGGAAAATTAAATTATGCAGTACTGACCCAAGATGAATTTTTTGTTTATCGATAATACGAATGAATACGAAATATTTTTTTTAAGAAAATTGTATTAAAAGAAAGAAATTTGAAGCATTTAAAATCAGTTTTCTTTAACAGATGTATAATTATAACTTAGATACACAAAATAGGAAAGTTATACATTATTAAAATATTACAATAAATAATAATGACAATAAACTATGTAGTAAAAATCTTCTGGGCGGAACGAATTAGTCTTCAGGATTCCCTGTAAATGCTAACGGAAAACCGCCAAAAACGTTAGCAAAAGACGATAACTAAACAAAAAGAATAATGTGAAAGAATTAATCGAACCGGTAATAACACTTACATTATTTAAATACATTGGAATTGCCATTTCCACATAACTAAATAAATAAATAAATAAATAAATAAAGAGCGTTTTCCGACGAAGCAGTGGGCAAAACGACCAGTTCAGATTTAACCTTTTCAAATTTTCTTTTAGTTTCAGAGAAAAACGAAAATAGGTCGACTTATTTGAAAATAACTGGTATTATTTATTTAATTTCATTGACTGTCAATTAGGAAAATCTATTGTAATCGTTGAAAATGTTGTCAAAAAACAACGAATTTACCTAATTCAATGCTATGGCAATCGGTCTCATGTTTATCTTTGGGGCCGTTGGAAACAAATAGTTTATGCAAATTATCTTCGACCGAATGTAGAGAATTAGAAACGCTGTGACGTCTTTAACTCTGCGAAAGAAATTCAAAGAAGTTAAATAATTTCATCGAAGACTACAATTGTGCGCTCAACAAACCGTGAATCGATTGAGTAGAATAGTTACTGTTTATATTATTTTTGTTGTTAAATTTATGAAACTAAAGTTAAAGTCATGTTAACAATCATTTCTATGATAACGCAAACTTGTTTTTTGGGGCTTACAATTAGAAAAGTTCTAAGTCGACCTACTTTTGTCTGAGACTAAAAGAAAATTTGAAAAGGCTAAAACTGAATTGTCAGTATTGAAACATGTAAAAAGTTTTATTAAGAATACATGTTTCTCGTAAAATAAAAAATAAAAATGTTTTCCTTCTTTCTAACTCGATCCGATGATTTACTGTATATCAAGGCCACAGAGAATGTTAATATGAATTTTGACTTACTTTATTTGGACATTGCAAAGTTTTCTCGTAGAATTTGTCACGCAAAATTTGAAGAATGTTTCTTTCATTTCATGTAGTAATTTATATGTTTACTTTCTGAAAATACGACGAAATTTTCCTCCAGTGATCAAACAGATATGCGTTCTGTTAAATAAAAAATAGTAATTAGTTAATATGTTTTTTTTTTCTTTAAATATAAATGTATTTACTATTCTTGTTCAACTTCGTCAATAATAATAGAGTTTTTCCAATGGTAGCAGAATCGTCAGCGAATAGAGTGGTTTCCATTTTAAGTTCCAAAATATTCAATATCGCTTTCCAAAGGAGGTTATTCTTGACAAGTTTTCCCAAAAATATATTTTTTGTGAAACTGCTACCCTATAAACAATAAAAGTAATATAATAAAGGAAGATAATTTTTATTCAAATGATGCCTTCGTTTTAGAATGAATTCATTTTTCCAAAAATTGTTTAACATCAACGTAGTATACTCGTATATATGATTTGGACTAATAGTCCATATGCTTCGATTGAAATTGAATCCTTTTCTTGTAATATTGAATGAAGGAAAATTTCATCTCAGGATTTGATCCATTTTTCTATATTCAGAAAGAAATATTACTAATTAATAAAAAATATGTAAACATTGAACACTTTTTTATAAAAAAAAGTTTCGCCTCAGATGAAAGAACTTCTATATTACGATTTCAGATTGTAATAATTGCAATAGTCCAAATAATCATATAACTCGTATTTATAATCTTCGATGTACTCTATAGGTACAATGCAGTGTATCCTTCAGTTTCCAATATCTATAAATTGAAATTCACAAATGATATTTTTTTGAACATAAGAAAAACATACCATTTCACATCGTTGTGAATCATGAAGATTTTTGGTATTTGTGTATCTTTATTATATATTATGAATTTAACTTTTAAATAGTTACATTAGTTTAAGATTTTTCTACAATTTTTTTTTTAATTTTGAAATTTTGTTATGATATTATATATAATTTATTTTAATAAATTATTTGAGTTGCCAGAATACTTTGAATAATAAAAAGTTTAATAATTTACAAATATAAATGTATAACAATATTATTAATATTTTCATTTACATTTTAAGTTAAAGAATTATTTTATTTATGTTAAAATTATAAAATCTTTCATATAATATTAAAAATAAATTTTTATAACCTGGCAACTCTATTACATACAAACATTCACACAAACATTCATACTTTTGCGATTTATTACTCTCTTAATTTTCTTTTATTTGATCGCTTTGTGGTTTTTTTTTTATTATAATGTTGTAATATGCTTCATTAGTTTCATACCCACCAGCCGGTTTGTGACGAGTAATTATTATGAAGCTTATTTTTTCTTATTTATTGTTTTAATTTTTTTAACCACGGGCTATTATAATATTGAAGCAAAGTACAGCAAAAATCCCAAATACCACTGGTATAGGGTTTTAAAGTATTATGTAACAAGTCATTGTCTTGCCAAGTCTACCAAGGAATTATAGATAATACGGTACACATTATGTACATAAAAATGTAATTTAAAACAAAAAAAATATAAATTGAATGTACTCTTACCAAATAAATTGCAGTTAATATTGTACTTTTGTAGCTTTTTAAAAATGAAAATCTTGTTACTCAAAATCATACAACAGTGACAATGACTTAATTACATAACACTTCAAAACCCACCAGCAGTAGTTGGGATTTTTACCATACTTTGCGGTTTTGTAGTAGTATGTAGTATATTGCCAAATAAATGTGTATTTATATTCTGTTGCATGAATTTTGAGGTACAATGGTAGACTGCCCCGCCCACATATTGCGATTTATTATATACTTTTGTTTAACGTCACATTTCTAATACATATTATAGAGAGACGCAACATGTTTTAACTTAAGCCTGGTATTAGATAGTTTTCGTATAACGTCTTTATTTTTAGATGGTATTAATTAAATATTATTGACAGCAGTATTGTTTAAGCTCTATAACATTAAAGAAAAATATTAATGCAAACTAATGACTGTTGTATTATAATAAAAGAATGTTTCTTTAACCAAATAGAGGAAAAATGAATGGAATGAAATATAATTTGATTATATTTGTTTTTTAATATAAAAAACTAAATATTTTTTATAAACCTGCATATAAAATAAGTTTCCTTTTTACCATTGGATGTAGGGACCTTTTTATCAGAAAATAAAATTTTTAATGTACATATATTTTTTAAAAATACACTAAACCAGGATTTTAGACGTTATAGAAATTTTTTCTAATACTAAACCATTGCTTTATACTTTTTATTTTATTTTTGATTTTCATTGTGAGTATTTTCTTATTATCTTTTATCATAATATTTTTACATTTTCATTTTGTTAAGATTGTCAATGCTTTATATTTTTTATTTTATTTATTATATACTTATAATAATTAGTTTCATATAATTGCCTTTTATAATAATTCTTTTTATTGTACTTTCTTTTTGGCAAGGTCCGTAAAATTTGTAAAAGGCGCAATGGTTTTATCAGACTTAAGTTCTTTTTTTTTAATCTTTTACAATATTTTACGAACCACTTTTCATGTTGAAATAATTTTTCATTTTTATATTAATTACATGCAGTGTATGCAACGAAACGCAAAACTTTAACATGGGTTTTAAAAAAATTGCCTATACTCTCTTTCCTGATAGATTTAGAGCAAAACTATAAGAGTACTAACTTGTCTAACATAAAATTCTATTTCAGATAATGTAGAATTTAATTTTAAACAACTTTTTTACAGTTGTAGTTTTGTTCTAAATATATCAGAAGAGAGAGTATTCGCTATTTTTTGATATCTCATGATAAAGCCCTACGTTCCGCGTTTCGTTGCACACCCTGCATATTAAATATCTTGTATATTATATTTAACAAATCAAATATTGTCATCATAATAACTTTTTTATTATATTACATGTTTCAATTTATTTATGTCATTCATATTATTTTGTATCAAATTTATCAATAATGTTTCAACATGCTTTTAATTTATACTTTAAATTGATCTTTATTGCTTTCTTATATTAGATTTTAAAATTTTATTAATATAATTTTTATAAACATGTACTTGATATAATTTTTTTTTTGTTATATAATTGGTTCAGTGAGTAAAATGTAATTGTACATTGTAGTACTTTTCAACATGATTTTAATATATTTTACTTTTAACATAATAAAATAAATATTTCGTTTAATAGTTTTTAAATTATTTATAATATAATTTTGATATTATATTTATTTGATTCATAATCATATTTAAAATTTATCAATTGTTTCCAAAGATTTCTACTTGTTTAATTTAATAGTTTCAATTTATTCATTTTATTTCTTTTTATATTATTACATAAATTTTTATTTTATTTAGCTTAATAGTTTTTAATTTAATTATAATACAATTTACATATTATTGCTATTTCGTTCATAGTCATTTAAAATTTGTCAATTATATTCATTGATTTCTACTTGTTTAATTTAACATTTTAAATTTATATATTTAATATTATTCCTTTTTATATTATAACATATTTTTAATTTACGTTTCAAATTTATTATGAATATATTTACATACTTTTATTTTATACTTTAAATTGATCTTTATAGCTTTCTCATATTTGATTTTTAAAATATGATTTAATTTTTATAAACTTGTATATGAAATTTTTTTGTTATATAATTAGTTTACTGATTAAAATGTAATTGGACATATGTTGTATTTTTTAACATGATTTTAATATCTTTTACTTTTAACATTAAATATTTTGCTCGGTAGTTTTTAAATTAATTTTAATACAATTTAGATATTATAAATATTTTATTTCATATTCTTATTTAAAATTTGTCACTTGTTTTAAATGATTTAAATTTGTTTAATTTAAAATTTCTTTAAACACTACATTCCTTGTGAATTCTTCTTTTGAATTTTTAATAATATTTGAATCTGGCAATTTTATCTTTAAATTGTTTGAACTTCTTACTCTTGACATTGCCACATATAATTGGCCATGTGAAAAGACTGGATTTTCTAAATTTATTCCTACATAATTAAATGTTTGGCCTTGGGATTTATTTATCGTCATTGAGAAAGCTAATCTTATTGGGAATTGCCTTCGTTTCAAGGTGAATGGTAAATCTGTTTCGGTAGTAAATCAAAACGTGGTAAATAGAGCCGGCTACCTGCACTCCGTCCTGTTAGAACTTTTACATCTAAATAATTAGTTTTCATGTCTTTTATTATGAACCTTGTACCATTACACAGACCACGCTTTGGATTCATATTTCTTAATAACATACCTATTGCTCCAATTTTTAGTGTTAATTTGTGAGGAGGCATTCCGGTTGGTGTTAGGCCATTCAATAATTCGGCGGGGTAATTAATTTTATTTATCTCATCACATTCACAAGAATCAGCACTTAAATATACTCTTGATGACCCTACAACTTTATTTAAAACGTGTTCATTAATTATCATTGTGTCATCATTTTTTGGTGCTAAAATGGCTCTATCTGTAAATTTATAAATATCATCAGGTTGTATGTCATCTTCACCGAATATTTCATTTGCTAGATATGTTTCGGAAACGCAATGTGCAGGAATTTTGACAATTTCATTTTCACCGTTGCCTATTTTCAATAAATATTCTGAAAATTCTTTTTCGTCTTTATTTACGCGCATATTTTGTTTTAATGAAAATTTTGTAAATAGTGGCCATAAATGACTTTTTACTAAACATGTTTCAATTATTACAGTTCGATGGTTTGTGTAATTGACTATTGGCAAGCACTGTCTGAAATCGCCACCTAAAACTATAACTTTTCCCCCAAATGGTATTTTATTATCCATCAAATCTTGTAATAATAAATTTATTGCATTGAGTGCGTGTTTGGGTATCATTGTTACCTCATTACAGATTATTACACTTGATTCTTTTATTAATTTACCCGCGTTACTATTTGATTTCACTCTACATATACATCCGTCATTTACAGGTACTGGTAATTTGTATACTGAGTGAATTGTTTGACCACCTTTTAACAGAGTAGCTGCTATTCCCGTCCAAGCTACAGCTATAACTTTTTGATTTTGGCCCCTTAAAATACTTATCAATGTGTTATACAGAAATGTTTTCCCTGTTCCCCCGGGACCGTCAACAAAGAAATATCTACTTATGCAATTAATGTCATTTACGGCATTTAATATGTTATTTAAAATTTCTGTTTGGTCTCTGTTAAATAAAGCTACATTTTGTTCTCCCTCTAATTTTTCGGCTGCTACATCAAAAGAATTAGTTTCATTTCCTAAATCATCAATATTTTCTGGTTGGGGCAAACCGAAATCACTTAAGGTGAATTTATGTATATCGAGTATTTCCTGTATTTTTAATAACATTTACTTTGTGCAACTTTGTCAGAATTATGTAATAAATAATCTTCCATTAAATAATGCTTAAATTTTTCCCATAAGCTGAGGGCATTGGTTGACGTATGGAAGCAAATTAAATAAGCAAATAATTCACGCAATTGTCTGGGAAATTTACTCAACACAGCCTCGTCTAAACAATTTTCGCACTCTTTATCATTAGCTAAAAGACCTAATGCACAGGCAGCTTCCTGGTATGTATTATATAACTTGCCGGCGACGGTACGCAAGTCTTCGAAACTTGTGGCACCTTTTGAGTGTACCAAAATTAATCTTAAATGAAATCTTTCAATATCTCTAGGGCTAACGGAAATCATTCGGCCGATAGGTGGCTTTTTCTCACGTTGTCTAGCTTTCCATGCATTATTTGTAAATACATAATATTTAGGAATTTCCATGTAAACATATTGCCGGGCATTAACGTCTATTTCATTGAGTAGGAAACAAGCTGTTAATGTTGTATTTTTTTTCGCTGCTCGTTCAACCGCTTTTTTTTCCTGACCGTTAGTGAAAAATACCGCCTGTTGATTTTTTAAATGTACTGCTAATTCCATTATTGTATGAGACTTGTCATGCAACGGATATTCTAAAAGCCTCCAACAACATTCTGGGGCAGATACATACCTAGCATCTAAATAACCGTTTATTTCATCCCACTGTATAACTTTGTTTTTATCAAGTTGTCCTAATTTGACGCTCGCGCAATCATGCTCCTTGCACAAATAATCACAAATATATTTTATACTTTTTACTGATGCGCATATTTCAGCATTTATGTGGGTTCTATATTTTTTTAACAAATACGGATTGTACAGAACTATCCACCTATTGTCTACCGTGTGTTTAACTAAACCATTTTTCTAAAGAATGTACATTTTTGCATTATTATTTGACCGTTTATACAGGGGGTAACCGTTAATGTTTTCATGTGTTTCATTTCTAAAATCTTTAGGGAACATTTTTAAACATTTATTTTCGTTCATACACGGCGAATTTTTGTTTAGAATACCGCCCGGACCGTGAATCATATGTGAACGAACTAATTGGTACAATTCCGGTTCTGCGTCCTCGTCGGGAATTTCTGCACTGACTATTTCGTCAATGTCATCTTTGCTACGGATTTTACTTGCACTATCTAAACTTAATAATAAACGCATGTGAGGCAGACCGCGTTTTTGGAATTCAATTACATATATGAATGCTACAACTTTCCCAAAAATATTGTCATGTAAAAATTCATGCAACATACTTTTTATTTTTCCGTTAAAAACTCTGGCGGTTATGTCTGGGCGGTCTGCAGAGGTTTGACCCTCGCGCAACTGTGCTACTATTTCTGGCCATTTCGGGTTACACGTCACTGTTATAAATAGATCAGGGCGGCCAAATTCTCTAACAATGGACATGGCATTTTGATACATTTTCAACATAAATCTACTGCCACCTTGAAACGTTGACGGTAAAATAATCATGGTGCCTGCTTTTCCGCCTTCATTCTCTGCCAAATTATTAATGTGGTCCATCAACCCACTATATAGCTCAACCCTTAAAGTAGGCTGATTTAGTCTAATGTACGTTAATCTTTCGGCTTCGACTTTAACATACGCATCTACAATGTATTGTTGGGTTAGTTTACCGGCTTCTAAACATGGGTTAAATGTGTTTCTAACCGCTAATCTGTTCATGTAAAACTGTAACATGCTTTGTTTTTTAATACCGTCAGCTTGTTTTGAATTCATGTTCCAGCCACATTCACCGCGAGGAAATAATAAAGGATAGGACATGGGGTCGCAGTTTTCACTAAACTGATTAATTCGAACTAAACTGCCAACTTTTAGGTGAACACAAATGTCCCTATCTATTGGTGGCCTACCGTCATTGGACGTAAAAACAACTGCCACCTCATTACATGTGGGGATATTGTACCTACGTTTATCTTTTTTTCTGTCATTTACAATCCACAAATTTATTTCTGGCACCGACTGATTTGTTTGGTTAGCTTTGGCTAATTCCCGCTGCTCTACTTCTTTCAACATCATATACGCCTGACAATACGGATTAACCTCCCTAAGTATTACATCTTATTGACCCATGATATTTGGCTTACAATTTTTATTATACTCTACGTTCATTCGTTTCTCTAACGCTTCATTCGAATTAATTATGTATAATTGGGCATATTTTTCTGTTTCATTTGGTTTAGGGTACATTGAGCTGGCAGAATCATGGTAAATTTGGCCGTGGATACGGAAACAGTAGGGCCCTTTGCCTGGAGGTGCGGAAATTTTAGCCCCAAACGATGCGAATACTAACGCGCTATTGTATTGCCTAATATTTTCTCTAAAATTTCTGCTATCTGAATCTTTACCCAACATTAGATTTTTAATATATTCAGGGAACTCATTTAATTTATCTACGTTTAATTTTCCCTTTCGACAACAATAAGTAAATTTGCCGTCCGAGGGCTTTTCGTATGAAAAATTAACAGATGAACAATATGAACATAAAACATTCATTGGTCCCAAAGAGTGGGGCTCAATTTGAACTCCTAATCCCTTTCTAGCTAACATATATTTATCATTTTGACCAATGGTTTTGCGTGCCTTATTTTTATTTTTATTAATTATGTTATTTTTCATTAATCGTTCCTGTTTTTGTTCTACAGTTTCCGTTTTAAATAAATTATCAACATTATCTCTATATTTTTCTAAACGTGTTTGCTTTTGCTCGGGAGTTTCATTCTTAATATATTCTTTGAAATTAAATTTTAACTTTTGCAGCCTATCCGTTTTTTTATCTAATGTTTCATTTTGTAAATAATTTTGAAAATTCCCTTTAAGTCTTGCTAATCTATTCTCCTTTTGTTCTGCTGTTTCATTTTGCACGTAATTATTAAAATTTGATTTAAGTTTTTCGAATCTATTTGTTTTTTCTTGTGATGTTTCGCGAGCAATAGAATTAGAATTTAGTTCTTTTTGTTTCTCTATACGCCTTATTTTATCATCAATTTTTTCATTAGTTACATATTTTAATTCATAGTTGTCGTTCTCCCTTAGACGTTTAACGTGTTCTTCGTCTGTTTCGTTCGCCTTACGTTTTAAATAATTTTCTTTCAATTGCTGTTGACGACTTACTGGAAATGCTGTTATATTACGTGTTCGAAACATTTGTAAAACGTGTGATCTAAGTCTATTACTATCGTAAGTTTCATGCTCAGGATTACGGTTAAGTATTAAACTTGTAAAAAAAAGCTATTGCAAACAACCCGCAATCATAGGTGTTAGTCTGCTGTTGAACCCGCACAAACCTAATTGAGGGACTATAGGGGAATAATCTTTCTAAATATAATTTAACACCTGCATTTAAATTCTGGGAATTCATGCTATCGTAAATTGTAATTTCTAATCCGTCATAATACGCTGTAATCCAATGACCAACGCTCCCAATATTTGCACCTGGCACGAATAAAATTTGTAGGTATCTTGTTCCTTGCTCAATTTCAACTATTCGGTCTGGAGCATCTACATACACTGTTGGCTGAGGGTCGAACTCAGTTACAGAACGTACTAACAAAAAGAAAAAGTCTATATGAATGTCTTCTAAATATCCTGCAGGATTCATTAAAGTATTATAATCACGTTCTATTAGCTGTATTTGATTGCAAACTGTTTCAATACCTGTATTTAAATTACCCGTTTGATTATTATTTTCTACTTCACAATCTTTACTTCGTTTTATAAATAATTCTCCTGAATTGCCTGACACAACCTGACGATTTATACATTCATTTTCTACAACACTATTATCCGAATTTATGCAGCTATTATTATTAACTATATTTTTTGCGTGTCGTTGTTTACGCTTAAGGCGATTTTTTTCACTTTTAGTTGGCATTTTGTTACACTTGTGTTATTACAGAAATTAAAATAAACACTTACAGGTTTTGAGTGCGTTGTTAATATTATCAGCAATACGTCAGGCTGCAGCTTCAAACAGGAATACTTTTTTTTTCTATTTTGAATATATATGCTTGCACTCTTACTGCTTCGCAACTGCAGATTATTTTCACACCTACAGTAAAATAAAAATAAAAATACTTGTCCAACATTATCAATATATGTATATAAAATTATGGTAATTCCGAGGGCAATTAATTTCATTTTATTAACAATTAAAAGTGAGAAAACAATAAATATTTAACCATGAAATTACCTATAGTTAAATAAAAGATATGAAAAATAAATTATCACCTTAAATTCAAATTTGGCAGCACAACAAACGGGATTTTTTAAATATATTATTCTGCAGTAGAGAACAAATTATCAAAACTATCAGTTTGATTCGCAATTCGATTTATTGAAAACACAATAAATATAACTGCCTTACACAGAAATGAAAGAACAATTAAGTAATTAAACAAATTTTGTTTTCCTAAGCATGCCTAATTATAAAAATAAAATTATAATTTAATAAATGCCAATAAATAAAAAACCTGTAATAACGACAGGACATTGTGGTAAATACGGAATATTAGTTACCGACAATTTAACAATAATTATATAAAATAATAATTTTTTGATAATTCAGTAATTATATATTGTAAAATTTTAAAATTTGTGGG